>JAKISB010000011.1:373112-515500 GCA_028551475.1 Casuarina equisetifolia
ATCCCAAAGTGCATAGGTTCTTTAAATAGAAAAATATATTAACTAAAAGTGAAAAAAAAAAAGAAGAATATTATTCTGTCAATTTTTTCAAAAATATATATACATACAAAAAAAAATACCATAAAAGAGTGGAATACGCTGCAAACCGCATTCACCATTTTAATCAGGATACACGGGCGGTGACCCAGAGCAATTTTCAGTAGAAAAATAGATGACCTCGTTGAAAGGGGCAAAATCGTTTAGTTAGTGGCGAAAAAATACAAGTACCTCGTTTTTGCTCAAAACCGGCGAAACAAATGTCTTACCGTCCCAAAGCGCAGAGGTTTTTTAAATAGTAAAATATATTAACTGAAAAGTGGAAAAAAAGAATATTATTTTGTCAATTTTTTAGAATATATATATATATACAAAAAAAATAAAAAATAAAAATACCAGCAAAGAAATGAATACGCTACAAACAGCATTCACTATTTTAATGAGGATACATGCGCGGTGACCCAAAGGAATTTTCAGGAAAAACAGAGGACCTCGTTGACAACGGCAAAATCGTCCAGTTAGTGGCGAAAAAATACAAATACCTCCGTTTTTGCTCAAAACTGGCGAAATTACTGTCTGACCGTCCCAAAGCACAGAGGTTCTTTAAATAGTAAAAACTATTAACAGAAAATAGGAAAAAAAAAACGAATATTATTTTCTCAATATTTCAGAAAATATAGATATATACAAAAAAAAATTAAAAATACCATCAAAGAGATGAATACGTGGCAAACCGCATTCACCATTTTAATCAGGATACATGGACGGTGACCCAAAGCAATTTTCAGGAAAAACAGAGGACCTCGTTGACAGGGGCAAAATCGTCCAGTCAGTGGCAAAAAAATACAAGTACCTCCATTTTTGCTCAAAACTGGCGAAATCAATGTCTGACCGTCCCACAACTCAGAGGTTCTTTAAATTGTAAAAAATATTAACTAAAAATCCAAAAAAAAAATAATATGATTTTGTCAATTTTTTAGAATATATATATATATACAAAAAAATAAAAAATACCATCAAAGAGATGAATACGTGACAAACCACATTCACCATTCTAATCAGGATACATGGACAGTGGCCCAGAGCAATTTTTAAGAAAAACAGAGGACCTCGTTGACAGGGGCAAAATCGTGCAGCCAGTGGTGAAAAAATACGAGTAGCTCCGTTTTTGCTGAAAACAGGTTAAATCACTAATTAACTGTCCCACAGCTCAGAGGTTCTTTAAATTGTAAAAAATATTAACTGAAAATTGACAAAAAGAAAGGAATTTGCCAATTTTGATATATATATATATATATAGAAAAAAAAAAAAAAAATACCATCAAAGAGATGAATACGTGGCAAACCGCATTCACTATTTTAATCAGGATACATGGACAGTGACGCAGAGCCATTTTCAGGAAAAACAGAGGACCTCGTTGATGGGGGCAAAATCGTCCAGTTAGTGGTGAAAAAAATACGAGTACCTCCGTTTTTGTTGAAAACAGGCTAAATCACTGATTGACTGTCCCACAGCTCAGAGGTTCTTTAAATTGTAAAAAGTATTAACTGAAAATTGACAAGCGCAAAGCAATATTATTTTGTCAATTTTGAAAAAATATATATATATATATATATATATATATATATAGGAAAAAAATAAAAAAAAAATACCATCAAAGAGACAAATACGTGGCAAACCGCATTCACCATTTTAATCAGGATACATGGACGGTGACCCAGAGCCATTTTCAGGAAAAACAGAGCACCTCGTTGACGTTGGCAAAATCGTCCAATTAGTGGCAAAAAAATACGAGTACCTCTGTTTTTGCTTAAAACAGGCTAAATCACTGATTGACTGTCCCACAGCTCAGAGGTTCTTTAAATTGTAAAAGGTATTAATTGAAAATTGACAAAAACAAAGCAATATTATTTTGTCAATTTTGAAATATATATATATATATATAGGAAAAAAATAAAAAAAAAATACCATCAAAGAGACAAATACGTGGCAAACCGCATTCACCATTTTAATCAGGATACATGGACGGTGACCCAGAGCCATTTTCAGGAGAAACAGAGCACCTAGTTGATGGGGGCAAAATCGTCCAGTCAGTGGCGAAAAAATACGAGTACCTTCGTTTTTGCTAAAAACAGGCTAAATCACTAATTGACTATCCCACAACTCAGAGGTTCTTTAAATTGTAAAAAGTATTAACTGAAAATTAACAAACACAAAGCAATATTATTTTGTCAATTTTGAAAAATACATATATATATATATAGATAGAAAAAAATAAAAAATACCATCAAAGAGACGAATACGTGGCAAACCGCATTCACCATTTTAATCAGGATACATGGACGGTGACTCAGAGCCATTTTTAGGAAAAATACAAGACCTCATTGACAGGGTGAAAATCGTCCAGTTAGTGGCAAAAAAATACGAGTACCTTCGTTTTTTCTCAAAACTGGCGACATCACTGTTTGACCGGCTCACAGCTCAGACGTTTTCTATATTGTAAAAAATATTAACTGAAAATTAGAAAAAAAGGAATATTATTTTGTCAATTTTTTAAAAAAAATATATATACAAAAAAATAAAACAAATACCATCAAAGAGATGAATACGTGACAAATCTAATTCACCATTTTAATCAGGGTACATGGACGGTGACCCAGAACAATTTTCAGGAAAAATAGATGACCTTGTTGACAAACACAAAATCATCCAGTCAATGGTGAAAAAATACAAGTCCCTCTGTTTTTGCTAAAAACTAGTGAAATCACTGTCAGCTCACAGCTCAGACGTTCTTTATTTTGTAAAAAAATTAACTAATAATTAAAAAAAAGGAATATTATTTTGTCAATTTTTTAGAAAATATATATATATACAAAAAAAATAAAAAATACCATCAAAGAGATGAATACGGGACAAACCGCATTCACCATTTTAATCAGGATACACGGACGGTGACCAAGAGCAATTTTCTGGAAAAACAGAGGACGTCGTTGACAGGGGCAAAATCGTCCAGTTAGTGATGAAAAAATACGAGTACCTCCGTTTTTGCTCAAAACTAGTGAAATCATTGTCTGACCGCCCCACACCTCAGAGGTTCTTTATATTGTAAAAAATATTAAATGAAAATTGTAAAAAAAAAAAAAGAATATTATTATGTCAATATTTTAGAAAATATATATATATACAAAAAAAAATTAAAAATTCCATCAAAGAGATGAATACGTGGCAAACCGCATTCACCATTTTAATCAAGTCACATGGACGATGACCCAGAGTAATTTTCAGGAAAAACAGAGGCCCTCGTTGAAAGGGGAAAAATCGTCCAGTCAGTGGCGAAAAAATACGAGTACCTCCGTTTTTACTCAAAATTGGCGCAATCATTGTCTCACCATCCTACAGCTTAGAGGTTCCGTAAATGGTGAAAAATATTAACAGATTATAGGAAAAAAAAAAAAAAGAAATATTATTTTGTCAATTTTTTAGAAAATATAGATATATTCAAAAAAAAAATACCATCAAACATATGAATATGTGGCAAACTACATTCACCATTTTAATCAGGATACATGGACGGTGACCTAGAGCAATTTTCAGGAAAACCAGAGGACCTCGTTGACAGGGCCAAAATCGTCTAGTCAGTGGCAAAAAAATACGAGTACCTCCGTTTTTGTTCAAAACTGGCGAAATCACTGTCTGACCGCCCCACAGCTCAAAGGTTCTTTATATTGTGAAAAATATTAAGTAAAAATTGGGAAAAAATAGAATATTATTTTGTCAATTTTTTAGAAATTATATATATATATATATACAAAAAAAATGAAAAATACCATCAAAGAGACGAATATGTGGCAAACCGCATTCACCACTTTAATCAGGATACATGGACAGTGACCCAGAGCCATTTTAAGGAAAAACAGAGCGCCTCGTTGACAGGGGCAAAATCGTCCAGTTAGTGGCAAAAAAATACGAGTACCTCCATTTTTTCTCAAAACTGGCGAAATCACTGTCTGACCGTCCCACAGCTCAGAGGTTCTTTATATTGTGAAAAATATTAACTGAAAATTGGAAAAAAAATAGAATATTATTTTGTCAATTTTTTAGAAATTATATATATACATATATACAAAAAAATGAAAAATACCATCAAAGAGACGAATACGTGGAAAACCGCATTCACCATTTTAATCAGGATACATGGACAGTGACACAGAGCCATTTTCAGGAAAAACAAAGCGCCTCGTTGACAGGGGCACAATCGTCCAGTTAGTGGCAAAAAAATTCGAGTACCTCCATTTTTTCTCAAAATTGGCAAAATCACTGTTTGACCGGCCCACAGCTCAAATGTTCTCTATATTGTAAAAAATATTAACTGAAAATTAGAAAAAAGGAAATATTATTTTGTCAATTTTTAGAAAAAATATATATATACAAAAACATAAAAAAAAAAAAAAATACCATCAAAGAGATGAATACGTGGCAAACCGCATTCACCATTTTAATCAGGATACATGGACGGTGACCCAGAACAATTTTCAGGAAAAATAGAGGACGTTGTTGAGAGGGGCAAAATCATCCAGTCAGTGGTGAAAAAATACGAGTCCCTCTGTTTTTGCTAAAAACTATTGAAATCACTGTCTAACCGGCTCACAGCTCAGACATTCTTTATTTTGTAAAAAATATTAACTAATAATTAAAAACAAAAGGAATATTATTTTGTCAATTTTTTAGAAAATATATATATATACAAAAAAATAAAACTACCATCAAAGAGATGAATACGGGACAAACCGCATTCACCATTTTAATCAGGATACATGGACGGTGACCGAGAGCAATTTTCAGGAAAAACAGAGGACGTCGTTGACAGGGGCAAAATCATCCAGTTAGTGGCGAAAAAATACGAGTACCTCCGTTTTTGCTCAAAACTAGTGAAATCACTGTCTGACCATCCCACAGCTCAGAGGTTCTTTATATTGTAAAAAATATTAACTGAAAATTACAAAAAAATAGAATATTATTTTGTCAATTTTTTAGAAAATATATATATATACAAAAAAAAATAAAAAAATACCATCAAAGAGATCAATACGTGGCGAACCGCATTCACCAATTTAATCAAGTTACATGGACGATGACCCAGAGTAATTTTCAGGAAAAACAGAAGCCCTCGTTGATAGGGGAAAAATCGTCCAGTTAGTGGCGAAAAAATACGAGTACCTCCTTTTTTGCTCAAAACTGGCGCAATCATTGTCTGACTGTCCCACAGCTCAAAGGTTCTTTAAATAGTGAAAAATATTAATAGAAAAAAGGAAAAAAAAAAGGAATATTATTTTGTCAATTTTTCATAAAATATAGATATATACAAAAAAAATATAAAAAATACCATCAAACATATGAATATGTGGCAAACAGCATTCACCATTTTAATCAGGATACATGGACAGTGACCCAAAGCAATTTTTAGGAAAACCAGAGGACCTCGTTGACAGGGCCAAAATCGTCTAGTCAGTGGCAAAAAAATACGAGTACCTCCATTTTTGCTCAAAACTTGCGAAATCACTGTCTGACCGCCCCACAACTTAGAGGTTCTTTATATTGTGAAAAATATTAATTGAAAATTGAAAAAAAAAAAGAATATTATTTTGCCAATTTTTTAGAATATATATATATATATACAAAAAAATAAAAAATACCATCAAAGAGATGAATACGTGGCAAACCTCATTCACCATTTTAATCAGGATACATGGACAGTGACCCAGAGCAATTTTCAGGAAAAATAGAGGACCTCGTTGACAGGGGCAAAATCATCCAGTCAGTGGCGAAAAAATACGAGTACCTCCGTTTTTGCTAAAAACCAATGAAATCACTGTCTGACCGTCCCACAGCTCAGAGGTTCTTTATATTGTAAAAAATATTAACTGAAAATTACAAAAAAAATAGAATATTATTTTGTGAACTTTTTAGAAAATATATATATATACAAAAAAAATAAAAAATACCATCAAAGATATCAAAACGTGGCGAACCGCATTCACCATTTTAATCAAGTTACATGGACGATGACCCATAGTAATTTTCAGGAAAAACAGAAGCCCTCGTTGACAGGGGAAAAATCGTCCAGTTAGTGGCAAAAAAATACGAGTACCTCCTTTTTTGCTCAAAACTGGCGCAATCATTGTCTGACTATCCCACAGCTCAAAGGTTCTTTAAATAGTGAAAAATATTAACAGAAAATAAGAAAAAAAAAGGAATATTATTTTGTCAATTTTTCAGAAAATATAGATATATACAAAAAAATAAAAAAATACCATCAAAGACATGAATACGTGGCAAACCGCATTCACCATTCTAATCAGGATACATGGACAGTGACCCAGAGCAATTTTCAGGAAAAACAGAGGACCTCGTTGACGGGGGCAAAATCATCCAGTCAGTGGTGAAAAAATATGAGTACCTCCGTTTTTGTTAAAAACAAACTAAATCACTGATTGATAGTCCCACAGCTCAAAGGTTATTTAAATAGTAAAAAATATTAACTGAAAATTGACAAAAAGATAGCAATATTATTTTGTCAATTTTGAAAAATATATATACATATATATATATAGAAAATAAAAATAAAAAATACCATCAAAGAGGCGAATACGTGGCAAACCGCATTCACCATTTTAATCCGGATACATGGACGGTGACCCAGAGCCATTTTCAAGAAAAACAGAGGACCTTGTTGACAGGGGCAAAATCATCCAGTCAGTGGCAAAAAAATACAAGTACCTCCATTTTTTCTCAAAACTAGCGAAATCACTATCTGACCGTCCCACAGGTCAAAGGTTCTTTAAATTGTAAAAAAAATAAACTGAAAATTGAAAGAAAAAATAATATTATTTTGTCAATTTTTTAGAAAAAATATATATATACAAAAAAAATAAAAAATACCATCAAAGAGACAAATACGTGGCAAACCGCATTCACTATTTTAATCAAGATACATGGACGGTGACCCAAAGCCATTTTCAGGAAAAATAAAGGACCTCGTTGATAGCGGCAAAATCGTCCAACAATGGCAAAAAAATACGAGTATCACCATTTTTGCTCAAAACTGGCGAAATCACTATCTGACCGTCCCACAACTCAGATGTTCTTTAAATTGTAAAAAAAATAAAATGAAAATTGGAATAAAAAAAGAATATTATTTTGTCAATTTTTTAGGAAATATATATATATACAAAAAGATAAAAAATAACATCAAAGAGATGAAGACGTGGCAAGCCGCATTCACCATTTTAATCATGATACATGTACGGTGACCCAGAGCCATTTTCAGGAAACACAGAGAACCTCGTTGACAGGGGCAAAATCGTCCAGTCAGTGGCAAAAAAATACGAGTACCTCCATTTTTGCTCAAAACTAGCGAAATCATTGTCTGATCGTCCCACAGCTCAGAGGTTCTTTAAATATTAAAAAATATTAACTGAAAATTAAAAAAAAATTATATTGTTTTGTCAATTTTTTAGAATATATATATATATATATGAATAAATGAAAAATACCATCAAAGAGATAAATACGTGGCAAAACGCATTCACCATTTTAATCAAGATACATGGATAGTGACCCAGAGCCATTTTCAGGAAAAATAAAGGACCTCGTTGATAAGGGCAAAATCATCCAATTAGTGGCGAAAAAATACAAGTAACTCCGTTTTTGCTCAAAATTGGCGAAATCACTGTCTGACCAGCTCACAGCTCAGACGTTCTTTATATTGTAAAAAATATTAATGAAAATTAGAAAAAAAGGAATATTGTTTTGTCAATTTTTTAGAAAATATATATACATAGAAAAAAATAAAAAATACCATCAAAGAGACGAATATGTGGCAAAACGCATTCACCATTTTAATCAAGATACATGGATATTGACCCAGAGGCATTTTCAGGAAAAATAAAGGACCTCGTTGATAGGGGCAAAATCGTCCAATTAGCGGTGAAAAAATACAAGTACCTTCGTTTTTGCTCAAAACTAGCGAAATCACTGTCTGACTGGCTCATAGCTCAGACATTCTTTATATTGTAAAAAATATTAATAAAAATTAGAAAAAAAAAGGAATATTATTTTGTCAATTTTATAAAAAATATATATATATCCAAAAAAATTAAAAATACCATCAAAGAGATGAATACGTGGCAAACCGCATTCACCATTTTAATCAGGATACATGGACGGTGACCCAAAGTAATTTTCAGGACAAACAGAGGACCTCGTTGACAAAGGCAAAATAAATCATCCAGTTAGTGGCAAAAAAATACGAGTACCTCCATTTTTGCTCAAAACTGGCGAAATCACTATCTGACCATCCAACAGCTTAGACGTTCTTCAAATTTAAAAAAAAATTGAAAATAGGCAGAAAAAAATATTATTTTGTCAATTTTTTAGAAAATATATATATATACAAAAAATAACAAATACTACCAAAGAGATGAATACGTGGCAAACCGCATTCACCATTTTAATCAGGATACATGGATGGTAACCTAGAGCAATTTTCAAGAAAAACAGAGGACCTCGTTGATAGGGGCAAAATTGTCCAGTCAGTGGCGAAAAAATACGAGTACCTCCGTTTTTGCTCAAAACTTGCGAAATCACTGTCTGACCGTACCACAGCTCAGAGGTTCTTTAAATTTACAAAAAAACTGAAAATAGGAAAAAAAAAAAAAGAATATTATTTTGTCAAATTTTTAGAATATATATATATATACAAAAAAATAAAAAAATACCATCAATGAGATGAATACGTGGCAAACCGCATTCACCATTTTAATCAGGATACATGGATGGTAACCAAGAGAAATTTTCAGGAAAAACAGATGACCTCGTTAACAGCGGCAAAATTGTCCAGTCAGTGGCGAAAAAATACGAATACCTCTGTTTTTGCTCAAAACTTGTGAAATCATTGTCTGACCGTCCCACAGTTCAGAGGTTCTTAAATACTAAAAAATATTAACAAAAAATAGGAAAAAAAAAAGGAATATTATTTTCTCAATTTTGCAGAAAATATAGATATATACAAAAAAGATTTAAAAAAATGCCATCAAAGAGATGAATCCGTGGCAAATCGCATTCACCATTTTATGGGGTTTTCTAATTAGTTGTTGAGTCCTTAATTTCTTAGGTTTAATTTATTGTCTGAGAATATTTCCTTAATTGTCTAGGTTTCTGATTTATCTGGGTTTCCATACTTGTCAGATCTCTGATTTGTTTAGGAGCTCCTTATTTGTCAAAATCCATATTTGTTAAGACTTCTTTAATTTTAGGGATTCTTGATTTGTCAAGATCCCTTTAGAACTAGATTTTAAGGATTCCTATTTTACCAAGTTTTGTCTAGGATTAAGTTTAGCTACCTATTTAAAAGGAGCATTGTTTCAGTTGTAAGCAGACTTGTTTTCTAAAGAAGAGAAACCCCTAAGTTGTGTGATCAACTTTTGCATCCTTCATCCAATTCTTGCTAAGGATTGGTGGTGGTCCTTGATTGGTAGCGTTGCCTTTACATCTTAAAGCTTGTTGGCGTCTATTTTTTATTTTTGTTCTTCATATTTTCGTTTTTCCTCCCTTCCTTCCATAGAAAACTCAAAACACCAAAAAATGATTTTTACACATTTTCTTAACCCGAGCTCGCTTAAACCCACCATAAGATTCGCATCAGAATGTAGCTGTCTTCCTAGATTTGTCTTTCTAGATTTTTCTCTCGGCGCCCAACACTCGCTATAACTCTTGTTACGTGGAATAACATGCAGGCCATAAAGTACAACTGTCATTCACGAGTTCAATCCTTATTTCAATTATAGTCATTCATGCTTGTTTCCTGGGAAGTGTAACCTTACTTTTTACTTACTGATGCGGATGCACTTAAGGTTCAATATTACGAGTTCCAATATCAAAGAATTAAGAGTTCACAACATAATCCAATGGGTCCAAGAAGGCCAAGGTTGAAGAAGCAGCCCAAGAATATTCCATAGCATCTCTGTAGGCTTTAATATGGGGAGTTTCCTAAATAATTGTTGAGTCCTTAATTTCTTAGGTTTAATTTATTATTTGAGAATATTTCCTTTTGTTTGGTTTTCTATAATTGTTTAGATTCTTGATTTATCTAGGTTTCCATACTTGTCAGATTTCTGATTTGTCTAGGATTCCTTATTTGTCAGAATCCAGATTTGTTAAAACTTTCTTAATTATAAGGATTCTTGATTTATCAGGATCCTTCTAGAATTAGGTTTTCAGGATTCCTGATTTACCAGGATCCTTCTAGAATTAGGTTTAGCTGTCTATTTAAAGGGAGCATTGTTTCAGTTGTAGGAGAGTTTTTTTCCAGAGAATAGAAACCCCAAAGTTGTATGATCAACTTTTGTATCTTTTATCCAATTCTTGTTAGGGATTGGTGGTGGAACACCTCCTTGACTGGTAGCGTTACCTTTACGTCTTGGAGCTTGTTGGCATCTATCCTTTTATTTTGATTATTTTTATTTTCGTTTTTTTTTCCCTTCCTCCCTACCAAACACTCACTTTTTCCTACAAAAAAACCAAAACACCAAAAAAACGATTCTTACATATTTTATAAACCCGAGCTCGCTCAAGCCCACCATAACATTCGCATCACTTACTAATTTACGTTATCATTTTGCATGTTGACGTTAATTTAGTTAGCAGAATGTTTCCGATTTTTTACTTGATTACTTGAAACTGTTCATAGTATTTTGTTGAACTTCAATTTCAAAGTATGCAGTGTCCGTATCAGCACAGTTCATTATTTTGTCATCATATGACTCTATTTAGAAGACGAGAGCCTTATTTTTCGGTTTTAGTACCTCCTGAAAATGAAAACAAAAATATAAATATAAATAAAATAATAATAATAACAAATATAAATAAAATATAAACTCAAATAAACTTGACTCCCACAATCTAAATTCACCTTTACATTAATAATAACGTAATAAATATTGATTAAAATGCCAAGTGCCGCATAAATAGGAATGGGGGATTACCATCAAGGCTTAAATCCATTCCCAATTAATTTAGCAATTCTATTATCCGTCTTCGCCTACAAATCCAATTCCAGTAGCACATTGTCTCCTGTTCGTCCGCAGCTCACTAGTTGTTTTCGGTAATAGTTAGGAAATAAAAAGTACAAAAGTAAAAGTATATATATATATATTAATAAAGAAAATAAAAACAATAATATAAATATAAATAAATAATAAATAACAAACAACAAATAAAATAGAATATATAAAATATAAATTCAAATAAGCTTGACTCCCACAATCTAAATTCACCTTCACATAAATACCAAGAATCTAATTATATTAATGATAATATAATAAAAGCTAAGTTCCCCATAAATAGAAACAAGCTATTACTATCAAGACTTAGACCCATTCCCAGTTAATCTAGTAACTCTATTTTCCGTTTTCACTTGCAAATCCAAGACTTAGACCCATTCCCAGTTAATCCAGTAACTCTATTTTCCGTTTTCACTTGCAAATCCAATTCCAGTGGTGCACTGTCTTCCATCCGTATGCAGCTGACCGGTTGTTTTCGGTGATAGTTGGAAAATTAAAAATAAAAAAGATCCAACCAAAATTAGAAAACACCACAAGAGCCTCGAGTGCGAGACGCGAAAATCAAAAGAGAGAGGAGTAAAAATTTGGTATTGTATAATGTTATATACTCGAGAGAGAGAGAGAGAGAGAGGAAAGGGGAGTGGTACTTTTTTTTTCTCGCTTTGCTGTGTTTTTTTGGGGCTTTGGGATTTTCTCTGTCATCCTGTTTCGTTTCCTGGAGGTTCCTTCACACAGAGCGAAGGAGAGATGTTTTTTTTCTCTCTGTTCGGAAATGTTTTGAAAAATTTGCCTCGTTTTCTTGAATTTGGGAATCGAGGATTTGAGTTAGGGTTTCGGTTCTGTGAGTTTCACGACTGGCGGGGGTCGTTCGAGGCGGGGGCTTGGTTTTCACTAGCGGATCGATATGTTGATTAGAAATTGGAATTTGCGGGAATTCCAACTCCGATCTTGAAGGTAGGCTCGAATCGAGGGATTGAAGCAATGGATGTGTATTCGCGGTCCATGGTGCCGGAGATCGATCACGATCCGGGGGTGCAGAGAGAGCAGCTTGGTGAGGCATCGACGGCTCTGTCTCCCCTGTAATCTTCTCCGCCACAGCAGCAGCAACAGCAGCCGGTGCCGCAGGTGAAGCAGAGCCCCGTGGTCGGGCTGAGGCACGCGCCGACCTACTCGGTGGTGAATGTATAATAGAGGAGGAGGATGGGCCGGGCCCAAGGCGTGGCCATACGCTCACGGCGGTTGGGGAGGAGGGCACGCCTGGCTACATTGGTCCCAGGTTGATCTTGTTTGGAGCCGCCACGGCGCTCGAGGGGAGTTTCGCGGCTTCGGGGACCCCCCGTTCGGAGGGGAGCGCTGGCATCCGTATGTTTCTCAATTGGATTGCTAAATTCGATTCTTTGTGGCTACCTTACCCTTTTGTACGTTGGTTTATGGAGTTTGTGAGAAATAGGAAATTCTAGTTGTAGATTTGATGTGGCATGCGAAACCCTAATTTGAATTTTCACAGTTAAAATTTTCCAAGGACTGGCATTTGAAGCCGAAGCTTTTGGCTCCTACGTACTGCTTCTCTTGTTGGATGCATATTGTTTGAAAACCCTAATTTGATCGTTGTTTGGAAGTCTGAGCCTAGCTTCGTTAAGTTGCTCTGATATTTATTGTCCCGGAGATTAGTTTGAGTTGTTGCAATTTTGAATCTCTGGTGTTCAAGTGGTACGTGATCTCAGTCTTTGTTGAATTTGATGAATTTAGTGGGCCTTCATGTTTGTTTTCATATATTCATGGTAATCAAAATGTTATGCCCGATTATTCTCATCTGATGTGCCTCAGTGGGTTTTCTGAACCAACCTCTTTGATATGTTGCATATATGCCTATAATGATTGCTGCCTTGGATTTTCTATTTAGTTATGTCTCTTTTTCTTGAACACATTGCTTTTCAAGTTGTGCTAGCATCACTGTAGGTTCTGGTTGATTTGTCTTTCTTCTTGAAACAAGTTGAATGAAGTTGTCTTACTTTTCAAAGCGAAGTGAAATTAAAAGCCTCTTTTGGCTACCTATAGAATGTTGTGCTACCTTAAAATTAATATGGGAGCTTAAGCTTCTATAGAAAAAAATATCTTATGATGGGTTAAATTCAACTGTCAATGATACTTCTTTTTGTTGTTGCTGCTGCTGCTATTATGAAGTTTCTTTCTTCTTCTTCTTTTTTTTTTTTTTGTCTTTTTTTTTTCGGGTGTTTGTTATTCAAAGGATGATCCTTTTTTAAATATTTTTATTATCATTATTTTCTGGGTTAAAAAGATGATCCACCTAAAGATGTCTAAGGTAATTTCTCTTGTTCATTCCTATTTATAGTGTTGGACACTGCAGCAGGAGTTTGGTGTGATACAAAGTCTGTTGTAACTAGTCCTGGAACAGGCAGATATAGTGCTGATGCTGCCAGGGGAGATGCTGCAGTTGAATTGACAGGACATTGTAGGCATGCAACAGCTGCAGTTGGTGAGTTAGTATTTATTTATGGTGGTTTACATGGTGGTGAGACATGAATCTTGTTGTAAAACTATGCATCTTGCTTCATTTATTTCTAGTTCTCAAATTTTATACATGATTCTGTTGAGCAGAAATCGCTTTGTACATCATCTTTGTCTTATAATAACTTAATTTTACACTGAAAATAACATTAGGCACTTAAATCTTGCTTTAATAAGTTGTATGAAGGAAAATGCATTTCTTATGGTTTCTTTGGATCACTTTTAGTGCCTCAAAACAGTGTTATCAATTTAGATTTTAGACAGCACGAATTTGTGCTAGATCAATGATGATGCTTTTGAGCAGAAAGTTGGTGGGCTATTGGATCATGATGCAATAATTACTGCATTGCATAATAATTAGAATTTGAGTTTCATATGGGAAAAATTTAAGTGGTTTGAGACTGAGTGGAGGAGATTGGTTAATAGTACTAATTTATTAGATTGAAAGATCAGCTAGGAGATAAGAGCTAGTTAGGTTGAAAAATTGATACTGGAGATGGTATTGGAGGACAGTGCTCTTGATTAAAGGTAAGACAAGATGACCATCTAGGATTGAAAAGCTTTGGTTGGGTGGCTGTGTTTCAAGCTTTTGTATTCTGAATAGTGGAGTTCTGTCAGGTTTGATAATACTGTTGCTCAGTGGTCTCTTGCATTTATGATAGAGGGGTGTTGCTGGATGACCTACAAGTGTTGCATCACATGCTGCAGCAGGTGTTGCTGCATATATGCATACATGCATGATGGTTCAGTCTTGTAGAGACGCATGGTGGGGAAATCAGAAGAGAAAAGGTAAGTTTTGGTAGTAGGCATGAAGTGCTAATAAATTGAAGTTGCATTTTTAGGCTACTTCAAAATTAATTATGGTACGACACAACTCCAAATTATGTTACAATCTTGTTATGTAAATCTGAATCCTCTCATGTAAAATCCCAATGACTATATGTAGAATATGTGGTTTAGATTTGAAGTATTACTTTAAATTCCAATTAATACAAGTGGTATAGGAGGCCTAGTTTTGTCTAAGGTTCAGTTGATTTAATTAGTTCTTTGCCTCTTTGCCCTTTTTATTTTTTAGTACAGGGAAACTCATTCTGCTGTTTGCTAAGCGGAATTGTCTTTCAAGCCACATATATGTGCTCTACTTGTATTTGAGCAAGGGTGACACTAGTCTTGTGCTCTTACTTGTGGGTTATGTAGGGTTCAAGTCCTAACAGACCATAAGTCCATTCTTGGCTAGAGAACCAGAAGACCAGCACGAAATTGTTCTTTGTTTTTAAGTTTCTTGTTAATAATATAGAGACCATATATCCTCTATACATATATACACATATAGTTGGTTTTTGCCAAGTCTAGAAGAGATGGCCATGGATGGGAGTTTTAGTCTTCAATCTGCAATGGAAAGGTTTCTTGCTCATTGCCCAAAGCTTCTACCTTTCCCATAGTTTAATTCACTCCTTAAAAGGTATACTTCTTGTTTGCTTTCTGAGAAATGTGAAATTTTAAGACTTACAATACTAGTAATTGGTTTTGGCAAAAGTTACTATATAACTAGGTTTAGTGTTCTTGTTGTCATTGAAGAATTAGGAGAATTTAGAAATATGATGATATAGGGCTTTGATCATAGGTGCCTTTTGTTTCAAAGCAACCAAGAGGCCACAAACTTAGTATATAAGTTTCAAGATATATGTATAAGCATATAGTAACTTCTGCCAACAAGAACACTAAACCCAGTTATATATATATTCTAGTTTTCTTCTTCCAAATATTTAAAGGCTTGTGTTTTGTTTACAAAGGGGCATCTGCTGAAAGAAAAGGAGGTGGTGCATGTGCTGGCAGAGATATTTTTGTACCCAAACTATATTATTCCTTTGATGGGGTGTTTTCAGGCAATTACCAAACATGGTAATTTCTTCTAGACATAGTATATATATTTGTTGATCATAAAAGAAAAACAAAACAAAAAGGAGAAATGAACTCACATGAAAATTCTTGTAGTGTCCTTCCTTTCCGACATTGGTGAGATCTTACATAGTTGTTCTAAATTGACTTTGTTTCTTTCTTTTTCTCAGGGTATCCTCTTGGTTGTGTTATTGGCAGAACTTTTTACCCTGGATTGACATGAACCGCAGGCACCATCTGGTGGTAGGTACTTTAGAGTTCATAGGAAGTTAGTGGAGTTGATTTTGTTAGTCTTATTTTCTTTTGAGTTTGGTGTTTATGAAAAGATTTGAACTTATTGCTTTATATGAGTCCCATGTCACTAATATATGTGAGAGATTATTCTATGAATGCAGGATTTTGAATTCTTGAAACTTTCCTCTGTCTGTGGAAACTGTTTGTGTATTTACTGCACCTATATTCTCTGCTTTTGCCTTATGCGGTACATACCTTCTGACAATTGTGTGTGTGTTCTGATTTGAAGGCATTCTCTTACAATTTAGATTTTACGCTTAGCTTTGATAATGATCCTAAACTACCCACCTTTATAGGGAGTGAATGGTACTGGTGTTGGACTGACAATGGCAGTTCTTTTCGCCACGGTGAATTATGCAATGGGTATTCATAACTCTGCGAGTTTTTCTTCTTGTTGAATTTTGTAAGACTAATGACTACAGCATAATAAAGTCATTTTCTTCTGACTTTCCTACGTAGATTTGATCTATGATTGCTCCATCCTGTTTCTTCTCTCATGTATTTTTCTTTCAGTTGAAATTTTCTCTTTTCTATTAGATATTCCATCTCATTCTGAAAGGAGAAAACCCTGGAACTTTTTTCACTAAATGAAACAACTAGGAAAAAATGTGCAATGGTGTATGGATTGTGTGTTGGCTCAAGTAGGATGAGGTGGAGTGGCCTTTGACTGGGTTGAGTTTTGGTTCAAAGCTTAACATCGAAAAGGGAAAAAAAAGAAAGAAAAGAAAACCATAGTATGGATGCTGATGTGTAGGACTAAATGTGTAATTTCTGCTTGATTAATGCGTAAGCTCAAGTGACTACATATTAGGCTTCCTGGGTATGTTTGTGACTTTTCTTTGGTTTATATCCCTTTAACTTTTTTTTCTCTTTTGGGGGGAGGAGGTGCTCTGATTGTATTGAAGTATTTCCTTTTGTCTATGTCTGGAAATTTTATGAATTGTTTTTCTCTATGGCTAGAACATTGGTCTTGTAAATAAAAGTTTCTCTTGAATCTGCAGAACCATTGTATATGGTTAGTAACTGTTCTTTGCAAACAAAATAATATTAGTAATTGTTTTCTGCTGATTGTATTGAAGTATTTCCTAATCCCCTGGAAGATGCAAAATCATGACTTGCCATGATTTAGATGCCCCCAAAGGATTTCTCTTTCGCTAATTGTATTGTGCTGTGGTATTTCACAGCTGATGTCTTTTTTATGTTGCTTAATTATCGAACAATGGACGGATGACTGTCTCCCTCAACTTCATGAGACTAGGCTTTTTCTCTGGCCAAGATCTGCCTATTCTTCTTAACCTACACTGCTTCTGGTTTTTTCCCTTGTAATGCTGAGGTACTGAGTATTAATCTTCTTGTTTGTTAGAAAATAGTCAATTTTCAGTACTCTTTGAAGCTGCCTATCCAGTGCTAAAAGGAGAGTGGGAGGCTTTGGACTCTGCTGGTGATGTTTCTGTGGAAGAGGTACGGAGGAGAAATTAATCATAGAGAGACATGTTATTATGTGTGATGTCTCCTTTTTTTTTTTAAGCCCTCCTTCTCCCCTCGCCGGCCGCCCCCCCCCCCCCCCCCCCCCTTCCTTTTTCAATGTGTGATGTCTGTCTTTGCTATTTTGGCTAACAGTTCAGTTTGGAAATGCTGAATTGGAATTGCAAAATATACGTAGAACAGCTATTTGATGCTGATCTTAGAACATCAAATGCAAACGTGTTTATTTGCATATTTTGGAGGTTATTGGAGGTATTGATATCAACAGTGCCTAGAGATGAGATGTTAGTTAGTGATACTTCTTTCTTTGGTTGCCTATTTATATTATCATCTAAGACTATTGTGGTGGATGGTCATTGATACATAGCTTAATTTTGATCACGTTGTTGCTGAATATAAAAGTTTTAGTCTTGCAAGATGCCAATGATAAATGGGTTGGCCGGCTTCAAGATCTGTTTATTTTTTTTGCCACTTCTAACTTCTAAGTTTAAACATGTTTTGAAGGAACGCCTTAATCACCTTGTCACAAGGTGCAAGATAGATATTGCCCTTTTTTTGTCGAGAGCTTTTACGGAAGAAGGTGCTTACTTGGCTTCCCCCTTTGGTTTTTTGTCTTATTCTGGCATTGGCCTTGCAATAATATTTTGTTGTTGTTTGTTTTTTATAATTCCTCACCATGATTTCTCCATTGCGAATGCTTTTAGATACTTTCATGCATCTTTCAACTTGTGCCAATTGAATAGATGGTAGTCTTTTGGAGAAGTCTAGTCCGAGCCCCAGCACAAGGGAAGTATAAAAGATGGCACTCGAAAAAGACAAACAGTAAAAAAGTTGAATATTAAAAATTTTAAAAATTAAAAATTAAAAAAGGTAGAGAATGAAATCTTTCAATATTGTTAGTTAAATAAATGGCATGAAACAATGACACCAAATGTTGATTCATAACTTTAGGTCTTTAGTTGACTAATCTATGTTTCTTATGCTCTTCTTGGTCAATGAGTAGGACATTGCTATTTTAATTTATTTACTTATTTACTGAGTTCATCAAGTCTTTGTCCCTCGGATCTCAGTTCAGTGTCTTTACTGCTATAAAAGAAATTAAGATATGAAAAGCATGCAATATTGATCTCCCTTCTAATTATAACTCATGGTAGGAGCAAACTAAAACTAGCAGGCCTTTACATACAACATCAAGAGAGGGAGGGAACGGAGGGGGGTGGAAGAAAGGCATTTGCATAAATTTGTATGGAATTAAGTTTAAGTTCAAGAAAACTCGTGTTTAAGTCAAAGTCACTAATGAGGAACAATTTTGTCTTTTTTTAGCTATTTTGGAATGATAATTATATGAGGAATTGTTGATTGATATACGTATTTAATTTTTTGGAAGTTTTAACTCTCGAAGGCAATTTTTCAGCTTTCTGGAACTTATTAATTTGATTTGTCATTTGTTATCTAGAATAAGTTTATATTCATATGATCTTATTTAGCTATTACTTTTGTAGGTATCTAGAATAATTTTACTTTTTTAGGTGTTCTTGTTGCATTCACATTGAGAGTATGCATTGTTTTGCCTTTCTTTGTTTCCATTCAGAAGGTAAATTGTCAATTCAACTTCTAGCTGAATTTCCTTAAGTGTTCCTCCCATTGAATGGTAATAACCAGGTATACACAAATTACATTACTCAGTATATTTATTTTTATTGGTGTCATTGCTCTTTGTGGCCGTTGTGACTTATTGGATCGTGGAAAAGGGGTTTCTTGAATGTTTTCTTCTTAAGTGAGTTGATTTT
This sequence comes from Casuarina equisetifolia, assembly GCA_028551475.1. Lineage (NCBI taxonomy): Eukaryota > Viridiplantae > Streptophyta > Magnoliopsida > Fagales > Casuarinaceae > Casuarina > Casuarina equisetifolia. The sequence goes on from JAKISB010000011.1 coordinate 392,267, forward strand.
TTGTTTTCCTCAATTATATATTTCTTTTCATTTTGATTTCTTGGGATATACTCTTTCCATTTAGGACATTATAGATACGTTTGTAGAGTCTAGGGAAGGGTTTTTATATATATATATAAAATTTTTATGCAGCATTGGCATGTGTACTCATGCAGCAGACCGTGCTTGTGCTCATGAGCCAAGCTGCACTTGCTTACACCAGCTAGACCACGTGTGTCTCAGCGTCCCTTTATTGTTAGGCACGTGTTTATGCATTAAAATGCAATAAAATATTAAGTGAAAATAAAAATAAAAATAAGATAAAAATAAATAGAGAATAAAATATAAAATATAAAAATATCAATATCAATAAAAAATAAAGAAATAAAATATAAAAAAGTAAATTTTGGGATGGCTTTTTTTTTTTTGTCTTTGTTTTTTTGGGGGGGGTTGAAATTTGTTGTTCACATGTGATGCGTTTCGTAAATGGGCAATGGAGTAAGCTTTTGGATTATAGAGAGTGGAATGGAATAATATTAGGAAAATTTAGAAATATAAAGGGTTGAAAAGGTAAAGATTGGAAAAAAAGTACTAAAATGTAAAGACAGTAATTTACGTATAAGAATTCAAATAACTAGAATGTAAAATGTTGACAAGTAAGAGACCTTAAAACAATAGGAATCTTGACAGAAATGAAAATTCCAAATAGTAAGAATCTTGCCAAATATGAAAACTTGTAGGAATCTTGGCAGGTATGGAAACTTTTAGGAGGGGCTTTCTCGTTACCTTGGCTTTTGGGCATGTCCACATCATTCTCTCCAGGTTGGAGAGGATTGGTTCTCGAATGTGGAGGGTCATTGATATCCACATATGGAGACAAATCTCCCACATTGAGTGGTTGAGACTTCCCTAAATTCACTTGGCAAGTCCACTTTGTACACATTATCTTCAACGTACCCAACTTCTTCGAATGCTCTATATGCTTGTGATGTGAGCTTGTTCTTTCTTTTTGTTGGGAATCTTTCCTTTCTTAAGTGTACCCATACGAGATTTCTGGGTTGAAAAATTGTTAGTTTTCTATGCTTGTTGGCCTTCTTTCAAGAAATCTTTATGTAACTTTTTCTTCAATTTGGCTCACTCATTTGCATTAAATAGTAAAGATGATAATTCAATAGGAGTAAGCAGAGTGAGCCCATAAATTACATCAAATGGCAAATAACTAGTTGTAGCACTTGGAGCTCGATTATAGGCAAATTCCATATGTGCAAACTTGATGTCCCAATCCTTGAGATTCTTGTTCACCAAGGTTCTCAAAAGTGTCCCCAATGGATGATTGGTAACTTTCGTTTGCCCATCTGTCTAAGGGTGATGAGAAGTGTTGAACAGTAGCTTGGTACTAAGCTTAGCTCACAAAGTTGTCCAGAAATGGCTTAGAAACTTGGTGTCTTTATCAAAAATAATTGATCTTAGCCCATCATGCAGTTTCACAATCACCTTGAAAAACAACTCCGCAATATGAGTTGCATTGTTTGTCTTGTGGTAATGATGTGGATGCACTTACGGCCTAATATTATGAGTTCCAATATCAAAAAATTAAAAGCCAATATCAAAGAATTAAAAGCCCACAACATAGTGCAATGGGTCCAAGAAGGCCAAGATTAAAGAAGCAGCTCAAGAATATTCCATAGCATCTCTACATTCTTTAATATAGGGGTTTCCTAGGTAATGGTTGAGTTCTTAATTTTTTAGGTTTAATTTATTGTCTGAGAATATTTCCTTTTGTTTGGTTTTTCATAATTGTCTAGGTTCTTGATTTATTTGGGTTTCCATACTTGTCAGATTTTTAATTTGTTTAGAATTCTTTATTTGTCAAAATCCAGATTTGTTAAGACTTTCTTAATTATAGGGATTCTTGATTTATTAAGATCCTTATAGAATTAGGTTTAATTGCCTATTTAAAGGGAGTATTGTTTTAGTTGTAAGTAGAGTTGTTTTCAAGAGAATAGAAACCCCAAAGTTGTGTGATCAACTTTTGCATCTTTTATCCAATTCTTGCCAGGGATTGGTGGTGGAGCACCTCCTTGACTGGTGGCGTTGCCTTTACGTCTTGGAGCTTGTTGGCATCTATCCTTTTATTTTGATTATTCCTATTCTCGTTTTTTTCTCCCTTCCTTCCTACCAAACACTCACTTTTCCAACAAAAAAATCCAAAACACCAAAAAAACGATTTTTACATATTTTCTAAACCCGAGCTCGCTCAAGCCCACCATAACATTCGCATCACAAAGGTTGGGAAGGTGGCTTATTGACTACTTCTCCTAATGACACTCAGAATCTACTAGATCTTTAACGTAAGCATGTTGAAGCCATTCTACGTCGACAAGGTGGAATTACAAAGAAACCAATTTAAAAAGGCTCCCCTTGCCATGTTGGCATCCTTTGATGGAAAGGTGGAAAAGATTGTAGGGGATCACATCTTTCGTAAGAAGCGATCCATCCCACAAAGGTAATTTCGCGTAAAGTGGAAGGGTTAACCCAGGACAACAATGTCTTGGCAAAGTGAAGAGCACTTGTGGCAATTTAGAAAACCTGATCAACAAGTACTTGGAAGCGGCAATAGTGTCGCCGACTTGAAGATTGAAGACTTGTTGTGAAGATGAAGACCGATTTCAAGTACGAGTTGGGAGTCAATGGGGGTTGTGTGAGCCAAGCACAACGCTTGATGACCTGTGGCCTCACAATGACGAGGGCATCGTTGGATTTAGGTGGAGGAGATTGTCCCACACTAGCAGTGCATGCCAAGGTACCCAAGCGACCAAGGATGTGGCTCGTCTGTTCTTTGGTCCAGGTGGCTCGGGGTACAACTAGGCACCTAGCGTCATGTGGTTTTCCCTAGGTGGTGCCTTGTTTTGTAACCTATTATGTATATATTATGTACTTTACTCTATTATGTATTTCTACTGTAATGTAAATCGAATCGACTCTTGAATAGAATGTGTCCTGTTGGTCATGGAGACTCTTGTCTAGTTACTTGTAACTTGAATGATTCTCTAGTTCAATAAAGATGTATATTCAGACTTGTGTTTGTATGTGCTCTTTGTTTCATGACCACTCTCCTTACAAACTTGTCTCAAGACTAAACAAATTGTCCCATTGTGGCTTTTAGGTAGTTTATTCAAAACTCAGAACGCTGACCCAACTCTTTGCTAAGACCTCAATGCCACACGGATCTACCAAGATCAAGACATAGGTTTGAGTTTGAGTTAAATTCTAGCTCCAAGTTAGGCTTTGGTTTGGGGTTGGGTCAATGGGTGGGGTTTAAGTCCTAATCGAGGTCTAGTTTGAGATTGGCTCAAAGCTCTATGGATTCAAGTTAGGGTACAAGTTAGGTTTAAAGAGTGTTACGTTGTTGTGTAACTCCTTTAATGATTGGGCTATTAATGGGTTGATCATGTAGAAAACAATCGCCCTATGGTGATCAATTAAGAGAGAGATTCTTGTTTGTTCGAGGAAACCAACCTCCACATGGATCTTGGGAATTGAAGTTTTCTTCATTAATGGTGCATTCTTGTTTAAGTACAACAAGGTACCTCTTTCCCATGCAAGGACAAGCGTTTATTTAATGCATCATTACCATATGTTGTCTAATACATTATAGTAGGACTCAAAGTAAGCTAGTCTAATGAATAGCCTATTATCCCCTTCTACATGGCATGCCCTCAAGGTGTGCCGACACTAATAGCAAATCAAAAAACCAATTTAAAGACATAAGTAACCTCACCCCTTCACACTAACCCAAGGTGGTTCCTTAGAGATTTCAAAATATAATCAAAAGTTAGGAGGATCATAACAGTTGCCTTTTTTTTATTTAGAACTTGTCCTTAAGGTCTAGATTAGGGAAACATTGTTATAGAATAGGGAGGTTTTTCCATGTCACTTCTTTCCTAGGTAAACCTTGCCATTTGACTAATATCTATGGGACTTGATCTTGCTTTCAGCTACCCAAGACTTCTTATGGTATTGTAGTTGATGTACCATCCTTGTTCAGCCCTTTATTCAATCAATGCCTCCTTCGTATTGTTGAAATATCTTCTTAGCTAAGAAACGTGGAACACAAGATGGATGTGGGCTACATTCAGTAATTGTAAGCGATAAGCAACCTTCCCATCTTACTATATCTCAAATTAATAATTTTATATGAGGAACTATTGAACTCAATCACTTATTGTCATTCCTTTTTAATTTCTATTGAAGTCTATCTTGTAAAAGCACTCAAATTGGATCAATGATCAATTTCTGGGTTTTTTTTTAATACCTAATTAGTTACTTCTAATTATGTAAATCAATAGTTCAAACTGCACTCAAAGGTAGGGCATTTCCCATTTTTATTGGAACTTTTGTACTATATACAAATGCATCCCTATAGTGTATGAGACAAATGCATGCATTTCAATTAGGGAGTATTTTATGGCTATGATTCTACCATATATATCTTTTTCATTCTATTAAAAATAGATTTTATGGTATAGATGCTTATGACCTCACCCTTTATGCCTTGTGGTAATGATTCCTCTAAAAATCCACTCTCAATCACTCTTCTTAGTGGGGCAGAATAATTTTGCTTCTTGGACTTAAGGAAAAAAAAATGCCCTATCCACCTTTAAGTGAGAAAAGGGGCAATGCCAAATTGTTTTCAAGTCAAGCTATATATCCCTATCTCTTTTTAGGTTGACATAACAAACAAAGAGTGCCAATAAATCAATGTGCTAATTCCTTCCAATGGCTCTCCTTTTCAACACAACCGTATCCTCATCACCTCATCTAACTTCAAAACCCACCCTTTGGATGAATTGCAACACAACCTTATCCTCATCACCTCATCTCAACCAAAGTGTGTAAAATGATAAACAATGAAATAATTGAATCCAGTGCCAAGGCACAATGCATATGATAAAGGTCACATTTAAATGCATATGATAAAGGTCACATTTAACTAAAAATTAGAGGTTTGCAAATGATTTGCTGCTAATGCTTCCTTGAAGCAAGAAATTACTATAAAACTCTAGGAAAGTTACAAGCTAACCTAATTTCAGAACCATCTCCCACCTCAAACCTAAAATATAAAGAATTCACTCCAGTCCATCATAGTTTTGTTTTTTCTCACTTTATCCCCAAAATACATAAAAACCTTAGTAGAATGTCATCCTAATACCACCCTCACATGCAATTGGATTTAAAATATATAACCAAACTCAACAAAGTCTCCCCATCTACGACACAATGCCATAACCATTTCTCATGATAATCTTAATAAATAAAAAAATCAAAAATCAAATTCCTTACTCCTAGTCCACTAAGATTTTGGGTACAAATCTTTAACAAACATAAATATAGATTTTGAATTCATTACTAGCCCCATCATACAAGAACCCCCATTATCATTTATCTACATAATTAGTACCTTTTTTAAAAAAAAATTCCAATTTCTCATGCTTTTTGCAATATCACAACCAATTTTCCATCATGTTGAAACATGTAAAAACCACTTGTCGAATTTGCTTTTGCTTTTTTCTTTTTCTTTTTTTTGCCTTCCTTTTTATATCTTTTTCAAAAACACCTCATTTAGGCCTTTTAAGCCAACAGGACCTGTAGTTTCTATTAATGGACATCCCATTATTCACACCAGAATCCAATTAGTATTAGCATTTGCAAAAGTACTTTTTTTACTTTTAGAAGAAATACTGATATTGATTTAGGTAGAATTATAAACAATAGAAGTACCCACATAAGATCACCCAAATAGTGCCAAGTTATGAAACATAAACAGGTTAAATATGTTCAATAAGTTGGATACAAAGAGAGCGAGAAAGAGAAAGGGAGGAATGCAGCTCCCTAGCCCAAGTGCAGATGACATCTAGGAGGACAAACCTAAATCGTGGTCTTCCAAAAATCAGGCGTGCACTTTGTGGATGTTTTTATTTTCTACCTCTTGCCTGATTGTTTGCTGTTTGAATTCTTATTGATTGTTATACCGAAAATTAAGAGGAATTATGTGAACCAAGCAAAAAGAAAAACTTAATAACCTAATTCAACCCCCTTCCCCTCTTGGGTTACCTAGGGACTTAACAAGTTCTTGACTATTTGGCTTGCACAACCAAGCTAGGATATGCCAGAAAAGCTCAACTGAAGTAATAAGCAAACAAAGAGCATTAATGCCAGTATTGGCATGTTTGGGACGCTGAAAGAAATAACTGATTAGTCCTTTTACTTTCTACTATAGGCATTATTTTTTTTTTTTCAAAAAACAAAAGAATTAAGAAAGACTCATGGTAACCCTTCAAGCAGATGAAATTAGTAATATTATTCGTGAATGTATTGAGCAATATACTCGAGATGTAAAGGTTGTAAATACCGGTACCGTACTTCAAGTAGGTGACGGCATTGCCCACATTTATGGTCTTGATGAAGTAATGGCGGGTATTGCTCTCAATTTGGAATCAAACAACGTTGGTGTTGTATTAATGGGTGACGGTTTGATGATAGAAGAAGTTCTGTAAAAGCAACATGAAGAATTGCTCAGATACCGGTAAGTGAGGCTTATTTAGGTCGTGTTATAAATGCCCTAGCTAAACCTATTGATGGTAGAAGGGAACTTTCAGCTTCTGAATTTCGGTTATCTGAATCTCCCGCTCCTGGTATTATTTCGAGACGTTCTGTATATGAGCCTCTTCAAACAGGACTTATTGCTATTGATTCGATAATCCCTATAGGATGTGGTCAGCGAGAATTAATTATTGGGAACAGACAAACCGGTAAAACAGCAGTAGCCAAAGATACGATTCTCAATCAACAAGGGCAAAATTTAATATGTTCTGGTGAAGTAGTCTTCTTTAGAATTATGGAAAGCTTGGTCAATGGGATTCAATTAATCCCCTTTTTTATGAGACTAAGACACATATCACACATCCCATTTTTTCTTGGAAGACACACCAAACCAAGGAACAATGTGCTTCATATGCAAAGAAAAAAACCCAAAAACCAAGGACACAGGCCAAGCTTCAACATCTTTCACCAACACCAACAAGGATCAGCTGTAATATGGTCAAGATAACTTTCAAACTAAGACAATTACAAATCATATGAGAAGAGAACATAGATAATAGAGGTGATCAAGAACTTTCTTAGAAAAAAAAAAAAAGTTGTCATATGCAAATAGAAGATGAGTGAAACAAAACTCATCCATTTTTCCTGGACCTCATTTAAAAACTTTAAAAGAAGCCCCCTATTCATAGTACCAAACAACATTCTATTTAAAACACCTATTACAAAACAAAAGGTAGAACTAATAACGGATCCCCTAACTTGTGCCACGAGAAGTATTGAAAAAGCAAGTGCAAACTCCTTTTAATCAAAACGCACTGGAAATATGAGCTACCTACTCACATCATTCCAGGCAAAATGAGATTTCCCATACGTATGCAGCGGAGAGCCATCACAAACATGATGACAAACCTTCCATAGACCTACTTTGCAAGGACACCTACCTCCCTTAATATAATTTTATTTCCAAAGCATGAACTAAGTATAAGACTTGTCTCCCATTAATGAAAGCAAGCCCAAGGAATAAACTTCTCAAAAAACCATTTTCAGCCCAATGTCTAGAGGTATGACAATAATTTTACAGACGTTGCTCATAAGACTAGAAGGTTGAAAATCTTTAAACCCAAAGCCCTTCCTTTCTTTATATCGACAGCAGCTTCTTCCAGACATACCTCAAGCATGGAACTCGTGGAAAACATTTATAGTATCTTTCTTGGGAACCCCCCAACGAAAAGAAGGGAAAAAACTGGTCCAAGATTTCAACTCAGACCTCTCTCTCTTAAAGAGCTCATTCCATCCGAATGGCTTCCTTAAAGCAATAAATCAAACAGAAAAAGTTGTTCTGCTATGGTATGTGTCAACCAACAATTCATTGCAACATAGATCCCTACACATATGATGATTCTATCACAAGACCTATGGTGGGAAACATTTTAGATAGATAGCTTAGCACAGAGATATTTAACATACTTTTGATACCCAATTATCAATCCAATAGAATTACAAACCCTAATGACTTGGTAAGTAATTTTCTTAAAATAAGTTCAAAACATGAAATTAGAAATCCAATTAAATCCAAAGGTATATGTCTGAGGCATTCCATTAAATCAAATACATAGTAGTAAAATAAATGAAATACCTTGATTTCCACTATCCAGGGCCAACTTTTTGATAAGAGCAGATTTTCCAGCACCAGCAGGACCATGAAAAAGAACAGGCCATTTTTGGCTCACTGCCAACATAACCATCTCAAAACTTTTTTCTTACAGCTGATGTTAACAAAAACAAGTTGCCTCTTGATTTATCATCCCTGAAGATACAAAAGCAGATTGACCATAAAAATCAAAGATAAAAGAACCATGGTGAAGTAGGTAAAGTATTTCAATGTGTTTTAGTTTGACAATTCTCACACAACAAAAAAATATAAACAGCAAGGTGCAATGCAAATAATTGCCAGAATTATTGTGTAATAGATTGTTTCTTTTTATGATAAATTCTACCAGGTCGCAAGCCTTTTATTCCATGTTGGAGGCCCAAACTCACAGAGCTGTGAAGAGGGTATTTCCAAGGCCAAATGTACAGAAGGTTGGAGACAATTCTCCTGGTTGAAATCAATACTTGTACTAGGACAACTCAACTTCTTCTGTTCAGGTGACTCAACATTCCAGCCAGCCTTCTCCATTGATGTAAATACTTAAATTTTAATTTGCGAACAGCATTTTTCTCAGGGTTAAACTACCAACCGCAATAAACATGTAAATGCTTCTTTAGTCTCCATGCAAAAGTCTACAGTAGGCCTGTAGCTCGATCTAAGAACCACTGATAAAACCTGTATCCCACACCATCTGATGTCTGCAACAATATCTGCATCTCCAGCATCCCTGCTCACATCAATTTTGGCCAACTGCTTTACAAGGTCCAAGAAACAGGACCAGTCCCAACGTTTAGAAAGTATTTCTGAGTCTACTAAAAGGAGGCAGTAAGAAGTCTGAGCAGCTTGTAGAGTCCGAGTTCCAGCCTGATTAAAAAATAAAAGTTCAACTCCAACTGTGAGAAGATTGCTTCAGAAAGAATTCATGGATCTTCTTAATACCATATAGGTGCTAATAGTTCCACCACCATACCCAAGATGATGTTAATGAGAAGATTAATAAACACATGATAGAGAAGTCAACCATTCCACATGATAAGAGAATGCGTAACACACCATGGATTGAGTCACACCAACATAGTTATGGTCTCAAAAGCATCATCTTTCAAAGACATTTTTATTTTTTTCAAATAAGCAATAAGGATTTATTTAAATCTCACCCAACAGACTCTCAAACAAAGGAAGTACATAACAATGCATCAAACAGCAAAAAATCTAGCACAAGCACATGCTAATCATAACGTCAATGTCACACACACTAAAACAGGAACTATGTAACAAGTAGAAAAATGATGGCAACAAATACAAGCTTCCCTGCTAATGTCCGTGGAAAATGCAAAATTTCCTCTACTTTCCAAGTGACTAAAAAAAGAGTGGAAACAGCAAAGCATAACTGTAACACATGGATTGACCAATTATCTAAGTTGAGAACAAGGTACAATCCGCAGAGTACAAACAATATGTATTAATTTTGTAATTTCTTAATTGTAACCAATGTTTTCCATTTAATATAGAAATGCATGAAAATAGCCAAGACTTATTTCGAGTATATAACAATGACAATTAAGATCTCAAAGCTAAGTTACAATAAGAAACCTTTTTGCCCATCCAATATTATCCGGCAAGGAAAGCTGTCTACACTAATGTGTCCATAAAAACACAAATTTTGCAGTAATGATGCTACTTATTGCATTCATACCACATGACCTAACATATAAACATAGAGACAGTCCAATGCACCATGCAAAATTTTGCTTCTCTCAACGCTAGGATCCATTAAAATACGTAGCACAGAAGGAAGAAGGGAAATAGTCAATGGTTAAAGAATGACATAAACAAGGAGAAAACAAGCTATGTATTACTAATTAGAAATCAATTATGAAATAGAGACCAGCACCAGAACGTTGGATGAGAATATGAGCCGACCCCAATAAAAAAGGAGCCCAATCAAGGGCCCAACAGGCTGCCAAACAAGCAAGCTCATGAACATCCAGACCCCTACCAGCCCAATTGTAGAGCTCAATAAGACTGGCAGCTTCATTCAGAACTTCTTCTGCAGCCTGTGCTGATGTATCACTGGAATTGGATCTTAAATTGGGCACAATCCAAAGCAAGGCCACAGCTTTGTCAACAATCTTTTCTGGCAATTGCCCGAAAACACCCCATAAAAGGAATAGTATAGTTTGGGTGCAAAAATATCTCTGCCAGCACATTCATCACCTCCTCTTCTTTCAGCATATGGCCCTTTGTAAACCCAAACACAAACCTTTAAATTTTTGGAAGAAGAAAACTAGAATATATATATAATTGGGTTTACTGTTCTTATTGGCAAAAGTTACTATATGCTTTTATATATGTATATATATAAACAATTATATCTTGAAACTTATATACTAAGTTTGGGGCATCTTGGTTGCTTTGAAACAAAAGGCACCTATGATCAAAGCCCTAGATCATCATATTTCTAAATTCTCCTATTTCCTCAATGATGACAAGAAGACTAAACCTAGTTATATAGTAACTTTTGCCAAAACCAACTACCAGTATCGTAAGTCTTAAAATTTCACATTTCTTAGAAAGCAAACAATAAGTATACCTTTTTAGGGAGTGAGTCAAACTATGGGAAAGATAGAAGCTTTGAGCAACGAGCAAGAAACCTTTCCATTGCAAATTGAAGACTAAAACTCCCATCCATGGCCATCTCTTCTAGATTTGGCAAAAACCAACTAGAGGTGTATATATGTATATAGGATATATGGTCTCTATATACTATTAACAAGAAACTTTATAACACAGAATGATTCCATGCTGGTCCTCTAGTTCTCCGGCCAAGAATGGACTTATGGTCTGTTAGGACTTGAACCCTACACAACCCACAATTAAGAGCACAAGACTAGTATCAGCCATGTCTCAAATACAAGTAGAGCACATATATATTGCTTGAAAGACACTTTTGTATTGCAGGCCAGATCAAAAGCTTAGCAAACAGCAAAATGAGTTTCCCTGTACTAAAAGATAAAAAAGGCAAAGGGGCAAAGAACTAATTAAATCAACTGAACCATAGACAAAACTAGGCCTCCTATACCACTTGCATTAATTGGAATTTAAAGTAATACTTCAAATCTAAACCACATATTCTACATACTAGTCATTAAGATTTTACATGAGAAGATTCAAATTTACATGAAAAGATTGTAACATAATTTCGAGTTGTCTTGTACCATAATCAATTTTGAAACAGCCTAAAAAGGCAACTTGAATTTATTAGCGCTTCATGCCTACTTCCAAAAATTACCTTTTCTCTTTCTAGTTTCCACACCATGCATCTCTACAAGACTGAACCATACATGCATGTATGCGTGTATGCAGCAGCATGTGATGCAACACTTGTTGTTTGAGCAGCAGCTAGATCTTCAGCAACAAGTAGGTCGTCCAGCAACACCCCTGTATCATAAATGCAAGAGACCACTGAGCAACAATATTATCAAACCTGACAGAACTCCACTATTCAGAATACAAAAGCTTGAAACACAACCACCCAACCAAATCTTGTCAATCCTAAATGGTCATCTTGTCTTACCTTTAATCAAGAGCAATGTCCTCCAATACCATCTCCAATATCAATCTTTCAACCTAATTAGTTCTTATCTCCTAGCTGATCTTTCAATCTAATAAATTTGTACTATTCACCAATCTCCTCCACTCAATCTCAAACCACTTAGCTTTTTCCCATACGAAACTCAAACTGTAATTATTAAGCAATGCAGTAATTATTGCATCATGATCCAATAGGACACCAACTTTATGCTCAAAAGCATCATCATTGATCTTGCCCAAATTCGTGCTGTCTAAAATCTAAATTGATAACACTGTTTTGAGGCACTAAAAGTGGTCCAAAGTAACCATAAGAAATGCATTTTCCTTCATACAACTTATTAAAGCAGGATTTAAGTGCCTAATGTTATTTTCAGTGTAAAATTAAGTTATTATAAGACAAAGATGATACGCAAAGTGATTTATGCTCAACAGAATCATGTATAAATTTGAGAACTAGAAATAAATGAAGCAAGACGCATAGTTATACAACAAGATTCATGTATTACCACCACGAAAACCACCATAAATAAATATAGATAGGCAACCAAGGAAAGAAGTATCACCAACCAACATGTCATCTCCAGGCACTGTTGATTCAATACCTCTAGTAACCTCCAAAATATGCAAATACGGATGTTTGCATTTAATGTTCTAAGATCAGCATCAAATAGTTGTTCTAAGAATCTTTTGCAATTCCAATTCAGCATTTCCAAATTGAGCTGTTAGCCAAATAGCAGTCGTTAGCAAATTTGAACTGTGAAAATTCAAATTAGGGTTTCGCATGCCACATCAAATCTACGACTAGAATTTCGTGTTTCTCACAAACTCCAAAAACCAACGCACAACAGGGTAAGATAGCTATAAAGAATCGAATTTAGCAATCTAATTCAGAAACATACGGATGCCAGCACTCCCCGCCGACGAAGGAGTCCCCGAACCCGAGGAATTCCCCTCGAGCGCCGTGGCACCCCCAAACAAGATCAACCTGGGACCAACGTAGCCAGGCGTGCCCTCCTCCCCAACCGCCGTGAGCGTATGGCCACACCTTGGGCCCGGCCCATCCTCCTCCTTCTCTATAATCGCATTCACAACCGAGTAGGTCGGCGCGTGCCTCGGCCTGACCACAGGCCTCTGCTGCACCTGCGGCGCCGGTTGCTGTTGCTGCTGCTGTGGCGGAGACGATTGCGGGAAGACAGAGCCGGCGATGCCTCACCAAGCTGCTCTCTCTCCATTGCAACGGGAGACGACGCTGTATTATATGGTTCTACACCCCCGGATTGTGATCGGTCTACGGCACCATAGACGACGAATCCACATCCATTGCTTCAATCCCTCGATTCGAGCCCTACCTTCAAGATCGGAACTAGAATTCCCGCAAATTCGCGTTTCTAATCAACATTTTGATCCGCTGGTGAAAACCAAGCCCCCCGCCTCGAACGATCCCCCGCCAGTCGGGGAATTCACAGAACCAAAACCCTAACTCAGATCCACGATTCTCGAATTCAAGAAGACCATACAAATTTTTCAGAACATTTCCGAACATAAGAAAGAAGGGGAGGGGGCGGGGGGGTTGAGTAGAGGAAAGCTATCAAACCAGGCTCTCTCCTCCGCTCTGTGTGAAGGAACCTCGAGGCGCTTGCAGACGAAAATGGCGTTTTTCTACGTGAAATGGCGAAGGCTGTTCTGCACGCAGTCCGTGAGTATCGCTTCCATGGCCGCTTTGATCCTCAGCAGGTGGAAGAGAGAGAGGAAGTTTCTGGTTCTGGGGGCTTCTTTTTGGTTCAAATCAGGCCGCGCGTGTAACATCCGATTCAAAGATCAAAGCGAGGCACTTGAGAGCAGTGGGCGAACTGTTGCTTTAGCCAAGTCACAGTGGTAGTGGTTGTGTGGTCGACAGTTTAGGTTGTTAGGACGAGAAACCTTGATGTGGTTTCTAACTATTGCTGCCTTGCGCTTTAAAATTGTCCATGGGAGGCCATTGTCAATGCAGTTTTTAGGTGCTAGAATGACAACAAATCGCCGCAACAATTAGAAATCTTCAAAATGCCATTTTTTTTTTTAGTTACAAAGCGATTTTATTTCCCTTTTACTTTCTATTGTTATAGTTTTAGGAGAAAAAAATAATATATAACATAAATTTAAGACATGCTATAAATTATATGAAACATTTCAAAATTACGAATTTTATGAGTAATATTACAAGAAAAATAATATATATCTAAACAAGTTATAATAAAATCTGATTTATGAAAATGAACATCATTTTTAAAAATTTACTCTTCTCTCAAAATTGGCTTATAAAGAAGCCACTCCCTTGTTTGTAAAGAATTCAAAAAAAAAAATACTACGCGAGAAAGGATTTTATTGAGCAAATCGTTATAAAAAAAATGAGATAATCCCCAATTTCTAAAACAATTATGAGCTGGATGCCGAACTATAGCCAGGAACCTATGCAAGGTTTCTCTTCTTCATAACCTCCTCTTCCACGGCCCTCTGCTGGCCCAGATGTTTGATAAAACCACATAAACCCCAACATTCCACGGCCTCCAGTTCTTGCAAGTGCTTAGCCACACACACTCCCATCTTCACATTCCCGTACTCACAGGCGCCCACCAGACAGCCCCTACTATTGAGTTTACCTTCATCGGCATCCCCCTTTATTATTCCTCGAGCATCCTCAAATGGCCCTGTGCGCCCCAGCCAATCCACCATGCACCCGTAACGTTGGAAGCGGGGTGTCATTCCATAGCGTCTTGCGAAAAGAACTCACCGTTCCGTTTTTGTTCAAAACTGACAAAATCATTGTTTGGCCATGTCACATATGAATGAGGATGCCATTAGAGTGATTTGGACCATGTTTGGGCAAAAAAACACAATGTTATTTGAAAAAGCATAAATACACATTATCTTGTGAAAACAACTCACCGCTTCTATTTTTGCTCAAAACTCACCAAATCATTGTTTGGCCATGTTACATTTGAATGAGGATGCCATTAGAGTGATTAGGACTATGTTTGGGTGAAAAGTTTGGAAAAACACAACTTTGCAGCTTCTTGCAAAAAAAACTCATTACTTATGTTTTTGTTCAAAACTGATGAAATTATTATTTGATCATCTCACATATGAATGAGGATGACACTAAAGTGATTCGGACCATGTTTGGGTGAAAAAACACAATGTCATTTATAAAAGTATAACTACGCAGCATTTTGTGAAAACAACTCACCATTTTCATTTTTGTTCAAAACTCACAAACTCATTGTTTTGACACATTAGATATGAATAAGGATGCCACTATAGTGATTGGGACCATGTTTGGGTGAAAAAACAGAATTTCTTTTGGAAAAAGCACAATTGTGCAGCATCTTATGAAAAAAACTCACTTGAAAATGAAAACAAAAATAAAAATAGAAATAAAACAAATAATAACAAATATAAATAAAATATAAACTCAAATAAACTTGACTCCCACAATCTAAATTCACCTTTACATTAATAATAATGTAATAAATATTGATCAAAATGCCAAGCTCCGCATAAATAGGAATGGGCGATTACCATCAAGGCTTAAATCCATTCCCAATTAATTTAGCAATTCTATTATCCGTCTTCGCCTACAAATCCAATTCCAATAACACATTCTGTTCGTCCACAGCTCACTAGATGTTTTCGGTAATAGTTAGAAAATAAAAAAATACAAAAGTAAAAGTATATATATATAAATAAAATAAAAAATATAAATATAAATATATAATAAATAACAAATATAAATAAAATATAATATATAAAATATAAATTCAATATAAACTTGACTCCCACAATCTAAATTCACCTTTACATAAATACCAAGAATCTAATTATATTAATAATAATATAATAAAAGATAAGCTCCCCATAAATAGAAACAAGCTATTACTATCAAGACTTAGACCCATTCCCAGTTAATCCAGTAACTCTATTTTCCGTCTTCACCCGCAAATCCAATTCCAGTGGTGCACTGTCTCCCATCCGTATGCAGCTGACCGGTTGTTTTCGGTGATAGTTGGAAAATTAAAAATAAAAAAGATCCAACCAAAATTAGAAAACAACACAAGAGCCTCGAGTGCGAGACGCGAAAATCAAAAGAGAGAGGAGTAAATATTTGGTATTGTATAATGTTATATACTCGAGAGCGAGAGAGAGAGAGAGGAAAGGGAAGTGGTATTTTTTTTTTCTCGCTTTGCTGTGTTTTTTTGGGGCTTTGAGATTTTCTCTGTCATCCTGTTTCGTTTCCTGGAGGTTCCTTCACACGGAGCGAAGGAGAGATTTTTTTTTTCTCTGTTCGGAAATGTTTTGAAAAATTTGCCTCGTTTTCTTGAATTTGGGAATCGAGGATTTGAGTTAGGGTTTCGGTTCTGTGAATTTCCCGACTGGCGGGGGGTCGTTCGAGGCGGGGGCTTGGTTTTCACTAGCGGATCGATATGTTGATTAGAAATGCGAATTTGCGGGAATTCTAACTCCGATCTTGAAGGTAGGCTCGAATCGAGGGATTGAAGAAATGGATGTGGATTCGTGGTCCATGGTGCCGGAGATCGATCACGATCCGGGGGTGCAGAGAGAGCAGCTTGGTGAGGCATCGACGGCTCTGTCTCCCCTGTAATCTTCTCCGCCACAGCAGCAGCAACAGCAGCCGGTGCCGCAGGTGCAGCAGAGCCCCGTGGTCGGGCTGAGGCACGCGCCGACCTACTCGGTGGTGAATGTATAATAGAGGAGGAGGATGGGTCGGGCCCAAGGCGTGGCCATACGCTCACGGCGGTTGGGGAGGAGGGCACGCCTGGCTACATTGGTCCCAGGTTGATCTTGTTTGGAGCCGCCACGGCGCTCGAGGGGAGTTTCGCGGCTTCGGGGACCCCCCGTTCGGAGGGGAGCGCTGGCATCCGTATGTTGCTCAATTGGATTGCTAAATTCGATTCTTTGTGGCTACCTTACCCTTTTGTACGTTGGTTTATGGAGTTTGTGAGAAATAGGAAATTCTAGTTGTAGATTTGATGTGGCATGCGAAACCCTAATTTGAATTTTCACAGTTAAAATTTTCCAAGGACTGGCATTTGAAGCCGAAGCTTTTGGCTCCTACGTACTGCTTCTCTTGTTGGATGCATATTGTTTGAAAACCCTAATTTAATCGTTGTTTGGAAGTCTGAGCCTAGCTTCGTTAAGTTGCTCTGATATTTATTGTCCCGGAGATTAGTTTGAGTTGTTGCAATTTTGAATCTCTGGTGTTCAAGTGGTACGTGATCTCAGTCTTTGTTGAATTTGATGAATTTAGTGGGCCTTCACGTTTGTTTTCATATATCCATGGTAATCAAAATGTTATGCCCGATTATTCTCATCTGATGTGCCTCAGTGGGTTTTCTGAACCAACCTCTTTGATATGTTGCATATATGCCTATAATGATTGCTGCCTTGGATTTTCTATTTAGTTATGTCTCTTTTTCTTGAACACATTGCTTTTCAAGTTGTGCTAGCATCACTGTAGGTTCTGGTTGATTTGTCTTTCTTCTTGAAACAAGTTGAATGAAGTTGTCTTACTTTTCAAAGCGAAGTGAAATTAAAAGCCTCTTTTGGCAACCTATAGAATGTTGTGCTACCTTAAAATTAATATTGGAGCTTAAGCTTCTATAGAAAAAAATATCTTATGATGGGTTAAATTCAACTGTCAATGATACTTCTTTTTGTTGTTGCTGCTGCTGCTATTATGAAGTTTCTTTCTTCTTCTTCTTTTTTTTTTGTCTTTTTTTTTTTTGGGTGTTTGTTATTCAAAGGATGATCCTTTGTTAAATATTTTTATTATCATTATTTTCTGGGCTAAAAAGATGATCCACCTAAAGATGTCTAAGGTAATTTCTCTTGTTCATTCCTATTTATAGTGTTGGACACTGCAGCAGGAGTTTGGTGTGATACAAAGTCTGTTGTAACTAGTCCTGGAACAGGCAGATATAGTGCTGATGCTGCCGGGGGAGATGCTGCAGTTGAATTGACAGGACATTGTAGGCATGCAGCAGCTGCAGTTGGTGAGTTAGTATTTATTTATGGTGGTTTACATGGTGGTGAGACATGAATCTTGTTGTAAAACTATGCATCTTGCTTCATTTATTTATAGTTCTCAAGTTTTATACATGATTCTGTTGAGCAGAAATCGCTTTGTACATCATCTTTGTCTTATAATAACTTAATTTTACACTGAAAAATAACATTAGGCACTTAAATCTTGCTTTAATAAGTTGTATGAAGGAAAATGCATTTCTTATGGTTTCTTTGGATCACTTTTAGTGCCTCAAAACAGTGTTATCAATTTAGATTTTAGACAGCACGAATTTGGGCAAGATCAATGATGATGCTTTTGAGTAGAAAGTTGGTGGGCAAGATCAATGATGATGTTTGCCCCCCTCTCCTCCTACTTTTTCAATGTGTGATGTCTGTCTTTGCTATTTTGGCTAACAGTTCAATTTGGAAATGCTGAATTGGAATTGCAAAATATTCTTAGAACAGCTATTTGATGCTGATCTTAGAACATCAAATGCAAACGTGTTTATTTGCATATTTTGGAGGTTATTGGAGGTATTGATATCAACAGTGCCTAGAGATGAGATGTTAGTTAGTGATACTTCTTTCTTTGGTTGCCTATTTATATTATCATCTAAGACTATTGTGGTGGATGGTCATTGATAAGTAGCTTAATTTTGATCATGTTGTTGCTGAATATAAATTTTTTAGTCTTGCAAGATGCCAATGATAAATGGGTTGGCCGGCTTCAAGATCTGTTTATTTTTTTTGCCACTTCTAACTTCTAAGTTTAAACATGTTTTGAAGGAACACCTTAATCACCTTGTCACAAGGTGCAAGATAGATATTGCCCTTCTTTTGTTGAGAGTTTTTACAGAAGAAGGTGCTTACTTGGCTTCCCCCTTTGGTTTTTTGTCTTATTCTGGTATTGGCCTTGCAATAATATTCTGTTATTGTTTGTTTTTTATAATTCCTTACCATGATTTCTCCATTGTGAATGCTTTTAGATACTTTCATGCCTGTTTCAACTTGTGCCAATTGAATAGATGGTAGTCTTTTGGAGAAGTCTAGTCCGAGCCCCAGCACAAGGGAATTATAAAAGATGGCACTTGAAAAAGACAAACAATAAAAAAGTTGAATATTAAAAATTTTAAAAATACAAAAATTAAAAAAGGTAGAGAATGAAATCTTTCAATATTGTTAGTTCAATAAATGGCATGAAACAATGACACCAATATGTTGATTCATAACTTTAGGTCTTGAGTTGACTAACCTTAGTTTCTTATGCTCTTCTTGGTCAATGAGTAGGACATTGCTATTTTAATTTATTTATTTATTGAGTTCATCGAGTCTTTCTCCTTCGGATCTCAGTTCAGTGTCTTTACTGCTATAAAAGAAATTAAGATGTGAAAAGCATGCAATATTGATCTCCCTTCTAATTATAACTCATGGTAGGAGCAAACTAAAACTAGCAAGCCTTTACATACAACATTAAGAGAGGGAGGGAACGGAGGGGGGCGGGGTGGAAGAAAGGCATTTGCATAAATTTGTATGGAATTAAGTTTAAGTTCAAGAAAACTCGTGTTTAAGTCAAAGTCACTAATGAGGAACAATTTTGTCTTTTTTTTAGCTATTTTGGAATGATAATTATATGAGGAATTGTTGATTGATATACGTATTTAATTTTTTGGAAGTTTTAACTCTCTAAGGCAATTTTTCAGCTTTCTGGAACTTATTAATTTGATTTGTCATTTGTTATCTAGAATAAGTTTATATTCATATGATCTTATTTAGCTATTACTTTTGTAGGCATCTAGAAGAAGTTTACTGTTTTAGGTGTTCTTGTTGCATTCACATTGAGAGTATGCATTGTTTTGCCTTTCTTTGTTTCCATTCAGAAGGTAAATTGTCAATTCAACTTCTAGCTGAATTTCCTTAAGTGTTCCTCCCATTGAATGGTAATAACCAGGTATACACAAATTACATTACTCATTATATTTATTTTTATTGGTGTCATTGCTCTTTGTGGCCGTTGTGACTTATTGGATTGTGGAAAAGGGGTTTCTTGAATGTTTTCTTCTTAAGTGAGTTGATTTTTTGTTTTCCTCAATTATATATTTCTTTGCATTTTGATTTCATGGGATCTACTCTTTCCATTTAGGACATTATAGATACGTTTGTAGAGTCTAGGGAAGGGTTTTTTATATATATATAAAATTTTTATGCAGCATTGGCATGTGTACTCATGCAGCAGACTGTGCTTGTGCTCATGAGCCAAGCTGCACTTGCTCACACCAGCTAGACCACACGTGTTCATGCATTAAAATGCAATAAAATATGAAGTGAAAATAAAAATAAAAATAAGATAAAAATAAATAGAGAATAAAATATAAAATATAAAAATATCAATATCAATAAAAAAATAAAGAAATAAATTATAAAAAGTAAATTTTGGGATGGCTTTTTATTTTGTTTTTTTTTTTTTTGGGGGGGGGGTTGAAATTTGTTGTTCACATGTGATGCATTTCGTAAATGGGCAATGGAGTAAGCTTTGGGATTATAGAGAGTGGAATGGAATAATAATAGGAAAATTTGGAAATATAAAGGGTTGAAAAGGTAAAGATTGGAAAAAAAAAGTACTAAAATGTAAAGACAGTAATTTATGTATAAGAATTCAAAAACTAGAATGTAAAAGGTTGAAAAATAAGAGACTTTAAAACAATAGGAATCTTGACAAGAATGGAAATTTCAAATAGTAAGAATCTTGTCAAATATGAAAACTTGTTGGAATCTTGGCAGGTATGGAAACTTGTAGGAGGGGCTTTCTCATTACCTTGGCCTTTGGGCATGTCCACATCATTCTCTCCAAGTTGGAGAGGATTTGTTCTCAAATTTGGAGGGTCGTTGATATTCACATATGGAGACAAATCTCCCACATTGAGTGGTTGAGACTTCCCTAAATTCACTTGGCAGGTCCACTTTGTACACATTATCTTTGACGCACCCAACTTCTTCGAATGGTCTATCTGCTTATGATGTGAGCTTGTTCTTTCTTTTTGTTGGGAATCTTTCCTTCTTAAGTGTACCCATACGAGATTCCTAGGTTGAAAAATTATTAGTTTTCTATGCTTGTTGGTCTTTTTTCAAGAAATCTTTAGGGAACTTTTTCTTCAATTTGGTTCACTCATTTGCATTAAATAAAAAAGTTGATAATTCAATAGGAGTAAGCAGAGTGAACCCATAGATTACCTCAAATGGCAAATGACTAGTTGTAGCACTTGGAGCTCGATTGTAGGCAAATTCCACATGTGCAAACTTGATGTCCCAATCCTTGAGATTCTTGTTCACCAAGGTTCTTAAAAGTGTCTCCAGTGGACGATTGGTAACCTTCGTTTGCCCATCTGTCTAAGGGTGATGAGAGGTGTTGAACAGTAGCTTGGTACCAAGCTTAGCTCACAAAGTTGTCTAGAAATAGCTTAGAAACTTGGTATTTCTATCAAAAATAATTGATCTTAGCCCACCATGCAGTTTCACAATCTCCTTGAAAAACAAATCCGTAATATGAGTTGCATTGTTTCTCTTGTGGTAAGGAGTGAAATGACCCATCTTTGAGAATTGATCAATGACCGCCATGATGGAATCCTTTCCCCTTTGAGTATGAGGGAAAGCCACAATAAAATCTATGCTAAGATCTTCCCATGACTAGTTTGGCACTAGTAGTGGAGTGTAAGGAACCATATTTGAAATGCATCTTGGCTCATTGACATGTGCATATCAGGACATGAAGGCATGAATATCCCTTTGCATTTTGGGCTAATAGAAATGCTCTTTAAGGATCTCCAACATCTTGTGCACTCCAAAATGCCTAACTTAACCTCATTCACAAGTCTATTTGATTAACAATTTTCTAAAGGAATTCTTGGGAATGCATAATTGATTTCTTTTGAAAAAGTAACCTTCTTATAACACATATTCTTCATGAGCTCCTTTGGCACATGCTATCATGATAAGAAACAACTCTTTATCTTTTGCATAATGCTCTCTCATAATTTCAAATTTAAGTACCCTTGCATCCAATATGGTTAGCAAAGAATATTTTTTTGATAAAGTAGTTGTCACAACATTAGTAGTTACTAATTTGTAATGGGAAACAAAAGTAAAGGATTGATGGAGCTCTACCCAATTAGCACACCTTGGGTTGAGCTCATACTGGCCATTTAGATACTTAAGTCCTTAGTGATCTAAGTGAAGAACAAATTGCTTCGATCAAAGGTAGTGGTTCTAATTATCAAGAGCTTGTACTATTGCATAGTATTTTTTTGTCATAGGTTAAATAATTCTTCTTAGCATATGCTAACTTCTCACTAAAATAGGCCAATGGTTTCTTAAACTAAACCAAGACAGTCCCAATTTCCACTCCACTAGCACCACATTCAACTTCAAACAATTTATCAAAATCTAGTAAAGCAAGAACATGAGCTTCACAGTTTCTGTTTAACTACCTTAATTGTTGCTAAAATAAAAAACAAATCTTTTGTAGAACGAAGTCAAGCCATGAAACCTCTAAATCTCAATTGGTGTTTTTGGAAGCGGCCACATTGATCAATTGCAATGCTATGTAGAGAAACTACATATCCTAAAAACACTACACTTGGATTTATAAACTTACACTTCTCCGTTTTTGCGTATAGTTTTTGTTTCCTTAACAAATCAAAGATCTTTTTCAAATGTTCCACATGATTATTAATACGTTGGCTATAAAATATCATTAAAGTAAACTACTATGAATTTACCAAGATATGGTCTAAGTATCTCATTCATCAGTCTCATGAAGGTGTTAGGAGCATTTGACAATCCAAAAGGCATTATTAACCATTCATATAAGCTTACCTTAGTCTTGAAGGTAGTTTTCCATTCATTTCCCTCTCACATACAAATTTGGTGGTATCCGCTCCTCAAATCATTCTTGGAAAAGATTATAGTACCATGAATTTCATTGAGCATATCATCAAGTCTAGGGATATGATATACTTGATTGTGATGTTGTTGATGGCTTGACTGTCAACACACATTTGGAAACTGTCATCTTTCTTGGGGACTAAAAGAGCTATCACTAAATAGGGACTCATGCTTTCTCTAACATATCCTCTTCTCATTAGCTCATCTACTTGCCTTTATAGCTCCTTGATTTCTTCAAAATTATAATGGTAGGCGGGCTTGTTGGGTAGAGAAGCCCATAGAACAAGGTCAATATGATGCACAATGCTTAAATGGGTAGAAGCTCGGGTGGTAGGCTAGCTAGGAAGACATCTTTATGTTCGAATAAGAGTTTAGAGCCTTTGGAGGGAGAGGGTGGGGCAGGGGGAATACTTTCTTTAGTTCTTAATTTTTCTTCTACCACAAGTAGGGCATATATAGGTCTCTGTTTAAGGATGGCTTTTTCGACTTTGGTTTGGGTGATGAATAGGTTTTCCTGGGTGTTCTCCCTTTGGGTTGAGGTTTTATGGCTCTGGGATGAGCTTAAGGGTGTAAGGGTGTTCTACTTGCCATTCCTCTTCACAACATAAGTGTTTCTTCTCCCATCATGCTTTTCAAACCTATCAAACTACTATGCTCTTCCAAGTAACAAGTGATGCCTTACATAGGAATAATATCATAGAGGGCTTAATATATAATTTTGTCTAATGGAAAAAGAAACTAAAACTTGTCTTTTTACTTGAAGATCATTACAACTTGTAGGGTTGTAGATGAGGAAAGGTTAATAACTTCAACTTTTCAATTGATGTTGTGGATGTCACATTAGTATAACTTCCACTGTTGATGATCATAGAACATACCTTACCCCTAATGGTACACTTCTTTTTGTTCATCTTGAGAACCAAGCTTTGAAAAGAGAGTGCAACAAATGACCGGAAGCTTACTAGAATCTAATTCAGCTATGCAATCTTCCTCTTCTGTTTCTTCCAATGGCTCCTCCACTTGGTACACTTATTCAATTTTCTCCCATTCTTTCATCGTCATTACCCTTTGATTAGGGTAATCAGCTTTGAAGGTGGCTAACTCCTTGGCACATGTGACATCTAACTCGAGACCATTTACTTTTGGAAGTAGTGGCCCAAATATGTTTAGCTTCCATGTTTTTAGGCTTGTCCAATTCCTTAGGAACCTAACTTGAAGAGCCATCATTAGTGTTGCTTGAGGCAACCTTCTAGAGATGACCTTTGTTGAAATACTTGGCTCTAGAGGCAACTCTTTGCTTTTCAACCTTGACAACCAACTTGTACACATCATTAAGAGAACAATAAGGTTGCAAATTGACTATCTAGGTAATATTTTAATTTAAGCCTTCAAGAAATCGGGCAATGCACTACTTTATTGGTTCAAGAACATCACATTTGATCATCAGCTTCTCAAATTCTCTAATGTATTTTCCAACACTTCTTTTCTCTTGCTTGAAAGTGTGCAGTGTGTGATAGAGCTTTTGTTTGTATTATTCTCTAGGGAGAAATCGCCTAGTTAAGAGACTATTGAACTTTTTCCAAGTTTTGACTTTACTTTGCCCATCTCTTTTTTTGAGCTTCTTTGTATTGTCCCACCATAGAGAAGCATAATCCTTGAGTTTGAGAATAGCTACCTTGCACTTTTTCTTTTTGTAGTAGTTTTGTATTCAAAGATTCTCTCCATAGCGCAAACTCAATCAAGAAAATCCTCTGGGTTCATACTACCATCAAATTCAACAAAGTCTATATGAAGGCTTCAATCGTCTTCCTCTAGTCTCCCTTTTCTTCATCATTGGAATCAACATCAATATGAAGTTGTGGTTGATATGTTGGGGTTATATAGGGTGGTTGTAAACTTTGAGGTCGGTATGGTCTATATTGTTGGTAATGAGGTGTATGTGGTGCTACTTTTCTTGGTAGAAAGGGTTGGGTTGATGGTTGGGTGAATGGTGGTTGAGGAATGCATTTGTAGTTGTGATATGGATACTTGGGGTAGTGGTAAAGTTGTTTAGAAAGGTGGGTGCATTGTTTGTGGTGGTGGTAGAGTAGAATGAAATGCTTGGGTTATTTGTGGTGGTAAGTACTGCTGAAGTAAGAGTTTGAGCTTTTAGAATTTAGACTTCATTTTTTCGAATTCATTCTTTTGCACCAAATGTACAGCTAGCCATGATGGAGTGGGTGGGGAAGAATGAGAAAAACCATTTCCTTTTTAAGACATGCTGATGCTATTAAACAATAGAGTGATGAGATGAATAAATTTATTAGAACAACTTACTCACCAAAACCTTGGCTTTGATTACCACTTGATGCATTTTGTGATGGGCAATGAAGTGAGCTTTTGGATTATAGAGAGTGGAATGGGATAATAACAAGAAAATTCAAAAAATAAAGCGTTAGAAAGGTAAAAATTGGAAAATAAATTACTAAAATGTAAAGACAGTAATTTAAACACAAAAATTAAAATAATTGGAATGTAAAAGGTTAGAAAGAGCACAAAACTTAAAAGGCAAAGCTTAAAAAAAATAAAATTCAATGACTTATTTAGAAGTTTTCTCAAAAGTTTTGCTTACAATTGAAATAATAATCTCTTTAAATATAAGCATAAACCTAATGCTAAAAGGATTTAGAATACTTAAAACCTAACTTTGGTAGGCTCTAGATCCCTAAAATCAAGGAAAATAAAAATTAACTAAATTAATATCCTAAACAAATTAGGAATGAGATCCCAACAAATTAGGAATCTTGATAGGAATGGAAATTCCAAATAGTAGGAATCTTAATAAATATGAAAACTTCATATAGTAAGAATTTTGTTATGTATGAAAATTTCAAATAAGTCAGACTTCTTTTGTTTGGGCTTGAATTTAGTGAATTACATTGTAGTCCTAATTTTTTGTCATAAGAATCAACAAAACTTAGGCTTTCTTGTTACCTAGGCCTTTGGGCGTGTCCACATCAACATTCCCATCTTCACGTGTCCACGTGGGTAGCATGTGTTCACACATCAAACCTAAAGTGTTGATTCCAAAGCTTTCTTCTTTCTATTGTCCACACATGTTCTCACATGTTGTGCTCTTCTATGCTTGTGGCTGTACATGACTCAACAAATTCTTTATTTTTATTTTTAAAGATGTTATAAGATCCTCATCATCATATTGGTAGCTTGAATTGATCAAAGAATCAAACTCATGGAATAATAAAACATTACAATTATGGAAACAATCTTCAAGGTGGCTTGTAATGTTGCAAGTCTAATTGATTTTTCTAGGCTATTTTTCTTCTAATAGTGAAAATAAAAATAAAAAATAAAAATGATTGGGCTAAAAAATATAAGATATAAGATATATAACCTTATAAATATAGATATCAATGAAAATGAAGAAATAAATTATAAAATGCAAAAAGAATAAATAAATTGCTTTTTTTTTTTTTTTGTTCTTATCATCCAAATTGCTAGTTTCTAACTACAATGTGACTTTATTGAGAATCAATTGTAACTTGGGGGACCTATTATGATGGCAAGGTAGTACATCCTCAAAACATAGTTGATGTTTGGGTCATGCTTGAATTTTGGGTCATGTCAAAGCTTTGCTTTGTGCTTGATTCTTACTTGGTGTTTAGGTTTGGGTTGGGTTCAAGGTTGTCTTTAGGTTAGTGTTGGGGTGCATTTTCATGGTTGGGGTCCTACCCAATGTTAGGTTCAAGTCTTAGTTAGGTCCATGGTAAGGGTTTGAGTTAGGAGTGGATTTGAGGGTCAAGTTTGAGACCAAGTTTGCACTGTGCTTTGGGATTGGGTTGGGGTTTGGGTTGGGATTCACTTTGGGTATGGCTCTTATTCTAGTCTACATTTTGGCACTAGTATGGCTTTAGGGTTTGGTCAAGGATGGCTCTAAGCCAAGTTAAAGTCTTGCTTTGCATCCTACTCGAGGTTAGCTTTGGAATCAAGTATGAGTGCAAGTCCTAGCTACTTTTAAGTTCAAGTCTGGGTCTAGGTTAAGGTGCATGTTCAAGGTTTGGGGTTTGACTTTGGGTTAGGGTCAAGGGCCCAATACAAGTCTAGATTGTGGTCAATCTAGGTTGGGGTTGAATGCCACGAGGAGGCCGAAGTCAAGTTCAGGTCCAAGGTCTTACCCAAGTTATGCTTTGTGGTCTAGGTTTGGGGTTGAATCTTAGTCAAGGTCCATGCCAAGTGTGAGTCAACTTTGGGTTAATGTTGGGGTGTAGGTTTGTAGTTCAGGTTTGGGTTAAGGTTTAGCATTAAAGTTCAAGGTCTAGAATGGGGTCCTAGTCCCCACACTAGGTTGAGGTTTGATCCAAGGTCATGTCTAGGGCTATGTTTGGGGTTGACATGCAAGTTAATATCATGGTTGAGTTTATGGGGTGGTTAGGTCCATGAGTTGGGTTTGAGTAAGGGCTAGGTGTCCCAGAGTGGCAGTACGGGTCAAGGTACCTAGGCAACCAAGGATGTGGCTCCTCTGCTCTCTGGTCTTGGTGGCTCAGGGTGCAGCCAGGCACCCAGCCTCCTGTGGTTTTCCTTGTAATGGGCCATCCACTTAGGTGGTGCCTTGTTTTGTAACCACCTATTATGTATATATTATGTACTTTACTCTATTATGTATTTCTGCTGCGATGGAAAGTGAATCGACCCTTGTATAGAATGTGCCCTGTTGGTCGTGGGGAATCTTGTTTAGTTGCTTGTAGCTTGTTTGCTTAGTTGCTTGTAAGTTGGATGATTCTCTAGTTCAATAAAGATGCATATTTAGACTTGTGATGTGTGTGCTCTTTGTTTCATGACCAACCTCCTCACAAACTTGTCTTGGGACTAACCAAATTGTTCGATTGTGACTTTTTTAGTTATTGAAAGCTCAGAAGGTTGACCCAAATCTCTGCCAAATCGCAACGACAGTGGGAATGGGAACATATATGCAGTTGGACAAGGTGGGGTTAACAAAACTTGCTTCCTCTGTAATGGAAACCACATGATGCGCCTCTGCCTTGAGAATTGAAATAGGGCTATGAATGAATTGGAACAAGCGACAAACCTCGTCAAACCTCCGGCTGAAGAAGGGGAACAAACAGTGGCTCTTCAAGTTTTTAACTCGATGAAGAGCGAAGCATCAACATCCATTGCCTGCTCACTGATTTACATCGAGTGCATGGTCAATGACAAGCTTACAAAGGCTTTTGATGTGACTCTTATGGTGGGCTTGAGCGAGCTCGGGTTAAGAAAATATGTAAAAATCATTTTTTTTTTTTGTGTTTATGGGTTTTTTTGTGGGAAAAGTGAGTGTTTGGTAGGGAGGAAGGGAGGAAAAACGAAAATATGAAGAACAAAAATAAAAGATAGATGCCAACCAATTCCAAGACGTAAAGGCAACGCCACCAGTCAAGGACTACCACCAATCCCTGGCAAGAATTGGATAAAGGATGCAAAAGTTAATCACATAACTTTGGGGTTTTTATTCTCTTAAAAAAAAACAATTCAGAGGCAGGGATCTTGACACGTAAGCTATCCTCCTCTGGCCTCCTCCTGCTTTGCTCTCTTTCATCTTGGTTGCCTTGACAAAAGGCTTACTTCTTGAGGATATTAGAAAGTTGCTCCTTTACCTCGCCTAACTCAAGTGATAATAGTTTGTTTCCAACTTCTCATGGTGGAATTGGTGCAGAATGGGCATGATAATGTGACGAAAAATTGCCACTTGAATTAAACATCTTGAGGAGAGCTCACTCATAACTTGATGCGAATCTTATGGTGGGCTTGAGTGAGCTTGGGTTAAGAAAATATGTAAAAATTGTTTTTTTAGGTGTTTTGGGGGTTTTTTGTGGAAAAAGTGAGTGTTTGGTAGGGAGGAAGGGAGGAAAAATGAAAATATGAAGAACAAAAACAAAAGATAGATGCTAATAATCTCCAAGACGTAAAGGTAACGCCACCAATCAAGGACCACCACAATCTCTAGCAAGAATTAAATAAAGGATGCAAAAGTTGATCACACAACTTTGAGGTTTTTGTTTTCTGGAAAACAAGTTTGTTTACAATTGGAACAGCGCTCCCTTTAAATAGTTAGCTAAACTTAATTCTAGAAGGAACTTGATAAATCAGGAATTCGATAAATCAAGAATCCTTAAAGCCTAGTTCTAGAAGGATCCTAATAAATCAAGAATCCCTAAAATTAAGGAAGTATTAACAAATATGGATTCTGAAAAATAAAGAACTCCTAAACAAATTAGAGATCTGACAAATATGGAAACTCAAATAAATCAAGAACCTAGACAATTAAGGAAATCAAATAAAATGAAATATTCTCAAATAATAAATAAAACCTAAGAAATTAAGGACTCAACAACTACTTAGGAAACTCCCATATTAAAGCTTGTAGAGATGCTACGAAATATTCTTTGGTTGCTTCTTTAACATTGGCCTTCTTGGACTCATTGGGTTACGTTATGGACTCTCAATTCTTTGATGTTGGAACTCGTGATATTGGGCCTTAAGTGTATCCGCATTAACTTTGGTGGACTCGGCAACGAGGAATAACTTTGTCATGCCCACCGAGGTAAGGAGACTCGGCATGACGGTGAAGAAAGATGCTAGATCACTAAAAACGGTGAATAGCGCACCATGGCTAGAAGTAGGAATAGCTCGAGATATAGAAGTCCACATCAGCAAATGGTGGGGGAAGTTGAACTTCATGGTGGTGGCTATGGATGACAGTAAACTAGTCCTTGGACTAGACTTCCTCCACGTGTTTGGGGTCATCCCCGTTGCCATGCATAATTGCTTGTGCATCTTCACAGGCGACATGTTGTCACTAGTTCCAACCCAAGACGTGGGTCCAACACAATAGAGTCTCTTCGCCATGCAATTCAAAATGAGCATGCGAAAGGGTGGACAGGTTTACGTAGCAGTACTAAAGGAGTCAAAGAGTGTGATTCAAGAGAGTCCCCTAGAAGTGGTGGCCAATCTCTTGGTGAAAAACGGGGACATGAAGCCCCCAAAACTGCCAAAGCAGCTAACCCCTAGGCGAGAGGTAGACCACATGATCGAGTTGGAGCCTGGGGCAAAGCCACCGGCTAAGGCTTCGTACCGGATGGCACCACATGAGCTTGAAGAGCTTAGGAAGCAGTGGAAGTCTTTGTTGGATGCGGGGTACATTCGACCAACAAAAGCACCTTACAACGTGTCGGTTTTGTTCCAAGCCAAGAAGGATGGATCTATGCGACTTTGCATCGACTATCGAGCCCTAAACAAAGTGATTGTGAAAAACAAGTATCCCATCCCCCTGATTGGAGACTTGTTTGATCAGTTGGGACATGCCCGATATTTCACCACAGTAGACATGCGGTCGGGTTATCACCAAGTCTGAATCACAGTCGGAGATGAGCTGAAGACTACCTGTGCGAAGAGGTACGGCTCCTTTGAATGGCTTGTCATGCCGTTTAGGCTAACCAACGCCTCTGCCAAATTTTATATCTTAATGAACAGCCTACTTTATCCATACTTGGATAAGTTTATGGTTGTTTACTTGGACAACATCGTCTACAGTACTTCCCCAGAGGAATATGTGGAACACCTTTAGATTTTGTTCAAGGTGTTGTGTGATAATCAACTGTATTTTGAAAAGGGAGAAATGCTTGTTCACCTAGGAGGAAGTTCATTTTCTGGGCCATGTCAGCCAAGGCACTTTGCAGAGGGACTCTACTAAGGTAAAGGCCATCCAGGATTGGGAAGCTTCTTCCAAAGTCATAGAGTTAAGGTCTTTCCCTAGTCTAATCAATTACTATCGGCGCTTTATTGTAGGGTTATCCGCAAGGGCCACCCCTTTGATGAATTTGTTGAAGAAATCCAATCCGTGGGATTGGATGGAGGTGTGCTAGCAAGCCTTCGAAGACCTAAAAACTGCGGTAACCAAGGAGCTGGTCTTGGCTATGCCGAACTTCTCAAAGCCATTTAAAGTGCACTCTAATGCTTCTGATTATGCCATTGGAGGAGTACTCATGCAAGGGAGGCATCCCATTGCCTTTGAGAGTTGGAAGCTGAATGAAGCGGAGCACAAATACACAGTTCAAGAGAAGGAGATGACAACAATCATTCATTACCTCAGGACATGGTGCCACTATCTACTGGGTTCTCAATTTGTGATCCAAACGGATAACGTGGCCACAAGTTTCTTCCAGACTCAGAAGAAGTTGTCACCTAAGTAAGCCAAATGGCAAGACTTTCTAGTCGAATTCAACTACACAATGACATACAAGTTCAAGAAGAGCAACATGGTGGCTGATGCTCTTAGTCGAAAGATGGAACTGGCTGCGCTAAGTATAGTGGAGAGTGATGTAATGCCTCTTGTGAAGGAAGGAATGAGGCACAATTCGATCGCTAAGCAATTGGTATAGTTGGTGGAAGAAGGAAAAACCAAACAGTTTTGGCTGGAAGACAGCTTGGTCTACACCAAAGGTCGGTGCCTATACATGTCAAAGTGGCAGAATCTTCACCGAAGACTTATTAACAAGCACCATGATACTATGTGGGCAGGACACCTAGGACAAAAAAGGACAAGGGCTCTTTTAGAAGCCTCGTATTATTGGCCAGACATGTGGGATCAAGTTGAATTGTTTGTGAAGACTTGTTTTGTTTGCCAACAGGATAAGCTAGAGAAGAGGGCTCCCGCGGCACTGTTGGAGCCTTTGCCAATACCTACAAGGCCATGGAAAGCATTTCGATGGACTTCATCACTTGTTTGCCCAAATCAGAGGGACATTGCTTGATCTTGGTGGTGGTAGTGGATTGGTTGTCAAAATACGAAACTTTGAAACCAGCCCCTATGGAGTGTTCTACAGAAGTCATAGCTCGCCTATTCTTCAAGCACTTCATGAAGTATTGGGGACTGCCGCGGAACATCGTGAGTGTTTGTGATCCACAGTTCACTAGCGTATTTTAGAAAGAGTTATTTGGTCTTCTAGGCTTAGAACTTAGGTTCTCTATGGCCTTTTACCCTTAAACCGACAAGCAAACGGAGAGGGTCAACAGTTTAGTGGAACTATATCTAAGGCACTTTGTTGGTGAGAATTAGAGGAGTTGGGTGAAGTTTTTGGACGTAGCTCAGTTCTCTTATAACTTGCAAATGAGTGAGTTGACCAACAAGAGCCCTTTTGAGTTGGTGATAGGGCAGCAGCTGCTGACTTTGTTGACCATAGAGGCAAAGGCGTCTAAACAATGCTATAACACCCACGAGATTGCAAGATCATGGAGTAGGAATTCAAACTTGGCTAAGTCTTACCTAAACAAGGCGACTAAGAGAATGAAGAAGTGGGCTAACGTGATGCGAAAGCCAGTGGCCTATAACATCAGGGATCAAGTTATGGTGAAGTTTCTCTCCTTCCAATACAAGGCATACTAACCCCTCCACAAGGGCTTGGTTAGGAAGTATGTTGGACCATGGATTGAGTCACACCAACATAGTTATGGTCTCAAAAGCATCATCTTTCAAAGACATTTTTATTTTTTTCCAATAAGCAATAAGGATTTATTTAAATGTCACCCAACAGACTCTCGAACAAAGCAAGTACATAACAGTGCAAATCTTCTTTCAACATATGGCCCTTTGTAAACCCAAACACAAACCTTTAAATTTTTGGAAGAAGAAAACTAGAATATATATATAATTGGGTTTACTGTTCTTATTGGCAAAAGTTACTATATGCTTTTATATATGTATATATATAAACAATTATATCTTGAAACTTATATACTAAGTTTGGGGGCTCTAGGTTGCTTTGAAACAAAAGGCACCTATGATCAAAGCCTTAAATCATCATATTTCTAAATTCTCCTAATTCCTCAATGATAACAACAACACTAAACCTAGTTATATAGTAACTTTTGCCAAAACCTGATGTGGATGCACTTAAGGCCTAATATTACGAGTTTCAATATCAAAGAATTAAGAGTTTACAACATAATCTAATGGGTCCAAGAAGGCCAAGGTTGAAGAAGCAGCCCAAGAATATTCCATAGCATATCTGCAGGCTTTAATATGGGGGGTTTTCTAAATAATTGTTGAGTCCTTAATTTCTTAGGTTTAATTTATTGTTTGAGAATATTTCCTTTTGTTTGATTTTCTATAATTGTCTAGATTCCTGATTTATCTAGGTTTCCATACTTGTTAGATTTCTAATTTGTCTAGGATTCCTTATTTGTCAGAATCTAGATTTGTTAAGACTTTCTTAATTATAAGGATTCTTGATTTATCAGGATTCTTCTAGAATTAGGTTTTAAGGATTCTTAATTTATTAGGATCTTTCTAGAATTAAGTTTAGCTGCCTATTTAAAGGGAGCATTGTTTCAATTGTAAGAGAGTTTTTTTTTCTAGAGAATAGAAACCCCAAAGTTGTGTGATCAACTTTTGCATCCTTTATCCAATTCTTACCAGGGATTGGTGGTGGAACACCTCCTTGACTGGTAGTGTTGCCTTTACGTCTTGGAGCTTGTTGGCATCTATTCTTTTATTTTGATTATTCCTATTTTCGTTTTTTTTTTCTCCCTTCCTCCCTACCAAACACTCACTTTTTCCCACAAAAAAACCAAAACACCAAAAAAACGATTTTTACATATTTTCTAAACCCGAGCTTGCTCAAGCCCACCATAACATTCGCATCAAAACCAATTACCAGTATCGTAAGTCTTAATATTTCACATTTCTTAGAAAACAAACAATAAGTATACTACGCGAGAAAGGATTTTATAGAGCAAATCGTTATAAAAATATGAGATAATCCCCAATTTCTAAAACAAGATTATGAACTAGATGCCGAACTATAGCTAGGAACCTATGCAAGGTTTCTCTTCTTCATAACCTCTTCCACGGCCCTCAGCTGGCCCAGATGTTTGATAAAACCACATAAACCCCACCATTCCACGGCCTCCAGTTCTTGCAAGTGCTTAGCCACACACACCCCCATCTTCACATTCCCGTACTCACAGGCGCCCACCAGACAACCCATACTATTGAGTTTACCTTCATCGGCATCCCCTTTTATTATTCCTTAAGCATCCTCAAATGGCCCTATGCAGCCCAGACAATCCACCATGCACCCGTAATGTTGGAAGTAGGGTGTCATTCCATAGCATCTTGCGAAAAGAACTCACTGGTTTTGTTTTTGCTCAAAATTGACGAAATCATTGTTTGGCCATGTCACATATGAATGAGGATGTCATTAGAGTGATTTGGATCATGTTTGGGTGAAAAAACACAATGTGGTTTGAAAAAGCATAACTACACATCATCTTACGAAAACAACTCACCGCTTTCGTTTATGCTCAAAACTCACCAAATCATTGTTTGGCCATGTTACATTTAAATGAGGATGCCATTAGAGTGATTGGGACCATGTTTGGGTGAAAAAACACAATTTCGTTTGGAAAAGCACAACTTTGCAACATCTTGCAAAAAAAATTCACTACTTCTGTTTTTGTTCAAAATGGATAAAATCATTGTTTGGTCATCTCACATACGAATGAGGATGACACTAGAGTGATTGGGACCATGTTTGGGTGAAAAAACACAATGTTGTCTCTAAAAATTTAACTGCACAGTATCTTACGAAAACAATCCACCCCTTTCATTTTTGCTCAAAACTCATGAACTCATTGTTTCGACACATCACGTATGAATGAGGATGCCACTATAGTGATTGAGACCATGTTTGGGGTAAAAAATAGAAGTTCGTTTAGAAAAGCACAATTGTGCAGTGTCTTGAAAAAAAAACTCGTTTGAAAATGAAAGGAAAAATATAAATATAAATAAAAAACAAATAATAACAAATATAAATAAAATATAAACTCAAATAAACTTGACTCCCACAATCTAAATTCACCTTTACATTAATAATAATGTAATAAATATTGATTAAAATGCCAAGCTCCGCATAAATAGGAATGGGCGATTACCATCAAGGCTTAAATCCATTCCCAATTAATTTAGCAATTCTATTATCCGGCTTCGGCACAAATAAAAAAGATCCAACCAAAATTAGAAAACACCACAAGAGCCTCGAGTGCGAGACGCGAAAATCAAAAGAGAGAGGAGTAAATATTTGGTACTGTATAAAATGTTATATACGAGAGAGAGAGAGAGAGAGAGAGAGAGAGGAAAGGGAAGTGGTATTTTTTTTTTTTCTCGCTTTGCTGTGTTTTTTTGGGGCTTTGGGATTTTCTCTGTCATCCTGTTTCGTTTCCTGGATGTTCCTTCACACAGAGCGAAGGAGAGATGTTTTTTTTTTCTCTCTGTTCGGAAATGTTTTGAAAAATTTGCCTCGTTTTCTTGAATTTGGGAATCGAGGATTTGAGTTAGGGTTTCGGTTCTGTGAATTTCCCAACTGAAGGGGGTCGTTCGAGGCGGGGGCTTGGTTTTCACTAGCGGATCGAAATGTTGATTAGAAATTGGAATTTGCGGGAATTCCAACTCCGATCTTGAAGGTAGGCTCGAATCTGGGATTGAAGCAATGGGTGTGGATTCGCGGTCCATGGTGCCGGAGATCGATCACGATCCGGGGGTGCAGAGAGAGCAGCTTGGTGAGGCATCGACGGCTCTGTCTCCCCTGTAATCGTCTCCGCCACAGCAGCAGCAACAGCAGCCGGTGCCGCATGTGCAGCAGCGCCCCGTGGTCGGGCTGAGGCACGCGCCGACCTACTCGGTGGTGAATGTATAATGGAGGAGGAGGATGGACCGGGCCCAAGGCGTGGCCATACGCTCACGGCGGTTGGGGAGGAGGGCACGCCTGGCTACATTGGTCCCAGGTTGATCTTGTTTGGAGCCGCCACGGCGCTCGAGGGGAGTTTCGCGGCTTCGGGGACCCCTCTTTCGAAGGGGAGCGCTGGCATCCGTATGTTTCTCAATTGGATTGCTAAATTCGATTCTTTGTGGCTACCTTATCCTTTTGTACGTTGGTTTATGGAGTTTGTGAGAAATAGGAAATTCTAGTTGTAGATTTGATGTGGCATGCGAAACCCTAATTTGAATTTTCACAGTTAAAATTTTCCAAGGACTGGCATTGAAGCCGAAGCTTTTGGCTCCTACGTACTGCTTCTCTTGTTGGATGCATATTGTTTGAAAACCCTAATTTAATCGTTGTTTGGAAGTCTGAGCCTAGCTTCGTTAAGTTGCTCTGATATTTATTGTCCCGGAGATTAGTTTGAGTTGTTGCAATTTTGAATCTTTGGTGTTCAAGTGGTACGTGATCTCAGTCTTTGTTGAATTTGATGAATTTAGTGGGCCTTCATGTTTGTTTTCATATATTCATGGTAATCAAAATGTTATGCCCGATTATTCTCATCTGATGTGCCTCAGTGGGTTTTCTGAACCAACGTCTTTGATATGTTGCATATATGCCTATAATGATTGCTGCCTTGGATTTTCTATTTAGTTATGTCTCTTTTTCTTGAACACATTGCTTTTCAAGTTGTGCTAGCATCACTGTAGGTTCTGGTTGATTTGTCTTTCTTCTTGAAACAAGTTGAATGAAGTTGTCTTACTTTTCAAAGCGAAGTGAAATTAAAAGCCTCTTTTGGCAACCTATAGAATGTTGTGCTACCTTAAAATTAATATGGGAGCTTAAGCTTCTATAGAAAAAAATATCTTATGATGGGTTAAATTCAACTGTCAATGATACTTCTTTTTGTTGTTGCTGCTGCTGCTGCTGCTATTATGAAGTTTCTTTCTTCTTCTGCTTCTTCTTCCCTTTTTTTTTTTTTCAGGTGTTTGTTATTCAAAGGATGATCCTTTTTTAAATATTTTATTATCATTATTTTCTGGGCTAAAAAGATGATCCACCTAAAGATGTCTAAGGTAATTTCTCTTGTTCATTCCTATTTATAGTGTTGGACACTGCAGCAGGAGTTTGGTGTGATACAAAGTCTGTTGTAACTAGTCCTGGAACAGGCAGATATAGTGCTGGTGCTGCCTGGGGAGATGCTGCAGTTGAATTGACAGGACATTGTAGGCATGCAGCAGCTGCAGTTGGTGAGTTAGTATTTATTTATGGTGGTTTACATGGTGGTGAGACATGAATCTTGTTGTAAAACTATGCATCTTGCTTCATTTATTTATAGTTCTCAAATTTTATACATGATTCTGTTGAGCAGAAATCGCTGTGTACATCATCTTTGTCTTATAATAACTTAATTTTACACTGAAAATAACATTAGGCACTTAAATCTTGCTTTAATAAGTTGTATGAAGGAAAATGCATTTCTTATGGTTTCTTTGGATCACTGTTAGTGCCTCAAATCAGTGTTATCAATTTAGATTTTAGACAGCACGAATTTGTTCAAGACCAATGATGATGCTTTTGAGCAGAAAGTTGGTGGGCTATTGGATCATGATGCAATAATTACTGCATTGCATAATAATTAGAATTTGAGTTTCATATGGGAAAATTTAAGTGGTTTGAGACGGAGTGGAGGAGATTGGTTAATAGTACTAATTTATTAGATTGAAAGATCAGCTAGGACATAAGAACTAATTAGGTTGAAAAATTGATACTGGAGATGGTATTGGAGGACAGTGCTCTTGATTAAAGGTAAGACAAGATGACCATCTAGGACTGAAAAACTTTGGTTGGGTGGCTGTGTTTCATGCTTTTGTATTCTGAATAGTGGAGTTCTGTCAGGTTTGATAATACTGTTGCTCAGTGGTCTCTTGCATTTATGATACAGGGGTGTTGCTGGATGACCTACAAGTGTTGCATCAGATGCTGCTGCATATACGCATACATGCATGTATGGTTCAGTCTTATAGAGACGCATGGTGGGGAAATCAGAAGAGAAAAGGTAAGTTTTGGTAGTGGGCATGAAGCGCTAATAAATTCAAGTTTCATTTTTAGGCTACTTCAAAATTAATTATGGTACGACACAACTCCAAATTATGTTACAATCTTGTTATGTAAATCTGAATCCTCTCATGTAAAATCCCAATGTCTATATGTAGAATATGTGGTTTAGATTTGAAGTAGTACTTTAAATTCCAATTATTATGATCCAAACAAGTAATTGAAGTTATGTAATAATGTTTTAGCAGTACTTTCACCAAGAGCATTGAAAAATCGTGGTGATTGTTGTTGACAGATCATCTCTACATGATTTGACAATACAAACCCACAAATAAAACTATTGTTCATGCTAAATAATGGCTTTGAATTCTTCAACCCTTGGATGAAATCTTGTGTTTCTTCTAACAAAATTTGTTCTACAGCCTTGTTTGGTAATATCTCGTGGTTCGGTAGATCTGAACTTCTTGGATCTGTTTATTTTTTAAGCGGCACATCTTGCTTTAGAAGATCCAAGCACTTTGGATTTGCATTCATGGTTGTTGGTGCTTCAATCTCCAAAAGATCCAAACATTTAGGGTCCACCTTCTCTGCCAACACCACAAGCTTTGGTGCTCTTGTTGCAGTGGTTGATGTCTGGGGGGTATATAGGGTGGTCTTGCAATTTGAGGTTGGTATGGTGGACATTCTTGGTAATAAGGTGTATGTGGTGCTAGCCTTTGTGGTATATTTAAAGGTTGGGTTGGTGGTGGTATAAATACTTGGGGTGGTGGTAGAGTTGTTTGGAATGGCGGGTGCGTTGTTTGTGGTGTGGTGGAGCATAAAGTGTATAGGTTGTTTGTAGGGGGAAGCGTTGTTTAAGTAAAAGTTTCAACTCTTGCATTTCAGTCCTTATCTTTTTGATTTCACTCATCTTCACCATATGGGCAGTTAGCCATGACGGAGTAGGTGAGGATGAATGAGAAGAACCATCTCTTTCTTGAGACATGGTGATGCTATCAAACAACAGATTGATGAGATGAACAAATTTGTTAGAACAGCTCACTCACCAAAACCTTGGCTCTGAATCACCACTTGATGTGGATGGTGATGGGCGTAGGAGTGAGCTTTTGATTATGGAGAGATTGGAAAGGAATAATAACAAGGCAATTTGGAAATATGAAGGCTGGAAAGGTAAAAGGTAGTAATTTAAGTGTAGGAATTAAGATAATTGAAAGATAAAAGGCTGGAAAGTAAATGCATGAAATTTTAAGGACAAAGCTTAAGGGAAAACGAAATTCAATAACTTTTTAATCTTTACGGTTCTCAAGTTTTGATTGCAACTGAAAGAGTAATTTTGATTACAACTAAAAGAGTAATGTCCTTAAATAGACGACTAAGCCTGGTGGTAGAAGGATCTAGAATTCATAAAACCACAATTTGGTAGAATTCAGATCCCTAAATTTAAGGAAAAATCAAACTAATCAAATTAAGATAAGATTCCAACAAATTAGAGATAACATCCTAATAAATTAAAGATCTCAACAAATGAAGAAATCTTAGATAATTAAGAACCTTGGCAATTTAAGAATCCTAAATCAACATAGTTAAGGAGTCTTAAACATATCAAAATTCCTAAAGAATCTCTAGGATGACCTTTAAGTTTGGGCTTCTTGGATCCAAACATATATTTGTTAGATACTCAACATATGGGTTGGGTCATTGGCCTAAGTTGGTGTAGTTGCTTTCCATCATTCTAGGTTGGCATAGTTCCTCCGCACCAGTTCCAAATCACTCCAATTCCGTCCCCATTCATATGTGGCGTGGCCAAACAACGATTTCGTGAGCTTTGAGCAAAATTGGAAGTGGTCACTTTTTTTGCAATACGGAGCCAAGTTCTGCATTTTTGAACAAAATGGTGTTTTTTTTGCCCAAAAATGTTCTGAATCACTATAACTTTATCCCCGTTCATATGTGCGATGGCTAAAAATGATTTTGTGCATTTTCAGCAAAATCGGAAGTGGTCACTTTTTTCGCAATACGGAGCCAAGTTCTGCATTTCGGTACGAAATATTTTTTTTTTGCCCAAATATGTTCCGAATCACTCTAATTCCGTCCCCATTCATGTGGCATGGCCATACAACAATTTCGTGAGTTTTGAGCAAAATTGGAAGTCATCACTTGTTTCGCAATATGGAGCCAAGTTCTGCATTTCCAAACGAAATTGTGTTGTTTTTGCTCTAATATGTTGTTGCGAATAACTCTAATTCCATCCCCATTGATATGTGGCATGGCCAAAGAATGATTTCGTGCGTTTTGAGCAAAATCGGAGGTGATCACCGTTTTCGCAATATGGAGCCAAGTTCTGCATTTCCGAATGAAATTGTGTTTTTTTGCCCCAATATGTTCTGAATCACTCCAATTCTATCCTCATTCATATGTGGCACGGCCAAACAATGATTTTGTGAGATTTGAGCGAAATCAGAACTAATCACTTTTTTCGTAATACGGAGCCAAGTTCTGCATTTCGTGAGTTTTGAGCGAGATCAGAAGTGGTCACTGTTTTCGCAATACGGAGTCAAGTTCTGCATTTCCTTACGAAATATTCCTTTTTTGCTCAAATATGTTCCGAATCACTCTAATTCCGTCCACACTCATATGTGGCATGGCTAAACAATGATTTCATGAGTTTTGAGCAAAATCAGAGGTGGTCACTGCTTTTGCAATACGGAGCCAAGTTCTGCATTACCTTACGAAATATTGTTTCTTTTACCCAAATATGTGCCAAATCACTCTAATTCTGTCCCCATTTGTATGTGGCACAGCTAAACAATGATTTCATGAGTTTTGAGCAAAATCAGAGGTGACCACTTTTTTCGCAATACAGAGAGCCAAGTTCTGCATTTCTGAACAGAATTGTGTTTTTTTGCCTCAATACGCTCCGAATCACTGCAATTGCATCCCCATTCATAAGTGGGGATCGTGTTTTTTTGCCCCAATATGTTCTGAATCACTCCAATTCTATCCTCATTCATATGTGGCATGGCCAAACAATGATTTTGTGAGTTTTGAGCAAAATCAGAAGCGATCACTTTTTTAACAATACGGAGCCAGGTTCAGCATTTCCGAACAAAGTTGTGTTTTTTTGCCCAAATATGTTCCGAATCACTCCAATTCCGTCCCCATTCATATGTGGCATGGCCAAACAATGATTTCGTGAGTTTTGAGCCGGAAGTGATCACTTTTTTCACAATACGGGGCCAACTCAGCATTTCTGAACGAACTTGTGTTTTTGTTCCCATATATGTTCCTAATCACTCTAAATCCGTCCTCACTCATATGTGTCATGGCCATACAATGATTTTGTGAGTTTTGAGCACAATCGGAAGTGACAACTTTTTTTGCAATACGGAGCCAAGTTCAGCATTTCCAAATCAAGTGTTTTTTTTTTGGCCATATATGTTCCTTATCACTCCAATTCCGTTCCCATTCATATGTGACATGGCCAAACAATGGTTTCATGAGTTTTGAGCAAAATTGGAAGCGATCACTTTTTTAACAATACAGAGCGAAGTTCAGCATTTCCGAACAAAGTTGTGTTTTTTTGCCCAAATATGTTCCGAATCACTCCAATTCCGTCCCCATTCATATGTGGCATGGCCAAACAATGATTTCGTGAGTTTAGAGCAAAATCGGAAGTGATCACTTTTTTCACAATACGGGGCCAGGTTCCGCATTTCCGAACAAAACTGTGGTTTTTCGCCCTAATATGTTCCGAATCACTGTAATTACGTCCCCATTCATATGTTTCTTGCCCAAACAATTTCATGAGTTTTGAGCAAAATTGGAAGTGGTCACTTTTTTTGCAATATGGACCCAAGTTCTGCATTTCTGAACGAAATTGTGTTTTTTTTGTCCCAATAAGTTCCGAATCACTCCAATTTTGTCTCCATTCACCTTTTGTCCCAATATGTTCCGAATATGTGCTGTGGCCAAACAATAATTTTGTGAGTTGTGAGCAAAATCGGAAGTGGTCACTTGTTTCGCAATATGGCACCAAGTTCTGCATTTCCAAACGAAATTGTGTTTTTTTTCCCTAATATGTTCCGAATGACTGTAATTCCATCACCATTTTTATGTAGCGAAATCAGAAGTGGTCACTGTTTTTGCAATACGGAGCTGAGTTCCGCATTTCCTTACGAAATTTTGCTTTTTCCCCAAATACGTTCCGAATTACTCTAATTTTCTCCCCATTGGTATGTGGCGTGGCTAAACAATGATTTCGTGAGTTTTGAGTGAAATCAGAAGTGGTAACTGTTTTTGCAATACGGAGCCGAGTTCTGCATTTCCTTACGAAGTTGTTTTTTTTGCCCAAATATGTTCCGAATCACTCCAATTCCATCCCCATTCATATGAGGCATGGCCAAACAATGATTTCGTGAGTTTTGAGCAAAATTGGATGTGGTAACTTTTTTCGCAATACGGAGCCAAGTTCAGCATTTCCAAACGAAACTGTGTTTTTTGACTCCAATATGTTTTCAAAGTTCCAAATCGCTCTAATTCCCCCCCCCCCCCCCCCCCCCCCCCCCCAATCCATATGTGGCATGGTCAAACAATGATTTCATGCTTTTTGAGCAAAATCGGAAGTGATCACTTTTTTTTGCAATACAGACCCCTGTTTCTGCATTTCTGAATGAAACTGTGGTTTTTCGCCTCAATAAGTTCTGAATCACTGTAATTACATAACCATTCATGTGGCATGGCCAAACAATGATTTCGTGAGTTTTGAGCACAATCAGAAGTCATCACTTTTTTCGCAATGGGGACCCAAGTTCTGCATTTCCAAATGAAACAGCGTTTCTTGGCCCCAATATGTTCTGAATCACTGTAATTATGGCCCCGTTGAATTGTTGCATAGCTAAACAGCGATATGTTGTGTTTGGGGCAAAATCGGAAGTGGTTGCTTTTTTTGGAGTACGGAGTATAGTTCTGCTTTCCTGAAGAAAATTGTGTTTTTTTGCCCAAATATGTTCAGAATCACTCTAGTCCCATCCCCATTCATATGTGTTGTGGCCAAACAATGATTCCATGAGTTTTGAGCAAAATCCGAGGTCATTGCTTTTTTCGCAGTACGGAGCCAAGTTCTGCATTTCCAAATGAAATTGTTACCCATATATGTCGAAGAATCACTCTATTTCTGACCCCATTCATATGTGGCATGGCTAATACAGACACAAGTTTCTGCATTTCGGAACCAAACTGTGTTTTTTATTGCCCCAATATGTTCCAAATAACAGTAATTAAGTCCACATTCATATGTGGCATGGCCAAACAATGATTTCATGAGTTTTGAGCAAAATCAGAAGTCATCACTTTCCTCGCAATACGGACCCAAGTTCCGCATTTCTTAACAAAACTTTGTTTTCTTCACCCCAATATGTTTTGAATCACTGAAATTATGTCCCCATTGAATTGTGGCATGGCTAAACAACGATTTTGTGCGTTTGGAGCAGAATCGGAAGTGGTAACTTTTTTCGCAATACGGAGTATAGTTCTGCTTTTCAAAAGAAAATTGTTTTTTTTTTTTTTACTAATTATGTTTCGAATCACTCTAATTCTGTCCGCACTCATATGGCGTTGCCAAACAATGATTTCGTGAGTTTTGAGAAAAATTGGAAGTGGTCACTTTTTTCACAATACGGAGGTAGGTACTGCATTTCAGAACGAAATTGTGTTTTTTGCCCAAATATGTTCCCAATCACTTTAATTCCGTCCCCATTCACAAGTGGCATGGCGAAAGAATGATTTCGTGAGTTTTGAGCATAATTAGTGACGCGGATGCACTTAAGACCCAATATTACGAGTTCCAATATCAAAGAATTAACAGTTCACAACATAATCCAATGGGTCCAAGAAGGCCAAGGTTGAAGAAGCAGCCCAAGAATATTCCATAGCATCTCTGCAGCCTTTAATATGAGGGGTTTCCTAAATAATTGTTGAGTCCTTAATTT
Source organism: Casuarina equisetifolia (assembly GCA_028551475.1). NCBI lineage: Eukaryota > Viridiplantae > Streptophyta > Magnoliopsida > Fagales > Casuarinaceae > Casuarina > Casuarina equisetifolia. The sequence continues at coordinate 435,946 of JAKISB010000011.1, forward strand.
CCTAGGTTTAATTTATTGTTTGAGAATATTTCCTTTTGTTTGGTTTTCCATAATTGTCTAGGTTCCTGATTTATCTAGGTTTTCATACTTGTCAGATTTCTGATTTGTTTAGGATTCCTTATTTGTCAGAATCCAGATTTGTTAAAACTTTCTTAATTATAAGGATTCTTGATTTATCAGGATCCTTCTAGAATTAGGTTTTAAGGATTCCTGATTTACCAGGATCCTTCTAGAATTAGGTTTAGTTGCCTATTTAAAGGGAGCATTGTTTCAATTGTAAGCAGAGTTGTTTTCAAAAGAATAGAAACCCCAAAGTTGTGTGATCAACTTTTGCATCCTTTATCCAATTCTTGCCAGGGATTGGTGGTGGAGCACCTCCTTGACTGGTGGCGTTGCCTTTACGTCTTGGAGCTTGTTGGCATCTATTCTTTTATTTTGATTATTCCTATTTTCGTTTTTTTCTCCCTTCCTCCCTACCAAACACTCACTTTTCCCACAAAAAAACCCAAAACACCAAAAAAACGATTTTTACATATTTTCTAAACCCGAGCTCGCTCAAGCCCACCATAACATTCGCATCAAGTGGTAATCAGAGCCTAGGTTATTTTTATGAGTGAGCTCTCCTCAAGATGTTTAATTCGAGTGGCAGTTTTTCGTCGCATTATCATGGCCATTCTGCACCAATTCCCCCATGGGAAGTTGGAAACAAACTGTTATCGCTTGAGTTAGGCGAGGTAAAGGAGCAACTTTATGAGGTCGTCAAGAAGTTGCAAGCCTTTTGCCAGGGCAACCAAGATGAAAGAGCGCAAAGGAGGAGGAGGCTAGATGATGATAGCTTACATGTCAAGATCCCAGAATTTAAAGGTACTCTCGATCCCAATGATTTTATTGATTGGCTATGTCATATTGAAGGGGTGTTTGAGTTCCAAGCATATGATGATAAGAAAAAATATAAGGTTGCTGTTCTTCATCTCAAAGAATTTGCTTCTTTGTGGTGGGAGAACGTTAAGAAACAGCGAGATCGAGATGGGAAAGAAAAGGTCCATTCATGGGAGAAATTAAAGAAGTTGCTCAAAAGACGCTTCTTGCCCAAAGATTTCAAGCAAGACCATGTTGACGTGTGCAAGATCAACAAATCTCGAAGCCAAGACCCACAATGTAACCAAAAAAAAGATTGTGCTTTTTCATATTCCAGGTACCAACAACAGAACAACTACAATTATGACAAAGAAGACTATGATATGTGGATAGAAAAGTGGTATGGGAGAGAAGCTTTACCAAAGAAAGCCATAGAAGTTGTTCAAGTAGAAAAAACAAAGTCAACAGAAATAGAACCAAAAGATTTGGATCTACCAAAGCTAGTGGTGTTGACAAAGAAAGATGAGAACCTAGAGAGTTTGGATCTTTTGGAAATTGAAGCACCAATGACTATGAATGCAAATCCAAAGTGCTGCTTGAAAAGGAGATAGATCCAAGAAGTTCAGATTTACCAAAGCACAAGATATTACCAAATAAGGCAAAGGAAGAAATTTTGTTAGAAGAAACACAAGGTTTCATCCAAGACTTGAAGAATTCAGAGACACTAAGCATGAATAGTGATTTCCTTTGTGGATTTGTATTGTTAAATCATGAGAAGACGATGTGTCAACAACAATCACCAAGACTTGTTGATGCAATTGATGAAGGTGCTACAACAACATTCCATAACTTCAACTATTTGTTTGAATCATATTGTTGCTTAGGTTGTAGACTTCCATCCAAGCAACATGGTAGTTTGCCGTTTATTTGTGAACCAACACACTTGGGTAGGCCGCCAGAGTTAAAGATTAATTTGTGTGCACAAACTTGGACTGTGGATATATGGAGCAATAAAACCCAAAGCAGCAATCAAGATTTGAGGACAAATCTTTGTCAAGAAGGGGAGATTGATGCGGATGCACTTAAGACCCAATATTACGAGTTCCAATATCAAAGAATTAACAGTTCACAACATAATCCAATGGGTCCAAGAAGGCCAACGTTGAAGAAGCAGCCCAAGAATATTCCATAGCATCTCTGCAGCCTTTAATATGAGGGGTTTCCTAAATAATTGTTGAGTCCTTAATTTCCTAGGTTTAATTTATTGTTTGAGAATATTTCCTTTTGTTTGGTTTTCCATAATTGTCTAGGTTCCTGATTTATCTAGGTTTTCATACTTGTCAGATTTCTGATTTGTTTAGGATTCCTTATTTGTCAGAATCCAAATTTGTTAAAACTTCCTTAATTATAAGAATTCTTGATTTATCAGGATCCTTCTAGAATTAGGTTTTAAGGATTCCTGATTTACCAGGATCCTTCTAGAATTAGGTTTAGCTGCCTATTTAAAGGGAGCACTGTTTCAATTGTAAGGAGAGTTGTTTTCAAGAGAATAGAAACCCCAAAGTTGTGTGATCAACTTTTGCATCCTTTATCCAATTCTTGCCAGGGATTGGTGGTGGAGCACCTCCTTGACTGGTGGCGTTGCCTTTACGTCTTGGAGCTTGTTGGCATCTATCCTTTTATTTTCATTATTCCTATTTTCGTGTTTTTCTCCCTTCCTCCCTACCAAACACTCACTTTTCCCACAAAAAAACCAAAACACCAAAAAAACGATTTTTACATATTTTCTAAACCCGAGCTCGCTCAAGCCCACCATAACATTCACATCAATTAGAAGTCAATATGTTTCGAATCACTCATATGTGGAACGAAATATTGTTTTCTTGCCCCAATATGTTTCGAATTACTGTAATTCTGTCTCCATTCAAATGTGGCTTGGCCGTACAACGATTTCGTGAGTTTTGAGCAAAATTGCAAGTGATTACGCCCCCATATGTTCGAATAACTGTAATTACGTCCCCATTCAAATGTGGCATGGCCAAACAATGATTTCGGGAGTTTTGAGCAAAATCATAAGTCATCATGTTTTTTGCAATATGGACCCAAGTTCTGCATTTCCAACTGAAACTGCGTTTTTTGGCCCCAATTTGTTCAAATCACTGCAATTAGCTCCCCATTCAACTGTGGCATGGCTAAACAACGATTTGGTGCGTTTGGAGCAATATCGGAAGTGGTCACTTTTCTCACAATACGGAGCATACTTATGCTTTTCTGAACAAATTGTATTTTTCTGCGCAGATATTTTCTGAATCACTCTAGTTCCGTCGCCATTGAATTGTGGCATGGCCAAATAATGATTTTGTGTGTTGAGCAAAATTACAAGTGGTCAGTTTTTTTGCAATACACAGCCAAGTTGTGCATTTCCAAACTGATGCGGATGCACTTAAGGCCGAATATTATGAGTTCCAATATCAAAGAATTAAGAGTTCACAACATAAGCCAATGGGTCCAAGAAGGCCAAGGTTGAAGAAGCAGCCCAAGAATATACCATAGAATCTCTGCAGGATTTAATATGAGGGGTTTCCTAAATAATTGTTGAGTCCTTAATTTCTTAGGTTTAATTTATTGTTTGAGAATATTTCCTTTTGTTTGGTTTTCTATAATTGTCTATATTCCTGATTTATCTAGGTTTCCATACTCGTCAGATTTCTGATTTGTTTAGGATTCCTTATTTGTCAGAATCCAGATTTGTTAAGACTTCCTTAATTATAAGGATTCTTGATTTATCAGGATCCTTCTAGAATTAGGTTTTAAGGATTTCTGATTTACTAGGATCCTTCTAGAATTAGGTTTAGCTGCGTATTTAAAGGGAGCATTGTTTCAATTGTAAAGAGAGTTGTTTTCAAGAGAATAGAAACCCCAAAGTTGTGTGATCAACTTTTGCATCATTTATCCAATTGTTGCCAGGGATTGGTGGTGGAGCACCTCCTTGACTGGTGGCATTGCCTTTACATCTTGGAGCTTGTTGGCATCTATCCTTTTATTTTGATTATTCCTATTTTCATTTTTTTCTCCCTTCCTCCCTACCCAACACACACCTTTCCCACAAAAAAACCCAAAACACCAAAAAAACGATTTTTACATATTTTCTAAACCCGAGCTCGCTCAAGCCCACCATAACATTCGCATCAATTCATATGTAGCATGGGAAAACAATGATTTCGTGAGGTTTTACCGAAATGAGAAGTGGTCACTGTTTTTGCAATGCGGAGCCAAGTTCTGCATTTCCTTACGAAATATTGTTTTTTTTTTGCCCAAATACATTGCGAATCACTCTTATTCCGTCCCCATTTGTACGTGGCATGGCTAAACAAAGATTTGGTGAGTATTGAGCAAAATCTGAAGTGATCACTTTTTTCGCAATACGGAGCCAAGTTCTGCATTTCCCAACAGAACTGTGTTTTTTTTGCCCCAATATGTTCCGAATCACTGCAATTCCACCCCCATTCAGATGTGGCACGGCTAAAGAAGGATTTCGTGAGTTTTGGGCGAAATCAGAAGTGGTCTCTGTTTTTGCTCTACGGAGCCAGGTTCTGCATTTCCTTGCGAAATTTTTTTTTTGCCCAAATATATCGCGAATCACTCTAATTCCGTTCCCATTTGTATGTGGCATGGCTAAACAAAGATTTCGTGAGTTTTGAGCAAAATCTGAAGTGATCACTTTTTTCGCAATACGGAGCCAAGTTCTGCATTTCCCAACAGAATTGTGTTTTTTTTTGCCCCAATATGATCCGAATCAGTGCAATTCCACCCCCAACGATTTTTACATATTTTCGTTTTTTTCTCCCTTCCTCCCTACCAAACACTCACTTGATGCGAATGTTATGGTGGGCTTGAGTGAGCTCGGGTTTAGAAAATATGTAAAAATCGTTTTTTTTGGTGTTTTGGGTTTTTTTGTGGGAAAAGTGAGTGTTTGGTAGGGAGGAAGGGAGAAAAAAACGAAAATAGGAATAATCAAAATAAAAGGATAGATGCCAACAAGCTCCAAGACGTAAAGGCAACGCCACCAGTCAAGGAGGTGCTCCACCACCAATCCCTGGCAAGAATTGGATAAAGGATGCAAAAGTTGATCACACAACTTTGGGGTTTCTATTCTCTTGAAAACAACTCTCCTTACAATTGAAACAATGCTCCCTTTAAATAGGCAGCTAAACCTAATTCTAGAAGGATCCTGGTAAATCAGGAATCCTTAAAACCTAATTCTAGAAGGATCCTGGTAAATCAGGAATCCTTAAAACCTAATTCTAGAAGGATCCTGGTAAATCAGGAATCCTTAAAACCTAATTCTAGAAGGATCCTGGTAAATCAGGAATCCTTAAAACCTAATTCTAGAAGGTTCCTGATAAATCAAGAATCCTTATAATTAAGGAAGTCTTAACAAATCTGGATTCTGACAAATAAGGAATCCTAAACAAATCAGAAATCTGACAAGCATGAAAACCTAGATAAATCTCCTAGACAATTATGGAAAACCAAATAAAAGGAAATATTCTCAAACAATAAATTAAACCTAGGAAATTAAGGACTCAACAATTATTTAGGAAACCCCTCATATTAAAGGCTGCAGAGACGCTATGGAATATTCTTGAGCTGCTTCTTCAACCTTGGCCTTCTTGGACCCGTTGGATTATGTTGTGAACTCTTAATTCTTTGATATTGGAACTCATAATATTGGGCCTTAAGTGCATCCGCATCATGTGGCACGGCTAAAGAAGGATTTCGTGAGTTTTGGGCGAAATCAGAAGTGGTCTCTGTTTTTGCAATGTGGAGCCAGGTTCTGCATTTCTTTGCGAAATTTTGCTTTGTTGCCCAAATATGTTCCGAGTAACTCTAATTCCATCCCCTTTCGTATGTGTAATGCGTAAACAATGATTTCGTTAGTTTTGAGCGAAATCAGAGGTTGATGCGAATGTTATGGTGGGCTTGAGCGAGCTCGGGTTTAGAAAATATGTAAAAATCGTTTTTTTGGTGTTTTGGGTTTTTTTATGGGAAAAGTGAGTGTTTGGTAGGGAGGAAGGGAGAAAAAAACGAAAATGGGAATAATCAAAATAAAAGGATAGATGCCAACAAGCTCCAAGACGTAAAGGCAACGCCACCAGTCAAGGAGGTGCTCCACCACCAATCCCTGGCAAGAATTTGATAAAAGATGCAAAAGTTGATCACACAACTTTGGGGTTTCTATTTTCTTGAAAACAACTCTACTCTGCTTACAGTTGAAACAATGCTCCCTTTAAATAGGCAGCTAAACCTAATTCTAGAAGGATCCTGGTAAATCAGGAATCCTTAAAACCTAATTCTAGAAGGATCCTGATAAATCAAGAATCCTTATAATTAAGGAAGTTTTAACAAATCTGGATTCTGACAAATAAGGAATCCTAAACAAATCAGAAATCTGACAAGTATGAAAACCTAGATAAATCAGGCACCTAGACAATTATGGAAAACCAAACAAAAGGAAATATTCTCAAACAATAAATTAAACCTAGGAAATTAAGGACTCAACAATTATTTAGGAAACCCCTCATATTACAGGCTGCAGAGATGCTATAGAATATTCTTGGGCTGCTTCTTCAACCTTGGCTTTCTTGGACCCATTGGATTATGTTGTGAACTCTTAATTGTTTGATATTGGAACTCGTAATATTGGGCCTTAAGTGCATCCGCATTAGAGGTGGTCACTGTTTTTCCAATACCGAGCCAAGTTGTGCATTTCCTAATAGAATTGTGTTTTTTTGCCCCAATATGTTCCGAATCACTGCAATTCCATTCCCATTTATATGTGGCATGCCTAAACAAGGATTTTGTGAGTTTTGGGTGAAATCAGAAGTGGTAACTGTTTTCTCAATACGGAGCCAAGTTCTGCATTTCCTTACGAAATATTTTTTTTGCCCGAATAAATTGCAAATGACTCTAACTCCGTCCCCATTTGTATCTGGCACGGCTAAACAAAGCTTTCATGTGTTTTGAGCAAAATTGGAAGTTCTGCACTTCCTCATGAAACATTTTTTTTGCGATTTATATTGCGAATCACTCTAATTCCATCCCCATTTATATGTGGCTTGGCTAAAGAAGGATTTTCTGAGTTTTAGGCGAAATGAGAAGTGGTCACTGTTTTTGCAAAGAAAGCTTGTGTGAGTTTTGAGCGAAATCAGAGGTTGTTACTGTTTTTGCAATACGAAGCCAAGTTCTGCATTTCCTTACGAAATATTTTTTTTGGTGCAAATATATTGCGAATCACTCTAATTCCGTCCCGATTTATATGTGGCATGGCTAAACAAAGATTTCGTGAATTTTGAGTGAAATTGGAAGTGATCACTTTTTTCGCAATTCGGAGCCAAGTTCTGCATTTCCAAACGAGATTCTCTTTTTTTGCACTAATATTTCGAATCACACCAATTCCGCTGCCACTCATATGTTGCGTGTCCAAACAATCATTGTGTGAGTTTTGAGCAAAATCGGAAGTGACCATTTTTTTTGCATTTCTGAACAAAATAATGTTTTGCTGCCTCAATCTGTTTCCAAACAATGATTTCAAGTGTTTTGAGCAAAATCAGATGTGATCACTTTTTTTGCAATACGGAGCCAAGTTCTGCATTTCCGAACAAAACTGTGTTTTTTGGCCCAATATGTTCTGAATCACCCTAATTCTGTCCGCATTCATATGTGGCGTGGCCAAACAATGATTTTCTGCGTTTGGAGCACAATCAGAAGTGATCACTTTGTTCGCACTACGGAGCCAAGTTCTGCATTTCCGAATGGAATTGTGTTTTTTAGCCCAAATATGTTCCGAATCACTCTAATTCTGTCCCAATTCAGATGTGGCATGCCCAAAGAATGATTTCGTGAGTTTTGCGCAGAATCGGAAGTCATCACTTTTCGTGCTTTTTAGCATAATTGGAAGGGGTCACCTTTTTCTCAATATGGGGTATAGATCTGCTTTTTCGAACAAAATTGTTTTTTTTTTTTTTTTACCAGATATGTTCCAAATCACTCTAATTCCATCCCCATTCATATGTGGCGTGGCCAAAGTTGGATTTGATGAGTTTTGAGCAAAATCGGAAGGGGTCACACTTTTCGCAATATGGAGCACAGTTCTGCATTTCCAAACACAACTGTGTTTTTTGCACAAATATGTCCCACTTCAGTCCAATTCCGTCAGCATTCATACATGGCGTGGCCAAACAATGATTTTGTGCGTTTTGAGCAAAATCGGAAGTGGTCACTTGTTTTTTAACTGAGCATAGTTCTGCATTTCCGAACGAAATTGTGTTTTTTTGCCCAAATATGTTCCGAATCACTCTAATTCTGTCCCAATTCAGATGTGGCATGCCCAAAGAATGATTTCGTGAGTTTTGCGCAGAATCGGAAGTCATCACTTTTCTCGCAATACGGAGCCATTCTGCATTTCCGAATGAAATTGTAATTTTTTGGCCCAAATATGTCCTGAATCACTCTAATTCTGTCCCAATTCAGATGTGGCATGCCCAAAGAATGATGTCGTCAATCAGAAGTCATCACTTTTTTTGCGATGCGGAGCAAGGTTCTGCATTTGCGAATGAAATTGTGTTTTTTTTTGCCCCAATATGTTTCGAATCACTCTAATTCTCTCCCCATTCATTTGTGGCATGCCCATACAACGATGTTGTGAGTTTTGGGTAAAATCGGAGCTGATCACCCTTTTCGCAATACAGAGCCAAGTTCTGCATTTCCGAACGAAGTTGTGTTTTTTTCCCCCAATAAGTTTCAAACCACTCTAATTCCATCCCCATTCATATGAGGCGTGGCCAAACAATGATTTCGTGCTTTTTAGCATAATTGGAAGGGGTCACCTTTTTCTCAATATGGGGTATAGATCTGCTTTTTCGAACAAAATTGTTTTTTTTTTTTTTTTTTACCAGATATGTTCCGAATCACTCTAATTCCATCCCCATTCATATGTGGCGTGGCCAAAGTTGGATTTGATGAGTTTTGAGCAAAATCGGAAGGGGTCACTCTTTTCGCAATATGGAGCACAGTTCTGCATTTCCAAACGATAAATATGTTTTTATGCCCCAATATGTTTCGAACCACTCTAATTCTGTCCCTATTCTTATGTGGCGTGGCCATACAATGAGTTCATGCATTTTCACCAGAATCGGAAGGGGTCACTTTTTTTCGCAATATGGAGTATAGTTCTGGTTTTCCAAACAAAATTGTTTCTTTTTTTTTGCCCAAATATGTTCCGACTCACTCTAATTCCGTCTGCATTCATATGTGGAGTGACCAAACAATGATTTCATGCATTTTGAGCAGAATCGGAAGGGGTCACTTTTTTCGCAATACAGAGTAAAGTTCTGCTTTTCAGTACAAAATTGTTTTTTTGGCCCAAATATGTTCTGAATCACTCTGATTCTGTCCCCATTCATATGTGGCATCGCCAAACAATGATTTCGTGCGTTTTGAGGAAAATTGGAAGCGGTCACTTTTTTCGTGATACGGAGCATAGTTCTGCTTTTCAGAGCAAAAATGTGTTTTTTTGCCCAAATAAGTTCCGAATCACTCTAATTCCCTCCCCATTCATATGTGGCATGGCCAAACAATGATTTCGTGCATTTTAAGCAAAATCAGAAGTGATCACTTTTTTCTCGCAATACGGAGTCAAGTTCTGCATTTCCAAACGAAGTCGTGTTTTATTGCCCCAACATGTCCCAAATCACTCCAATTCTGTCCCCATTCATATGATCACTTTTTTCGCAAGAGGGTGCCAAGTTCGCGATACAGAGCATAGTTCTGCTTTTCAGAGCAAAAATGTGTTCTTTTGCCCCAATATGTTCCGAATCACTCTAATTCCATCCCCATTCATATCTGACATGGCCAAACTACGATTTCTTGTGTTTTGAGCAAAATCGGAAGTACTTTTTTCTCAATATGGAGCCAAGTCCTGCATTTGCAAACGAAAAATATGTTTTTATGCCCCAATATGTTTCAAAGCGCTCTAATTCTGCCCCTATTCATATGTGGCGCGGCCATACAATGAGTTCATGCATTTTGACCAGAATTGGAAGGGGTCACTTTTTTTCACAATACGAGTATAGTTCTGCTTTTCCAAACAAAATTGTTTTTTTTTTGCCCAAATATGTTCCAAATCACTCTAATTCCGTCTGCATTCGTATGTGGTGTGGCCAAACAATGATTTCGTGCATTTTGAGGAGAATCGGTAGGGGTCACTTTTTTCGCAATACAGAGTAAAGTTCTGCTTTCCCGTACAAAATTGTTTTTTGGCCCAAATATGTTCCGAATCACTCTAATTCTGTCCCCATTCATATGTGGCATCGCCAAACAATGATTTCGTGCGTTTTGATGAAAATCGGAAGTGGTCACTTTTTTCGCATTATGGGGCATAGTTCTGCTTTTCCGAACAAGACTGTTTTTTCGCCCCAATTTGTTCCGAATCACTCTAATTCTATCCCCATTGATATGTGGCGTGGCTAAACAACGATTTTGTGCGTTTTGAGCGAAATCGGAAGAGGTCACTTTTTTTCGCAATAGTTCTGCTTTTCGGAGCAAAATTGTGTTTTTTTGCCCAAATATGTTCCAAATCACTCTAATTCCATCCCCATTCATATGTGGCATGGCCAAACAACAATTTCGTGCATTTTAAGCAAAATCAGATGTGATCACTTTTTTTCGCAATACGGAGCCAAGTTCTGCATTTCTGAATGAAGTCGTGCTTTTTTGCCCCAACATGTCCGAAATCACTCCAATTCTGTCCGCATTCATATTTGGCATGGCCAAACAATGATTGTGTGAGTTATGAGCAGAATCGGAAGTGATCACTTTTTTTGCAAGATGGAGCAACTTCTGCATTTCCATACAAAATATTTCTTTTTTGCCCAAATATGTTCCGAATCACTCTAATTCCATCCCCATTCATATGTGGTGGCCAAACAATGATTTCGTGCGTTTTGAGCAAAATCCAAAGTGGTCACTGTTTTCGCAATACTGAGTGAAGTTCTGCATTTCCGAACGAAATTGTGTTTTTTTGCCTCAATATGTTCCAAATCACTCTAATTACGTCCCCATTCAAATGTGGTGTTGCCAAACAATCAGTGTGTCATTTGTGAGTAAAATCGGAAGTGATCACTTTTTTTGCAATACAGAGCCATGTTCTGCACTTCGTTACGAATTTTTTTTTTCCCCAAAATATGTTCCAAATCACTGTAATTCTGTCCCCATCCATATGTGGCATGGCCAAACAATGATTTCATGCATTTTGAGCAAAATTGGAAGTGATCACTTTTTTCGCAATACGGAGCCAAGTTCTGCATTTCTGGATGAAATTGTGTTTCTTTGCCCCAGTATGTTCCGAATCACTCCAATTCCGTCCCAATTCATATGTGGTGTGGCCAAACAATGATTTCATGAGTTTTGAGCAAAATCAGGAGTTGTCACTTTTTTCACAATATGGAGCCAAGTTCTTCATTTCCATACGAAATATTGGTTTTTTTCCCAAATATGTCCCAAATCCATCTAATTCCGACCCCATTCATGTATGGCATGGCTAAACAATGATTTCATGAGTTTTGAGCAAAGTTGGAAGTAATCCCTTGTTTTGCAATACGGAGCCAAGTTTTGCATTTCCGAACGAAATTGTCATAACTGCACAGCGTCATGCGAAAAAAACTTACTGCTTTTGTTTTTGCTCAAAACTCACCAAATCATTGTTTGGCTATGTCATATATGAATGAGGATGCCATTAGAGTGATTCAGATGATTTGTTTCATGAAAAAACACAATTTCACGTGGAAAAGCACAATTGTGAAGTGTCTTGCTAAAAACACTCACCGATTCAATTTGTGCACAAAACTCATGAAATCATTGTTTGGCCACATCACATTTGAATGAGGATGCCATTAGAGTGATTCGGATGATTTTTGGGCAAAAAAACACAATTTCATTTGGTAAAGCACAAGTGTGCAGTGTCTTGCAAACAGAACTCCCTGCTTTCGTTTTTGCTCAAAACTCACCAAATCATTGTTTGGCCACGTCACATTTGAATGAGGATGGCATTAGAGTAGTTCGGACCATCTTTTGCTGAAAAACCACAATGTTGTTCCGAAAGTAACAACTATAAACCATCTTTCCAAAAAAACTAACTGATTCCGTGCTCAAAACTCATGAAATCATTGTTTGGGCATGTCATATATGAATGAGGATGCCATTAGAGTGATTTGGATGATTTTTGGGTGAAAAAACACAGTTTCATGTGGAAAAGCACAATTGTGCAGCGGCTTGCAGAAAAAAACTCATTGCTTCTGCTTTTGCTCAAAAGTCACGAAATCATTGTTTGGTGGCGTCACATATGAATGAGGATGCCATTAGAGTCATTCGGACGATTTTTGGGGGAAAAAACACAATTTCGTTTGGAAAAGCATAATTGTACAGGATCTTGCAAAAACAACTCACCACTTTCATTTTTGCTCAAAAATCACCAAATCATTGTTTGGCCCAGTCACATTTGAATGAGGATGGCATTAGAGTGATTCGGATCATGTTTGGGCAAAAAAACACAATGTCATTTGAAAAAGCACAACTGTCCAGCGTGATGCGAATGTTATGGTGGGCTTGAGCGAGCTCGGGTTTAGAAAATATGTAAAAATCGTTTTTTTGGTGTTTTGATTTTTTTGTGGGAAAAAGTGAGTGTTTGGTAGGGAGGAAGGGAGAAAAAAACGAAAATAGGAATAATCAAAATAAAAGGATAGATTTCAACAAGCTCCAAGACGTAAAGGCAATGCCACCAGTCAAGGAGGTGTTCCACCACCAATCCCTGGCAAGAATTGGATAAAGGATGCAAAAGTTGATCACACAACTTTGGGGTTTCTATTCTCTGGAAAAAAAACTCTCTTACAATTGAAACAATTCTCCCTTTAAATAGGCAGCTAAACCTAATTCTAAAAGGATCCTGGTAAATCAAGAATCCTTAAAATCTAATTCTTGAAGGATCCTGATAAATCAAGAATCCTTATAATTAAGGAAGTCTTAACAAATCTGGATTCTGACAAATAAGGAATCCTAAACAAATCAGAAATCTGACAAGTATGAAAACCTAAGAAATTAAGGACTCAACAATTATTTAGGAAACCCCCATATTAAAGCCTGCAGAGATGCTATGGAATATTCTTGGGCTGCTTCTTCAACCTTGGCCTTCTTGGACCCATTGGATTATGTTGTGACCCAAGCAAGTATAAATTGTCAAACTTAACATATGGGCTGGACTAAGAGCTTGGGCTGACGTAGTTGCTCCCACATCAATCTCCCTGGGTTGATTAGGATTTGCCCTCAAATCCTCAAGATCAGCGTCTTCCAAATAAGGGGATAAGTCACCAACATTGAATGTGGCAGAAACTCCTCCATATTCACTTGGTAAATCAATTTTGTATGCATTATCCCCAACTCGAGGGGCTAACTTGTTCTTTCTCTTGGATGGAAATCGCTCCTTTCGCAGATGCACCCAAACTAAGTCTCCTGGATGAAATTGAGAAGGCTTTCGACGCTTATTGGCCTTCCTTTTGTATGCTTCATTATCCTTTTCGATTTGAGAACGAACACTCTCATGAAGCCTTTTCATGGCTTTGGCCTTCTCATTTGCGTCCAAACTAACTTGGGTATCAAGAGGCAAAGAGGTTAGGTCGATAGGAGTAATGGGATTGATGTCATACACTACCTCAAATGGTGAATGCCTGGTTGTAGAACTTGGAGCTCGATTGTAAGCGAACTCTGCATGGGCAAGCTTCATGTCCCAATTCTTCAGACTTTGGTTGACCATGGTGCGGAAGAGAGTTCCCAACGTGCGATTGGTCACCTCAGTTTGGCCATCGGTTTGAGGATGATGAGAAGTGCTGAATAGGAGCTTGGTGCCATGTTTTGCCGATAGAGTTCTCCAAAAATGACTCCGAAATTTGGTATCCCGATCAGACACAATAGTCCTTGGGATTCCATACAATCTCACAATCTCCTTGAAGAACAAATTAGCAACATTAGAGGCATCTTCGGTCTTATGGCATGCAGTGAAGTGTGCCATTTTTGAAAACCGATTGACTACCACCATAATTGAATCCTTGCCTCGTTGAGTTCTTGGCAGTGCTACAATGAAATCCATGCTTAAATCTTCCCAAGTTTGGTCTGGAACTGGCAAAGGGACATAAGGCCCTGGCTTGAAATGACTCTTTGCCCTCTGACATGTACCACATCTTGAGATGATAGCTGATGCGAATGTTATGGTGGGCTTGAGCGAGCTCGGGTTTAGAAAATATGTAAAAATCGTTTTTTTGGTGTTTTGGGTTTTTTTGTGGGAAAAGTGAGTGTTTGGTAGGGAGGAAGGGAGAAAAAAACGAAAATAGGAATAATCAAAATAAAAGGATAGATGCCAACAAGCTCCAAGACGTAAAGGCAACGCCACCCGTCAAGGAGGTGCTCCACCACCAATCCCTGGCAAGAATTGGATAAAGGATGCAAAAGTTGATCACACAACTTTGGGGTTTCTATTCTCTTGAAAACAACTCTCCTTACAATTGAAACAATGCTCGATCCTGATAAATCAAGAATCCTTATAATTAAGGAAGTCTTAACAAATTTGGATTCTAACAAATAAGGAATCCTAAACAAATCAGAAATCTGACAAGTATGAAAACCTGGATAAATCAGGCACCTAGACAATTATGAAAAACCAAATAAAAGAAAATATTCTCAAACAATAAATTAAACCTAAGAAATTAAGGGCTCAACAATTATTTAAGAAACCCCTCATATTAAAGGCTGCAGAGACGCTATGGAATATTCTTGAGCTGCTTCTTCAACCTTGGCCTTCTTAGACCCATTGGATTACATTGTGAACTCTTAATTCTTTGATATTGGAACTCATAATATTGGGCCTTAAGTGCATCCGCATCATAAAGACTTTGATTCTTCCATTGTGACGAGACCTGTACGAAGTCATGTCGCCGCTTACCATTTGTCTCGTCTGCGTAATGGAGAAGGACCTGAGGGGGTGCCGGCTCCCAGACGCTTCTTCCTTCCTTGAAAAAGATTAGGAAAACAAGACAGGAGCCACTAAGCCGATTCACTGGTCTTATTCCCCGATTGGCCTATTCATCACATCAGCGAAAAGATCTGGAAAGGAAGTCCGTATCAGCTAATGAACGGAGTCCTGCAAACTACGGCTTCCAAGCAAGAAGCAAGGGATGTCTATTATAGCGCGAAAGCCGTTGCGTGTTAGCGCAGCCGTTTTCTTGGTTACTAGTTTTGGGGCAAACAAGCACCGACTCAACACAAGTTGCTGGCTTGCTTTCAAGCCTTGTATAGTATAGTTCTAGTAAGGTTGCTTGAGCGCCTTGCGCGAGTAGGCTTTTTGGCCGTATCTTGCAGGGGCTCATCCCGCTGAAAGATGTGAATCTAAAGATTGAAATGCCTTAAAATAACGGGGCTAGAGGAATCAAGGGATGGCGAATCAAGAGTAATATTGAATTCATACCTATCGGACTACTCAGATTACCCACCAGAAGAAGCGAACGCTTTATAGGACACTGATCTCAATACCGATGAAGGAGAGAAAAAATCCGGTACTGATCGATCTCCCTCTAGTGCTGCTCCTGGACTTCCCTACCGAAGCTCTGGTGGACTACCCTGGTTCCATCCTTCAATGCGCTATTCCCTTCTCCCATCGGCCTATTCAAGCAATTATGAAACCAGAACGAATACCCCCACTTCAAGTCCTGTTTCAAAGCCCGAGTCTGTAAGTCGAGTGTCTCCTCCTGCCCCTGCAACTGATTTGTGTAATAACTAAGGTATTTGCTCTGGTATTTTCAATGACTTGGGAAGTGGAAGCAATGTAGACATTTGTGTAATAACTAAGGTTTGTGGTTCTTCAATTCATAATGTTAAAGGATGATTTCTTTTTGTATGCATTATTTTTTCATCACTTAAATTTTGGCCAGTGATGGTAGCTGATTTTGACCGTGCTTGCTGTTCCTAGGGTGAAAAAAAGGTACTTGAGAAACCACCACTTGCCAAACCCTCGCACATACATCAGTTCCAAAGGGATTTCGTTTCCCAAGAAGACTGGTCAGTAGTTCTATCCTGGCTATTATCTTTGCAGCCTATCATTTCCCTGTTTAATTAATTGACTTGTAGCGTAGGATCTTTTCTATTGATGAACTGTATATCTTACTCTTAATGGTAAATTTTTTTTATGCTATGGGAAAAATCCGACTGTTGGCTTTTTATGCTTTGTTTAGTCATGGTAAAGGAGAGATGAGGAAATGTCAAATTTTCCTCTGCTTGATGGGAGGAAAGATTTTTAGGTGTCTTTTGGACCTACTATAATTCCTCAGAATATAGATAGAAGTTGAAGGAAAAGATTTAAAGGCGATTTAAATGTAACAACTAGCAATATTCAACCTCTTTATAGAGGTCTGGGTTCATTTTGTTTCCAACAAATCTTGCTTGGCATGGAGGATGATTGAATGAGATGCTTTGTAACTTCACCTGCTTTCCTTTGCTACCTAATTGTTTCAGAGATGATATGTTCCCTCAATCTTCATTTGTACTATTCACTTAGATTATATTAAATTTCTTTATTTGAGGTGCAGTAAGCAAGGTCATAAATGCCCTGTATTTTGCATGCATATTGATGCATCCGGCGCATTTGACAATGGTATCATAAGTTTTTTTTATGGTTGCAGAGGTCCTGTTTACAAGGGTTACACCGTTGAAACAACTGGTGGAAGTGACTGAAGAAGTAGATGCATTGGAAGAATGAGAATTCTGGTTCAAATCCGTATTGCAACTTGAATGATTTCTTTGACATTCATAGCAAAGCTCATCATGTAGCTTAAGTAAGGTGATTTGAACAACACTGCCGGTGGTCAATTCAAACTCTTGCTATATTATATTTAGTTGATTTAGGCTATTAAATTGATCAATCAGCAAGTTCTGACCTTGTTGACACAGTTGGAATTTTGGATGTTCTACTTAAGACCACTCCATTGTAATCACTGAATTAATTGAAGCTGATAGCATGGTAATGCAAGGTCAAGTAGTTACCTGCTGGACTTTCTATCGTCCAACAGCATCAATGCCCTCTTTCATTTGAAAATGAACAGGTCACAGGATGCTCTGGTTGATTCTTTCCAGCATCCTCATTGATTCTTTCCTAGCACATGAGCCCAATAATCAACTTCAAGAAAAGGCTGATATGAGCTTCTTCAACCAAATAACATGATTTCTGTCAATCATGTCATTTGGTTTTTGTTATTGGGATTTTTTGATACTAATCATAGGTATGCTGAAGAGCTTAAAAAATCCTGTCCTGTATTTTTTTTTCCCCCCAATTGTGAATCAGTTCCCTAGACTACTGAACGATAGGGCTTACAAATAAAATCGCAAGAACTGATTAGGATTCTGCGGAGCTTGAGCCCCTTGCACTGTCAACAAGCTTGAACCACTGGCTCTCTGGCTTACACCTGTTATCCCTGCTCGAACATTTGCAAGTATTTGTGACAAGCGTATTGTCGGAGTCAACATCTAGGCAAACAGTTGAACCATTGGCAACATTCGACGAGAGATGCATCTTAGAATCTGATGTAATTTCCCAGTTTGAATTAGAGCCTGTGCAAATAATGCCAAGTTTGGCTGGCTGCCCCAAGTCGTAGGCTTGTAAGCAGAAAGTTTTCTGGGATGAGTATCTCCAGGAATCAGAATCGGTATCTTCTCAGGACACAGACCCGTTGCTGGATGGAATATTACTGTGTAAACTAGTTTCTGACAATCCTGGCCCTGCAGATCATAAAGTAAAAGGATTATCAAGCTTTGTTAAAGAACGAGTGTTTGAAATTCTAGAAGTTAGGAAGATCAATTTGAAGTCCAGCCGTGAGTATTTGAATTGGGGAAGAGAGAGAGAGAGAGAGAGAGAGAGAATAATGTAGTGCCTTGAAAAGGAGGTTGGATAGCGGAGATCCTCCGCAGGAAGCTTGAATTTCGGATGTCACACCAATTCCAATCAAGTATCCCATAAAACTCATTCAATCCAATTACACCCTCTCTCAAATAATAACTCCCGGCAAGTGTCCAAAAAGCCCAATCAAGGTCATGTTCGGCTGCCACACCCAGGAAGCAGTTCATATACATGTTGTCATTCACATTGGTACCTCTCAGATCCATCCCAAATTCACTCACAAACAGTGGCCAACCCTGGTCCAACAAAAATCCCGATAGTCTCATTATGTTGTTTACCACCCTCCCGCACACTTGATTTGGGTTGCCGGATTCCCAAGCCTTTCCATATGAAAACCCGTACCAGTGCATCTCAAATACCAGTTTTCCATCAAATGAAAGGTTCACCGGTTTGTTGCGGACAAATGACAAGTCTTTGTCGAAACCCAGACCAGACAGAATGACAAGAACATCTGGGTTTGCCGAATGCACTGCCTCCGCTCCGTTCTGCATGTACCTGGTTCATTTCATCCATGTCACTGAAATTAGATCAAACAAAATGTAACTGTAGATGTTGACCATTCTGAAGGCCGGCCGGGTCGCAAGGACCATCCTAGTTCCCAATAAGATATTTACCTGTACCAATCATTCACATTCTGTCTAGGGCCTCGGAGCTCGTTCCTCAAGCTCATTCCAACCACACTCGCCACACCATTAAACATTGTAGCCATCCGGGTCAGTCCCTTGATCCATAGGTCCGGGTTGAAATATTGGTCGCCGAAGAACCCGTTGCCATCCGAGACGCTGCAACACCAACCGGGTTTGCTTATGTGATTGTCCAATATGACCATCACGTTGTTAGCTCCCAGGCTAGCGACCACTGCCTGAATTTTGTCAAGATGAAGGATATAGACAGATCTCTTATCTAATTAAACGAGAAAGAAACAGGTCCTTTTGTTAATGACTAGCGTACAAAAGGACTGATTCAAATGCCAAGATGGAAACGTGGCCAGATTTTGTTGGTCACTTTACTACAAAGTCGTATATAAGAAAGCTGATCAAACCAAACCCGTGAATAATCCAATACTGTTCCTGTGTTTATCGGTGAGATCTATAAAACAATATTAAAATCAAAAGATAAGGATGACAACTTTATTATTATTATTATTCCATTTTCTTATTGGAGTGTTTCATGGGGTAATTGAGAAACTTTAGGATGGAGGAATAGACGATTACCTGGAATGCTTCTATGAGAGAAAGATCGATGATGGAGGGGTTGTTAGCCTGGATTCCAGCAATGGATTCAGAGAGCCCCAGGACTTTCTACAGTGAGAGAACCCAGGGAATCATTGGTGACCAGGGAAAGAGGCCAGGTGAGCCTAGCACAATTGAATCCCATGGACGCAATCTTCTTGGAGATCGCGTCCACGGGCTTCTTGTTGAGGCCCTCAGCCACCATGACTTCGAGATGTGTCACCCAATTCACGCACGCCAACTTCACCCGTTGCCCGGATTCGTCGACAATCCACCGTGAACTAGTATGTAGTGGTAAAGCCGTGACAGGCTTGCTATGGAGTATGACAATTGGGAAGATTAACAGAAGAGATATCATAGAGACGAAGGAGAAGATGAAGAACCTCCCCATATTGAGTTTTCTTCTGACTGCCGGAGGGGTTGGAAGGGAAGGGAACTGGAACTCTTCACTTATATGATGGGCATTCCGAACAAGTTCTTTTCAAGTAGAGAAGTGGAAAGAAAATATATTTTTAAATCCGCCTTAGCCCCCACCTTCTTTGTCCCAACGTCATAATAGCTAATATATTCCCCTCACAGATAGCTCCGAATGACTTGTAAAACGTATAGGACGTATAACAAGCTATGACTATCTAACTAACTTTTCGTCAAAGTATTTCCTACCTATTTCTTATTGGTAAAAAAGGTAAACTCGCTCTCGATCCCTAACTGGAACTGGAAGGGGTGCTCCCTATACTGACTATCACCCTCGCTTTCCTCGTCTCAGTGGGTGGGAGAGAGAAGACAGCATACGAACATCAAGTGGAGCAAGGTGGCGCACTCTCCGAACCAAACAAGCACATAGAAGAACGATTTGAACCAGTAACAGCAACCAACCAATTGTGAGGGCTGGCCGAACAAGGAGCACAAAAGATCGTTAACTGTTGCTGTCGTTACAAGCCTAAGGGCGGAGGGTGGGACATTGATCCAAAGCTCGAGTACGGTACGAAGCCCTTCCTCCATGAAAGGCTCGGGCAGAAAAAGGCTAAGACAAAGCCGCTTCCTAAGTAACTCAAGTATGGCCTTGGTTAAGTAAATTGATCCCCTCTTCACCAGTAGCAGTAGCCAAGGTAGGCATAATCCGCGTGAGCTCTTTAAAGTGTTTAGTGCCTCACCTCACTGGTGCTCTTCGCCAGATCTTTTTTGAAGCAACAAGAACTCTTTCCTTATGAAAGGGTCTCGTTCTGCTGTATGGGCTTTCCCCAAGGTGTAAAAAGTCTTATCTAGCTAGATCCTAAGATCTCGATCCGGGGCTTCCTATGAAGCGTCTGCGGATTACTAAGCCCCGGATCCGCTGAATCAGGAGAATCCACTTTTCTAGGCAGGTGAGTTGGTATATAACCAAAGGAAGAGCAGAGGGAAAACTCGACCAGAAGACCAGCTAACCTAAGCGCCCACGAAGAGAGATTTCCTCAAAGCCGCCTTCTTTTCGAGAACATTACCTCAACTCGTCATTGGTCTGTCTTGATGACAAGGACTTTCATCACCGAACCTAACCTATGTCCATTGATGGATTTATAACCGCTTTAGCAGCTCCATTGATTGTTGTATGGTATTCCCCGGGACTCATTTAAACATAAACTAAGCGGCTACCAAGGTTTTCCTTTCTTATTTCCTTGTTAATTCTGTAGAGATTGAAAGAAACAGCATCATGACTTCTTGCTCTTCTCTTTTCAGGTGACTTGGCTTCCCAACCCCTTTCTTCGACTTCTGATTTCTAACTCGAGTACCTTACCTTGGCTGCTCCTTGACTACCATAAAGATAAAGCATTGGAACGGATATTGGTGGGCGACTTACGTACTATGTTGAACTTGACTATCTCTTCGGACCCTGCTTGAACCACTAGAACAGTTCCGTGCATAGACTACTTGAAGCCTCTGCCTTGCCCATTCTCTCCTCTGTCCGAGCATCTGAGTCAACAGGATCGTATTCTGCGGAATCCATGGCTAAAAAGAAACTCGAAGTTAACCCTGTTGACGTTCTTTCCATCTCCATTTTCACAGATCCTTAGGTATGGTTGACTTGACTGATAGGTTCATGGGCCTTAGCTTAGATTGGACAACTCAACTTCCCTTAATAAAAGGACATAGGCTCGCCAACCGAAACCACTTTGACTGAGAGTGAAGGGGAAACCCCTAAAAGATGAACAAAGCGAGCTGAGCTGCCCATGCTTTACCCATCTGACCCGCTCCCTACTTCTCTACTTCGCGGGACTAACCAAAGAGACGAGGAACTTGCACCGAAGAACAACAATACGGTCTACCGGACTGAGACCGACAGACTGCTATCAAGCGGGAGATAAGGTTGCTCCAGACGAGAGTTGGTCGTGTATATTGCTTTCTCTCCTTCTGATCTTTCTTAAGAGATTTTCCTAATTTCTTTCCTACTTCTGTCTATTCGCTTCTACCGGGAGGATTTCCCTGATTGGCTCTCTTGCCTGGAATGACTTCCCTCAGTCCCGTCCCTACTTCTTCTCATGCCACTAATGGATTTCCACTTCTGAACTCCCACGTATTCAATCGATTCTGTTTCATGGCTCGCAGGTCGGAGAGAGTCCACTTCTTCCATTGATTGGGACTTGACTACTTCAGGTGGATCCGATCCTCTTCTTTCTATTTAGGGTGGATCCCTTTCTATTGATTGCAGCTCGTGAGCAAACTACCTATCTATATTACCATTCTAACCTGTCTTTGCTGAACCGTTGTAATATGGAATATTACCCTAGCTCGCAGCTTATCCTTCTTAATTAAATCATCCCTAACTCACAGGTTATCCTTCTATGATACATTGGATTTATTGGATTCGAAGTTCGGTTCGACTGAGCGAGCTGTCTTTTTCTTCTCAGCCCAAGAGAAAAGACAGCTTAATAGAGATTCTCCTCTTCGGATGGAGTAAGAGGCTCCTACTACAATATTACATATTGCCTACTTTACGGGTTACGGGTGAGCTACGAGCAGGCTTGATACCACTCCTCCGGACCCTTCGGACTCCAGCGCTTAGAAGAATCCTTATTAAACTCTTATTACATAGATCCTTCCCTGGAGCAACAAGCAAATTCCCTTACTAAAGAAAGAACTGAGACTTAAAAATAATATTATACCAACGCTTCCCTTTTTCTTTGTAAGTAAACTTCCATCTTCTAAAGGGAGAGTAAACTCACCTTAGCAGTTTTATTATCCATTTTATTCCCCTGAGATTGAAGTTGCTACTGTACCTGTCTTTGAAGAATGCTGCGAACCCGGCCTAAACGCTTCCTGAGACTCAACCCTACTTCGGCTTCGAGGAGCTTCCCTTGTGCTGACTTCTCTCACGTCAGACTGATACCGGCTTTCTCAAAAAAATGGGTAGAAATTCAAAAACCAATTGGATCCAATCAAGATCCCTTGGTCAATGTCATTAGGGTCTCTAAAGGAGAATGCCCTATCGGGCTTTCACGCAGCAGGTTCGGAAGATCGGGCTTGAAAAGCCGCACGATGGCTTTGACTCGCCTTTGGAAAGATGACTTCGAAAGCTCAAGCTTTCCGTTCTCCTATCCTATGATGGCACTCCAAAATAGGGTTCTTTTGAGCCCTGATAAAGTATTAGTCGCCGTAGTGTGAGAAGTGGAATGATTGGAGAGTGTGAGAAGTTGGCAATTTTTAGTCTCTTTCTTAGATGTGTATATGCGGGTGGGGTGCCACCAAAGGTTTGGAACCCTGTCTCCCTCCCTAGCTAATTGAATACCAGCTTCCTCTTCTATTAGTATTATATGTAACTTCCTTGTCCTATTAGTATGCATGGGACTGTAGGTTGCTTTCTTTGATCTTATCTGCTCACGAATGGTCTGCTTAAGCCAATAAGATCGAAAAGGCTATTTCCGAGTGGCTAAAAATAGTGCGGCACTTTCCTTCAAGCAGGAAGGATGCAAAGTAATCCAAGGGAAAGCTAGACCTCGAGTGAGGAAAGACGGGAGCCACTCTAGTGACCTTTGAAAAGGGTCCGTACTAACCTTACCAGTTATTACTGCCTAGTGCCCAAACTGATTAGAGAGTTGTTGAATAAGCAAATCGGCTGTTTACAGTTACAGCAAATAGGAAAGAAGAGCAGTAGTGTGGAAGGTCTTTCTTCGGCCTTTGCTTCCTCTTCTTAGCCTAGCCGCTTCCAGGCTTCCAGGTAAGGAGAAATAAGTGAACCCTAGCGGGGGAAGAAAAAAGGAACTGAATATAACAATAACAAGCAAGACCCAGGTATATGACCAAAAAGGCCTTGTCACGAGCTGGAGTCGAACCAGCACCTCTGGGAAATGAATACAATCCCAGCGAACTACCAATTTTTCGAATCGTGACTTTTTACCCGGTTCACCTTTCAGCTACGTCCGGGGGCGCTCGGTCCTTCAATCTACGCCATTCTCACGAATCCTCCTTTAGGAAAGAGGCCAAGCGGGCCCGCTAACGGATTAGCCCCCACCCCCCATTATTGCAAGAAAAGCCTGAATGGTGGAAAAACGGGCTCTGGATTCCGTTTTCCACCAAGCTTGAGAATCCTTCCGAGGTTAAAGCTGAAATTGTTAACCAAGTTGTGTACCGTCCGGTTTGCAACCCCTACTACATCTGCCTTTACTAAATTGACTAAATTTCGTACGTTTCGGATATAGCACGCCCCTTTTTTTTTTACTATATGAAATCCACACTTTGACACCTAAGATTCCGTAAGGAGTAGAGACTTCCGCAGGAGCATAATCGATTTTCTGGTTAAATATATTACGAGATGTTTTTCCATACTTTCCGCATTCAGTTCTAGCTATTTCTGCGCCTTCTGATCGACCTGAACAACATATACGGATCCCCTCCATCTTTTTATTTTTTGTGGAAATGTGAATTGTATTAATAAATTTTAAAATATAAATGCACATGGATATACCCCACTATTACAAAAGTTACAATATTTATGAAAATATAAAAATCAGAAACTTTTAAATTTTACTCAAAATAATATTTTTTTGAGAAGATTTTATCTTTTTAAATAAAGAAGCGTACTACCTTCTTTACCTTTTTTCATTATTAATGGAATATCCTTAACTATTTTACTAAAAATGGAACGAAATGATCTTGTTTTCTTTCTCAGTTCAAAAGATATGTCTTGAGCAATCGGAGAAGCACTTTGATAAACAGATTTGATCTTGACCGACTCAATTAAGGTATTAGTCTTTGTTCTATTAGACAACAAAGATCGCATTTTTTTCACTTCGTTCAAATAAGAGTTGTACCCGTACGGAATTTTTCTGTTTCTCAGTATGATCTCTATCATCATCTCTATTCCCTTTATCAATTCTCCTATCCCACCCAGGTCTATGAATTTCTCTATCAATTCAATTACCCTATCTTTACCAATGAGGTTCCAACATTTGATCCTTAATTGACCTAGGAGTTGTTCCCGGGCATCCTCAAAAAAAAGGTTATTATACATCCCAACCCCTGGAAAGAAAAAGGTAGCACCGAAGAAAGGAAAGAGCGAGATGGTGGTTTTTGTTGTTCCCGCGAAGCGAAGATCATTCGCTTGGCAAATGAAGTAGGTCAACCTCTTTTTGGCTTCGGCCAAACACTTTTTCTCGCTGGTCGAGCTTTCTACAAAAAAAGCGATGCGAGAACGTATTCTCTTATCTAAGCTTTGAAGGGAAAAACGACGTATAAAGTTTTCCACTTTGATTGAACCTATGAGGAAATACTAAAACACCAATGATGTATTTGAATCACAAGTAAAATAAACAAATCACAATCAACACAAAAGAATTTCTACGTGAAAAAACTCCTCCAATGTGAAGGATAAAAAACCACGGGACCGATCACAGAGTCCACCCAAATCTCCACTATATCAATCGTTAGGTTACAACCCAATCAAGTCCTTAACAATAGCAACAGGATTAAGATTCATTGATTCAACAATAATAGAATCACCAATAAATAGTGAAGAAACAAGTTGTAAACAACAATTTAACCAAGAAAAAGTTGGAGAAATATCACCCAGATTTTTGACCACAATCTGTTGACTTCAAGAGCTCCAAACGACGATCCAACCGTTCACAATGAAGAACACCCAATCCCGAACCTGCTGACAAAAAATCAGCTCAATCGGACCACGGATCGACCTTGATCAGAGGTTTGATCAACTGCTGCGCAGGGCCTCTAATTCCTGCGAAATTATGCTCTTTTCTTTTCTCTCTTTCTCTTTTTCTTTGACGGCCACTCACATCTTCTCTTAAAGAAAAAATCCTATATTTTTCCTTTTAAACCTTAGGGCCACATTACCCTAATTGGACCCAATAATAAGTCCCCGAATATGGGCTGGACCAACCCAACAATTCTCCCCCTCCAGCCCAAATGAGGGAGATTCCATATGTCCATTTCTGATGCGAATGTTATGGTGGGCTTGAGCGAGCTCGGGTTTAGAAAATATGTAAAAAATCGTTTTTTTTTTTGTGTTTTGGTTTTTTTTTTTTGGGAAAAAGTGAGTGTTTGGTAGGGAGGAAGGGAGAAAAAAAAACAAAAATAGGAATAATCAAAATAAAAGGATAGATGCCAACAAGCTCTAAGACGTAAAGGCAACGCCACCAGTCAAGGAGGTGTTCCACCACCAATCCCTGGCAAGAATTGGATAAAGGATGCAAAAGTTGATCACACAACTTTGGGGTTTCTATTCTCTGGAAAAAAAACTTTCCTTACAACTAAAACAATGCTCCCTTTAAATAGGCAGCTAAACCTAATTCTAGAAGGATCCTGGTAAATCAGGAATCCTTAAAACCTAATTCTAGAAAGATCCTAATAAATCAAGAATCCTTATAATTAAGAAAGTCTTAACAAATCTGGATTCTGACAAATAAGGAATCCTAGACAAATCAGAAATCTGACAAGTATGGAAACCTAGATAAATCAAGAATCTAGACAATTATAGAAAACCAAACAAAAGGAAATATTCTCAAACAATAAAGTAAACCTAAGAAATTAAGGACTCAACAATTATTTAGGAAACCCTCAACATTAAAGACTGTAGAGATGCTATGGAATATTCTTGGGCTGCTTCTTCAATCTTGGCCTTCTTAGACCCATTGGATTATGTTGTGACCCAAGCAAGTATAAATTGTCAAACTTAACATATGGGCTGGACTAAGAGCTTGGGCTGACGTAGTTGCTCCCACATCAATCTCCCCGGGTTGATTAGGATTTGCCCTCAAATCCTCAAGATTAGCGTCTTCCAAATAAGGGGATAAGTCTCCAACATTGAATGTGGCAGAAACTCCTCCATATTCACTTGGTAAATCAATTTTGTATGCATTATCCCCAACTCTGGAAATCACTTCGAAAGGGCCATCAGCTCGAGGGGCTAACTTGTTCTTTCTCTTGGATGGAAATTGCTCCTTTCGCAGATGCACCCAAACTAAGTCTCCTGGATGAAATTGAGAAGGCTTTCGACACTTATTGGCCTTCCTTTTGTATGCTTCATTAGCCTTTTCGATTTGAGAACGAACACTCTCATGAAGCCTTTTCATGCCTTTGGCCTTCTCATTTGCGTTCAAACTAACTTGGGTATCAAGAGGCAAAGAGGTTAGGTCGATAGGAGTAATGGGATTGATGCCATACACTACCTCAAATGGTGAATGCCCAGTTGTAGAACTTGGAGCTCGATTGTAAGCGAACTTTGCATGGGCAAGCTTCATGTCCCAATTCTTCAGACTTTGGTTGACCATGGTGCGCAAGAGAGTTCCCAACGTGCGATTGGTCACCTCAGTTTGGCCATCGGTTTGAGGATGATGAGAAGTGCTGAATAGGAGCTTGGTGCCAAGTTTTGCTCATAGAGTTCTCCAAAAATGACTCAGAAATTTGGTATCCCGATCAGACACAATAGTCCTTGGGATTCCATGCAATCTCACAATCTCCTTGAAGAACAAATTAGCAACATTAGAGGCATCTTCAGTCTTATGGCATGCAGTGAAGTGTGTCATTTTTGAAAACCGATCGACTACCACCATAATTGAATCCTTGCCTCGTTGAGTTCTTGGCAGTGCTACAATGAAATCCATGCTTAAATCTTCCCAAGGTTGGTCTGGAATTGGCAAAGGGACATAAGGCCCTGGCTTGAAATGACTCTTTGTCCTCTGACATGTACCACATCTTGAGATGATAGTTTGGACATCTCCCAGCATCTTTGGCCAATAAAAGTGTTCCTTCAGAATCTCCAAAGTCTTGTTGACCCCGAAATGACCAGCCAACCCTCCTCCATATGTTTCCCTTACAAACAATTCGCGAAAGGACCCCTTCGGGACACACAACTGATTCCCTTTGAAAAGAAAGCCCTCATGAACCATATAATCTCTATTAGTACTCTTTGCACATTCAGCCATAAGTAAGGACATATCTGCATCCTCAAGATAGTGCTCTTTCATAAGTTGAAAACCAAGTACCCTAGCATCTAGGGTAACAAGTAGGGAGTATCTTCTAGACAATGCATATGTAACAACATTAGCTACACCCGGTTTATAACGTGAAACAAATGAGAAGGATTGGAGAAATTCTACCCATTTTGTATGCCTCGAGTTGAGTTTATGCTGGCCATTCAAGAACTTCAAAACCTGATGATTTGAATGCAAAACAAATTGCTTAGGCCTTAAGTAATGGCTCCAATGATCTAAAGCCCTCACAATTGCATAAAACTCCTTATCATAAGTGGAGTAGTTCATTTTGCATTCATTAAGCTTCTCTCTAAAATAAGCTAATGGCCTTTTGGCTTGAATAAGGACAACACCTATTCCGATGCCACTAGCATCACACTCCACTTCAAAGACCTTATCAAAGTCTGGTAAGGCAAGAACTGGAACTTCACATAACTTTTGTTTGATCACCCTTAAAGCTTCATCAGCTTCCTTACTCCATTCAAAAACATTCTTCTTCATACATTCAGTAATGGGAGCCATAATTGTGCTGAAGTTAAATACAAACCGACGATAAAACGAAGCTAAGCCATGAAAATTCCTTACCTCAGTGATGGAACTAGGTCGAGGCCAAGATTTAATAGCATCAACCTTGGACTGATCAACCATAATACCATCCCTAGAAACCACATATCCAAGAAACACAATACTAGAAAAAAATTCACACTTCTGTAACTTGGCATAAAGCTTTTGCCTCCTCAATGCATCAAATACTTGCCGCAAATGATCTAAGTGATCTCCCTCACAGCTACTATAAATAAGGATATCATCAAAATAAACCACAACAAATTTACCAAGAAAGGGGCATAGTACCTCATTCATCAAACGCATAAAGGTACTTGGGGCATTAGAAAGACCGAATGGCATGACCATCCATTCATACAAGCCCCCTTTGGTTTTGAAAGCTGTCTTCCATTCATCTCCCTCTCTCATCCAAATTTGATGATAACCACTCCTTAAATCCACCTTGGAGAAGATGGTGACTCCATGTAATTCATCTAGCATATCATCAAGCCTTGGAATGGGATACCTGTATTTGATGGTGATGTTGTTGATTGCTCTACTATCCACACACATTCGAAATGATCCATCTTTCTTTGGCACCAATAGGGCTGGAACTGAACATGGGCTCATACTTTCCCGTATAAATCCTCGGGCCACCAACTCATCTACCTGCCTTTGTAACTCCCTAGCCTCCTCGGGATTGCATCGATAGGCTGCTTTATTGGGTAAGGGTGCTCCTGGAAGTAGGTCTATATGGTGCTCTATCCCTTTAATTGGTGGTAAACCGGGTGGAAGGTCATTGGGAAATACATCAGCGAACTCAGATAAGAGTGGTTGAACAAGTGGATGTGGTTCACTCACTCCTTCACTCTCTTTCCCTTCAGCAACATGTAATACAAGGATAGGTTTGTGTTTTTGGATGGCTTTCTCTACTTGGGTTTCACTAAGAAATAGGCTCTTTTTTCTATCTTCTACCCCATGTGTTTGGTGTACTTGGGAGGGACTAAGTGGAGCTAAGGTTATAAGCTTTTCCCCAATTTTGAAGGAATAAGTATTCTGTTTACCATCATGCTTAGCATCCCTATCATACTGCCACGGCCTCCCCAACAACAAATGGCAAGCATCCATAGGTATAACATCACAAGTAATCTGATCTACATAATGCTTTCCAATGGAAAAAGTAAGTAAGACTTGCCTTGACACTTGAAGATGACTCCCTTGGCTTAACCATTGGAGGTTGTATGGATGGGGGTGATTTGAGGTAGGCAATTTCAACTTCTCCACAAGAATCGTAGAAGCTACATTGGCACAACTCCCACTATCAACAATAACAGAACACACCTTTCCATTAATTATGCATCGAGTTTGAAAGATGTTCTCCCGTTGCTCATCTGGAGGGCTAACATGGGCATGTAAGGCTCTGCGAAGAATAAGCATACTGCCAGAATCAGCTTGCTCAACGATCTCATTCTCTTCCTCTAAATCAACCATGGGCTTATAATCACCATACTCCTCTTTAAAGTAGCCTTCTTCAATCTCTTCAATATCTCTCATGGTCATTACCCTCCTGTTTGGACAATTAGCCTGCACATGGCCAAATCCTTGGCACTTGAAGCACTTTCTCTCCCTTGGATCTTGCTTTGTAAAATTCGGTGTTGGCTTTGAGGCTTCCCCAACCTTTTCTTTAACCTTTTCCTTGTTGGTAGGCTCAGACTTATTGTAGGATGAGGGATCCCTGTAGAAAGTGGTCCCTCTAATGTAAGACCTAGAACCCTCCCTGCTGAAAGGCTTAGATCCAGAATTCTTGAGGGTCCTTCTTTGCCTCTCCACTTTGATAGCTAGTTTGCACACATCATCAAAAGCGCAATAGGACTGCAATTCAACAGTGTTAGAAATCTCAAGCTTTAAGCCCCTTAGAAACTGATGCGGATGCACTTAAGGCCCAATATTACGAGTTCCAATATCAAAGAATTAAGAGTTCACAACATAATCCAATGGGTCAAAGAAGGCCAAGGTTGAAGAAGCAGCCCAAGAATATTCTATAGCATCTCTGCAGCCTTTAATATGAGGGGTTTCCTAAATAATTGTTGAGTTCTTAATTTCCTAGGTTTAATTTATTGTTTGAGAATATTTCCTTTTGTTTGGTTTTCCATAATTGTCTAGGTTCCTGATTTATCTAGGTTTTCATACTTGTCAGATTTCTGATTTGTTTAGGATTCCTTATTTGTCAGAATCCAGATTTGTTAAAACTTCCTTAATTATAAGGATTCTTGATTTATCAGGATCCTTCTAGAATTAGGTTTTAAGGATTCCTAATTTACCAGGATCCTTCTAGAATTAGGTTTAGCTGCCTATTTAAAGGGAGCATTGTTTCAATTGTAAGCAGAGTAGAGTTGTTTTCAAGAGAATAGAAACCCCAAAGTTGTGTGATCAACTTTTGCATCCTTTATCCAATTCTTGCCAGGGATTGGTGGTAGAGCACCTCCTTGACTGGTGGCGTTGCCTTTACGTCTTGGAGCTTGTTGGCATCTATCCTTTTATTTTGATTATTCCTATTTTCGTTTTTTTCTCCCTTCCTCCCTACCAAACACTCACTTTTCCCACAAAAAAACCCAAAACACCAAAAAAATGATTTTTACATATTTTCTAAACCCGAGCTCGCTCAAGCCCACCATAACATTCGCATCACCCTGACTCTTTCTTCTCATCTCTTCATTCAAAATACTAGTTTTGGCAAAATCCATAGTGACAATACCATCGAGAGCAGAGTTATTCACTGACATACGAAATGTTTACCAAGATTCTGGTAAAGTACTAAGTAACCAAAGTCCTTGTACTTTATCTTCAAACTTCATATTCATGCTTGAAAGTTGATCTAACATTCCCTGAAACTCATTCAAATGATCAGATTGGATTGCCCATCTTTGTATTTCAAGCTAATAAGTTGCTTCATCAAATACATCTTATTATTTCCAGTCTTTCGAGCATACAAAGATTCAAGTTTGTTCCATAGAGTCCGAGCATGTGTTTCTTTACTAATGTGATTCAAAACATTCTCATCTACAAATTGTCGAATGAACCTGCATACAATTTTATGCTCAAGAGTCCAATCGGCCTCACTCATGTTATCTGGTCTAGTTTCACTAAACACCCGTAAGTGCCAACGCTTCACATAAAGCAAATCTTCCATCTTACCCTTCCAAACATGATAGTTTCTTCCATTCAAACTAATCATCTTGTTAGTGCTTAGTTCCATTGTTCAATCAAATCCAAAGATAAAACAACCACAACCTAAGCTCTTGACACCACTCTGAAGGGCAAAACGACGTATAAAGTTTCCCACTTTGATTAAACCTATGAGGAAATACTAAAACACCAACGATGTATTTGAATCACAAGTAAAATAAGCAAATCACAATCAACACAAAAGAATTTCTACGTGGAAAAACTCCTCCAATTTGAAGGATAAAAAACCACGGGACTGATCACGGAGTCCACCCAAATCTCCACTATATCAATTGTTAGGTTACAACCCAATCAAGTCCTTAACAATAGCAACAGGACTAAGATTCACTGATTCAACAATAATAGAATCACCAATAAATAGTGAAGAAACAAGTTGTAAACAACAACTTAACCAAGAAAAAGTTGGAGTAATATTACCCAGATTTTCGACCACAATCTACTGAGTTCAAGAGCTCCAAACGACGATCCAACCGTTCACAATGAAGAACACCCAATCCTGAACCTGCTGACAAAAAAACAGCTCAATCGGACCACGGATCGACCTTGATCAAACGTTTGATCAACTGCTGCGCAGGGCCTCTAATTCCTGTGAAATTCTGCTCTTTTCTTTTCTCTCTCTCTCTTTTTCTTTGACGGCCACTCACATCTTCTCTTAAAGAAAAAACCCTATATTTTTCCTTTTAAACCTTAGGGCCACATTACCCTAATTGGACCCAATAATAAGTCTCCGAATATGGGCTGAATCAACCCAACAAGCTTCTTCCATGTGCATTCGCTCCCCCCATCGTAGATGGTTCAGCCACGCCCGGTACCACGAAATGATTGAGAACTAAGGCGGGGTCGAAATTAATTTTCTTCTTTGTATTCATTAAGTATTGCATGACCAAATGATTCAAGGAGGGGCGCACAGCGGGGAGGGCCCTTTTAAGATGACTCGTCGGGCCGTCGGAGCGGGACTTGTTTGGGAAAAAAAACTTTAATAACTTAGTTTTTCTGAAGGAGTCGTCATTGTCTACCAGGAACGCTATGTCATTTACAACCCCCGCGTATTTCGGATCCTTGAAGGCCCTGCTGACCCGAAGTGATTTAGAAAGATTTTTCTTTATCAATGGTGATCGGTCATGGTATCCATAGCCTTGCTTCTTTTTCGGCCAAATCCGTCTTTCGTTTTGTTTCTCCCGGTCGTCGAGCTTGATCGACTCGACTCTTTTCCCTGCCCCCGGACTCTCACTTCGTTTCGTTTTCTTCTGTATCATCTCTTGAATGAAGACACCCGATCGACCCGACTTTCCCAAATGCCCACCACCGGCCCTTCTCCTTTCCGGGTCTGGATTTTTTGCTCAGTTGTCATGGTCGACGGGGAAGAAAGAAATGAATAAATCTTTTTTTGGTAAAATGTAACATAATACACCTACTGATACGAAAGCCAAAGGTGAGTCTCGTAGGTGGTACCGAACCGAAATAAGATCTCAGATTGACATCTTGATACACTGATTTACGATAATAAAAAAGAGAGTCAATGGTCCGTGGGAAGAGCCCCTTCTTTCTTGCTTGATGGGTGGGGCTTTCATTCACCAACGCAGACTAAGAGTGCTCTCCGAACCGTGCTGGATAGTCACCCATCACACGGCTCTCAAACCCAACCTGTGGTGGATCCCAGGGGACAGAGGCAAAGCGCTTAATCCTTTGCCCCATACTTTGAGATGCTCCTCCCCGCCGATCAAGCAGCGACGCTGCTTGTGATAGGCTTAGCTTGTTGCCGCTATCGTTCGTTTCGAATAACTCAAGTCCCGTCGGTCGGTTCGTTCAGGTGGTCTTCCCTTATCTTCCCTAACGTTCAGAGTAGTTCTGGTTTGAGAAAGGAGCACCGGCCGAGCACCCTCAATGAATAAGAAATGGACAACAGAGGGAATCAATGATTCTTATTCAACCGAGTTGAAGCTAGAAACATGTCGATTACACAGCGGAGGTTGGTAAGAACTGGGGGACAATGCCCCCCTAACCTAAGTGGGCCTACCAGCGAAGCAACTGGTACTTGATCGGGCGGGGGGGCAGTTTGTTTGGTTTCGTGCAATGCCCTCGCAGCAGGAAGAGACAGTTGTCATTTGAAAGGAAACGCCCCTTGTATAGGGTTCCACACCTGCGCACCCTGATTAAAAAGCCCTTTCTATTTTCTAAGTAAAGCCTAAACTTTCCTTATTTCAAACTAAAGCGCATTAGCGCCAACTATTATACAATTATAAAAGTAACCTTTCGCCTTTATTGATATGATATAAAAAAAAGCTTACTGACCAGGGCAACAAGCACCTTCTTTTTCTCTAATGTGCGCAAACATAGATGCCACTTTCAATGATGGACACCGGCCCTAGTGTTAAAGTAGCATCGAGTTGCGCTTGGAAACCGACAAGTTTATGGCTGCCGGATAAGTGGTACCTTTAGGGTCTGGTAGGTCAGTTAATACTCTTAAGTTGCCTAAATCTCTTCCTTATCCGTCGCTGTAGCTGTCTTCCTCGCTTCGTCTTCTACTTTCAGGGTTGTGAACTAACCTCTTCCTTTTGCAGCCAGACAACTGGCAGATAAGCCGGGCATCTAAAGAACATAAGATCTGATTTCGCGCTTCTTGCTTTAGAAAGATTGCAGGGGCGCGTTAGCGCTTTACTAATATAAAAAAAGTAAAGGCTCTTCTCCTTTTTTTTCTACGAATCTACAACTCTTTTTACTGAGAGAGACTCCATCCATATCCCTACTAGTGGTTATTCTTCATTTTCCATTCTAATTTTATTTGTTTGACAGCTTAAACTAGGTTCCATTTTAGATAGGTTTTCGGTCTTAATCAAAATAGATCAGGGGCGCGTCGGAACGGTCGGTGGCTGCTTAGTCTCATCCGAGAGTCTAATCCCCTTGTACTGCTTTTTTTTTCAAAGAAAAAAAAAAGAAAGAAGGGGGTCGATTTAGGCTCCTTCCCTTCCACGGCATAGCTGCACTAGCAGATACTATGAACCCTCTGTCTGTTAGAAAACAAACCCGTGAATCTAAACTCACGAAATCTCTCAAGATCTTACCGTACACACAAAGAGAATATTAGTCAAGTAAAGAACACACAGAAATTACGAAGTTTGAGATAATCCATACATCCCAGGCCTAAGGAGCAATTTTTCACTATGATGAGGAGGGCTTATAGTGTTTACAGAAAAACCTATGTTTTCTCTTAATCACTCTCAACCTCATACCTAGGTTTTCCCATAAGGTTTCATTTTATATAAGTACCAAGGAAACCCAAATAGAATAGGACTAGGAGACCTAAATAGAATAAGATTGGGAAACCCTTATAAATTACCATAATACAAATATAATAGTTACATAATTACCCTTACTAATTTACTCCAAACCTAACAATTTTTCCCTTTTGGAGTAACATTAGTACAACATTCCTGCACCATAAGAGAAAGAG
Source organism: Casuarina equisetifolia (assembly GCA_028551475.1). Lineage (NCBI taxonomy): Eukaryota > Viridiplantae > Streptophyta > Magnoliopsida > Fagales > Casuarinaceae > Casuarina > Casuarina equisetifolia. The sequence continues at coordinate 470,788 of JAKISB010000011.1, forward strand.
CATTGCTCCCTAGACTTGACTCTACTTGGAGTCCATTCCAACAACCCGCTGACAAATCTCTAGCTTGTCTCTTGTCAGCGGCTTCGTCAACATAGCTCCGTTGAGGCCCATATTACTTATAGAGCCAATTCCTATAAGTATGAAACCCATATGAGATACAGAGGAATAGGCTATTCTTTTTTTTAAATTACGTTGCCCGGGAGATGCTGAAGCTGCATAGATTATTTGAATTGTACCTATTATAATCAACCAGGGAGCAAATAGAGAATGAGCGTAGGGCAATAATTCCATATTGATACGAACCAATCCATATGCACCCATTTTTAATAAAATTCCAGCTAGAAGCATACAAGTACTGTAATGTGCCTCTCCATGAGTGTCAGGTAACCATGTATGTAAAGGTATAATCGGCGATTTGACAGCAAAAGTAATAAGAAATCCAATATAGAATATTATTTCCAGAGGGACCGGATAAGATTGATTAGCTGATGTCTCAAAATTTAATGTTGGTTTGTTGGAACCATATAAACCAATAGCCATTATCATCAGTGTGAATCTTCACAAGATCTAACTGCTTGGATTCTAATACATCTCTAATCCAATGATATATGACATCAATGTGCTTAGACCTTAAATGAGATGACGTGTTCTTACTGAGGTGGATGAAACTTTAGTTATCACTATAAAGGATAACCATTCCTTGTTTTATACCAAGTTCTCGAAGAAACGTCTTCATCCATAGAACTTCTTTTCCGCTCTCAGTGATTGCTATATACCCTACTTCTGTTGTTGACAAAGCAACACAATCCTATAGCCTAGACTGCCATGAAACTGCTCCTCTTGTGAAGGTGAGCATGTACCCTGTTGTAGATCTCCTCCCATCATGGTCACCAGCCATATCTACATCTGTGTATCCAACTAATACAGGCTCATCATTACCAAAACACAAACACAACTTAGGAGTTCCTTTAAGGTACCTGAGTATCCACTTCACAGCTTCCTAATGCATTTTTTCAGGATTTGAAAGAAAACGACTAACTATTCCAACTGCATGAGCAATATCTAGTCTAGTGCTTACTGCAGTATACATCAAGCTACCAACCGCAGATGTGTAAGGTGTTTTCTTCATATACTCAACATCACTATTACTTTCAAGCTTCTGCTCCTTACTCAGCTTGAAATGACTTGCAAGTGGAGTACTTACTGCTTTTGCCTTGTCCATGTCAAATCTCTGAAGTATCTTCTTTATATACTTCTCCTGAGATAGCCATAACTTTCCATGTTCTCTGTCGCATTTAACTTCTATACCAAGGATTCACTTTACCGGTCCCAAATCTTTCATCACAAAAGACTTGCCTAAATCCTTCTTCAGCTCAGCAATCTTTTTAATGTCCTGGCCAACAATCAACATATCATCAACATATAGGAGTAGGATGACAAAATTACCACCTAGAAAGTACTTCACAAACACACAATGATCTGAGCTGGTCTTGTTATAACCGTGTTGTAACATGGATGACTCAAACTTCTTGTACCATTGACGAGATGCTTGTTTTAGACCATACAAGCTTTTCTTCAATCGACATATAAGATTCTCCTTACCTTTCTCTATGAAGCCCTTAGATTGCTCCATATAAATCTCTTCCTCCAAGTCTCCATAAAGGAATGCAGTCTTCACATCAAGTTGTTCTACCTCCAAGTTCAATCTAGTAACAAAACCAAGAATAACTCTGATTGAAGACATCCTCACCACATGAGAGAAAATCTCCTCAAAGTCAATACCTTTCTTCTGACCATAACCCTTAACAACTAACTACGCCTTATACCTTGGTAGTGGATTATTTTCTTCTGACTTCAACTTGTACACCCACTTATTTTTAAGTGCTCTCCTACTTTTAAGCAATGTCACAAGATCATAAGTGTGATTTTCCCACAAAGAATTCATCTCTTTTCGCATAGCTTTCTTCCACTCTTTCTTGTGCTCACATTCATTAGCTTCCTCATAACATTGCGGTTCTCCCCCATCAGTTAGCATCAAGTACTCATGTGGTGGATATTTCATCGAAGTTTGACGCTCTCTACTAGTTCTTCTCACTAGGGGCTGGGTTGATGACTCAACTGAATGATTATCAACATGTCCTTCAGATTCTTCAACAACTGGAGTTTTAGGAACTTCTTCACTTACTACATCCTCAAATGACTTTTCCTGTGTAGTTCCCCCTTCATGTGCACTTACTAGGGAAGAAGAAGGTGGGATTATATCCTTAAAATTTTCATTAACAACTCTTGGCTTTTCAGTCTTCTTAAGATCTTCAATAGTCTGATTTTCAAAGAAGATAACATCTCTGCTTCTAATCAGTTTCTTTGCAGCTGGGTCCCACACTCTGTATCCAAAAGCATCATGTCCATAGCCCAAGAAGATACAATCTCGAGCTTTATCATCAAGCTTGTTCCTCTCGTCCTTAGGAATGTGAGTAAACATCCTGCAACCAAATACTCTCAAGTGCTTGAAAGAAACCTCCTTATCAGTTCATACTCTCTCAGGTAGATCACCTTCTAATGGAACTAAAGGAGACAAGTTAATAAGATCTACTACAGTACACATAGCTTCATCCTAAAATGACTGAAATAATCCAGAATGTGAAAGCATACACTTGATTCTCTCAACAATAGTTCTGTTCATCCATTCTGCAACCCCATTATGCTTTGGAGTTTTAAGAATTATCTTTTTAAGCCTAATACCCTAAGTTTTGTAATATTCTTCAAACGGCCCTCTGTATTCACCTCCATTATTTGCACGGACGCACTTTAGTTTCCTTCCAGTTGCTCTCTCAACCATAGCATGAAACTGTTTGAAGATAGAAAACCTGATCCTTAGTCTTTAATGCATAAGTCCATACTTTTCTAGAATGATCATCAATGAAAGTAACAAAATACATAGTGCCACCAAGAGTTTTCACCTTCAACATACACACATCTGAATGAATCAAATCAAGGACATGTTTTCTTTTAGACGGGGTCCTCTCCAAAATGAGACTCTACGTTGCTTTCCAACTAAGCAATGATCACAAGACTTCAACTGCAAATCAGCACCACTGACTCCTGATATGATTTTGTTCTTTATCAAATGCTGAAGTCCCTTCTCACTAAGATGTCCAAGTCGCTTGTGTCATAGCTCCATGTGATTATCTTTCACCACATTTACCTTGCCTTTCTGAATACTAGTTTCAGTCTTGTAGAGAGTACTGACCTTTTGCCCTTTTGCAAGTATAAGAGAACATCTACTAAGTTTTCATTTACCGCCACCAAAGTAGTTATCATATCCCTCATCATCAAGAACGCCAATAGAGATCAAATTGAAACAAATATCAGGGACATGTCTAACATTTTTCAGACTAGCTTACACCTAACACTAGTCTCCAAGACTACATCTCCAATGCCAACTATCTTTGCCTGTGCATTATTTCCCAAGCTAACACACCTAAAATCACCACCTGAATAAGATTTGAAGAACCTTTCATGTAGGGTAACATGAAAAGAGGCACTTGTGTCAACAATCCAAGATGAAACCTGACATGAGATGTTGATTTGAGAATCACAAAAGATCATAATATCCCCAATACCGGATGTAGTTGCCATTGTATCTTTTTCAACTTCCTTTTCTCCTTTCCTTGATTCTTCTTCCTTAAGTATTTTGTAGTCTCTCTTATAATGGCCAAACTTACCACAATGATAACACTTGACATTTTTCCTCGAACGTGAGACTCCACGTGATCTATCAGAATTTGGTGCTCTACTCTTGCTTCTGTCTCTATTTCTATCTACATATCTGTTTCTCCCCCTCCTTTCTGTAACCAATACTTCTGTATGTCCATGTGCTCCTTACTCAATTATTTTGGTTTCTTCATTAAGCAAACCTTCATAGACTGACTTCATACTCAGAATGTCGCTCGGAGCTAAGTTTGTGAGAGTGACTACTAATGTCTGTCAGCTATTAGGTAAGTTACTCAACAATAACATTGCCTGCAATTCATCTTCTAGAACAATCTTTACCATCGCTAACTAATTCACCAAAGACTTAAACTCACTCAAGAACTCTGTCATCGGTCATCCTACCTTGTATTTCAAGTTAATTAACCTCTTGAGTAGGAAAACCTTATTCTGAGGAGTCTTGCGTTCATAGAGAGCCTCAAGCTTCTTCCATAACTCACTAGCTTTAGTCTCATGTGCAATATGGTGATAAATACTGTCCTCAACAAATTGTCTAATTTAGGAGACAATTTTCTTATTCAACTTCTCCCACTTTTTATCAATCAGCTTCTCAGGCCTAGCAGAATCTCTTTCCACAGCATCATACAGATCTTTACTAATCAAGTAATCTTCCATCTGCGGCTTTCAAGTTTGGAAATTAGATGAATTTAACATGGTCATACCTTTACCAGAAGTATTCATATCATCCATCATAACAAAATAAACTCCTTTTTGACTTCCCCCTCAAATAGAAAATAAAAGTATAAAATTACCAAAATACCCCTCAACAAATGCCAATTAAATCGACCAAAACCCCTCTGATTATGCCCAAAAATAGTCAAATATCTCCCAAAAAATCATAGAAAAATATTACAAAAATCGACACAAAAATCACCTAAAAATTCTGTCTAGTCAAAGTCAACGGTCAACGGTCAACGATCAAAGTCAACGCTCAGTCAGTCAACGGACAACTGGATCGAGTTGACAAATCAAGTCTGGATCTGGGTTGGGCTGGGTCTTTGAATCTGGTCAACGATCAATAGGTCAAACTTTGACTTGGTCAATGAGTCAAACTTTAACTAGGTCAACTCTGGGTCAAACTTTGATTGGGTCAACTTTGGGTCAACAGAACCTGTTTTTGCTATTGGAGCCACCTTTCTCCTCCGATTACCACCGTTCCAAAGCGGTTTTCGACGAAACAAGAACACCAATCAATAGATCGACTTCCAATGAGTCTATAGAACTCAAAATCGCTCCACGAAATGCTCAAACGAAAGAGAAATCGCAATTCCCCTTTTCGGGCTCACAAGTTCAACACAACCCGCAGCACTCCAATTGATTTTTTGACCACAAAGAAGTCGAAAATCACACAAACGAAGGCTAGATAAGAAAATCCGTACCTCAAACGCCGATTTTAGCTTCTCCCTCCGTGCATTACACACCAAGTGTTCGACAAAAGGCTTCGTGGAACAAAGCCTTTGTTGACAGCTTCCCTCTTGTGTGCGGTGTGCTAAATACACACCAAAACAATTGTTCTTCCGCTAACTGCTTGACAAAGAATGAGCTTTGACCCTAATTTAGCAACTTAGGCGCCTATACTAGTTTGTTAGAAAACAAACCCGTGAATCTAAACTCAAGGAATCTCTCAGGATCTCACTGCATACACAAAGAAAATATTAGTCAAGTAAAGAACACACAGAAACTACGAGGTTTGGGATAATCTCTATATCCCTGGCCTAAGGAGCAATTTTTCACTATGATGAAGAGGGCTTATAGTATTTATAAAAAAACTTCTATTTTCTCTTAATCACTCTCAACCTCATATCTAAGTTTTCCCATAAGGTTTATTTTATACAAATATCAAAGAAACTCAAATAGAATAGGACTAGGAGACCTAAATAGAATAAAATTGGAAAATCTTTATAAACTACCTATAATACAAATATAGTAGTTACATAATTACCCTTACTAATTTACTTCAAACCTAACATTGTCCCACGCATCTAACCTGCTCGCGTGGTTCACCGGTTCCACCGAAAACTCTAATTTGTTGAAGCGGAGCATAGTGCGCTTTAGGCGCCGAGCGAGAAAGGTCTCTTCTTTCGTTTCGGTTTATTCACTGATCTGAAACTTAGCACTTGTTTTATTATTAATTCCAGGGGCGGCGGCGTTCTTGAATGAAGTCTATCCGAACCGAATTAGCACTTCTCAGATCAGGCTAGGCCTCTCCAGCTGAGCTTTGCGCCGCGGCCCTGGATGCGCTAGCGATCGGCACATAGGGGAGTGGTTGCCCGGGTTTCTCGGCCTAGTATCCTGCACCTCGCGTTCATGATATCTACATTCAACTGTGCCCCGAAGACACGGTCGAAGCACGCCCGCCCAGTGTGCTTCTTTCACGACATGCTCTGGTCCCGGGTGTCTTCCAGTGGTCTTCTAGCGTTAGAAGAAGTCGTGTCCGGGACGGACATCTGCAACGTCCTCCCACGCTTTTTTTATTTTCAATATTCAAATATAAGATAAGACAAACTGAAGAAAAAGACGGACCCATTCGGTGACTTTCGCGGTCGCCCTCACTGAACCGACTTGAATCTGAACTACGATTCAGAATTCTTTTCATTATTAAAAGAATAATAAAAAAAATAAAAAAAATAAAAAAATTTATATTTATATATATATTTTATAATTTTTTTATTTCCGAATCGCCCATCTGCCACTGCCTATGAGTCGCCGGCTCATTCTTCAACAGGCACGCGGTCAGATTTTTCATAGTATGCTTTTGTCGGTACGGAAAGCTAGTCTTCTTACCCATTAGCCCAATAGTGCAGCGTATTCTGTAAGAGCGGATAGAAGGAATTTGATTGACATCCCGATGGGAAAGAAGGAAAAGACAGTCTTTGACTTCCCGAAGGCTTTAGTGGTCGTAGATCTTTATGATGCGATAGCTGCACGGGTGGTCGTAGACTACGAGAATGCCACGACTCTTATATGTTTAAAATCCTTGATAGGATGGTATGTGTAACTATTGAAGGATGAAGATTTTATATATATGTTATCATATATTGTTCTTAGAATAAGGCCTAATATATTTTTTTATATTATGAGATATTAGAGTTTTTCTTGTATAAGCCTCATTTATGTTTATATATAACCTCTTAGATTAACATGTAAATCATATAGCTGCACATTAAGAGTTCTTCTCTCTATGACTTTGTTTTCTCTTGTAACTAGTTTTGGTTTTGCTTGATCAGTAAATAAGCTTTTGTTCCAAACATACAAGAATTCATCAAATTCTTCATGGTATCGAGAGCCAACGATTTTGTTGGATTCTTTGGTTTGTTTTTGTTCACGGTGCCGAGCAGACAATTTTAGATTTCTAGTGTTTTGTCTTTGTTATACGGCTTTCTCTCTCTGAATTAAAGAGAAGGGTGCCGTGAGTGAAGACTTGGTTGCCTTTATTTTTTTTCATACCTTTTCTTTATCTGATTTCAAGAAAAGGTGCATTTGATTTTCTCTCTCCACAATAAAGCAAAAGGTGCGAGATTAGCTTTCTCCAAAAAAAAGGTACACTTGGTTTTCTCTCTCCAAAATGGTACACTTTGCCACCGCCTAGTTTTGTCTTTTGCTTTGTGGGTTTTCTATCTCTTCGGCACTACACCGGATCAAACAAATTTGATTTTATCGACTACACCAAGCAGCCACACGATCTTTGGTATTTTTTCCTCCTTGCTTCTGCACTTTGTAACTATTTTGGTTTGCTGTTGTGGTTTGAATACTTTGTCAAATATTTATTTTTCTCTTGGATATTTCTTGGTACGAGTAGTTTGGAGACTTCTTTGGTTTCATCATGGCTACTGAGTCAGATCCTCTTCAACCACCGGTTACTCCATATGTTGCTCCTCATGCTCGAAAAACTCACCAAGAGAAGGGGAATCAATCAAGTTCTAAATCGGATTATCATGAGGGTTATGTTTCCCCAATTCTGATCATCACAGACCCGAATGATCCCCTATATCTACCACCCGGTGATACTAGTGGAGCTCCTTTGGTTGGTTTTAAACTCAATGGCTCTAGTAATTATGCTGTTTGGAGTCGTGCTATGAAACTTGCTCTTCTCTCTAAGAACAAGTTGGTATTTGTGGATGGCAAATACCCTGTTCCGGCTGAAAATTTACCTTATTTGCCTATCTAGGAGCATTGTAATGCAATTTGTCTTTCTTGGATCCTTAACTCCCTATCTAGGCAACTTCATGAGGGCTTAATCTACACAGTTAGTGCTGCTGATCTCTGGAAGGAGCTCTGTACTCGTTACAGCAAGGTTGACCCGACCCGAATCTATGACCTTTTGAATGAATTAAGCTCAACGAAGCAATCGGGTGGATCAATTGCTTCTTATTTTCATCACTTAAGAGCACTATGGGATGAATATGCAGCATTGATGGCTCTGGATTCACTGGAAATGTCCAAAACTGACGGTTGGAAACTTCATCAAGAACGCATGAAGTTTTATCAATTCTTGAAAGGACTAGATGATCGCTTTTCTCATCTTAGAGACTAGATTTTGCTCATGAGGCCACTTCCTGACGTTTTGCAAGCTTACTCCATCGCCAACAATGCCGAATACCGGTATGGAGGTCCAGAGAAGACGATTGGTGATTCTCAGGCTTTTACGTCGACATATGGGACCGACACAACAAGCTAGTCCGCATTTGAGCCACTTGTTGCAACACCAGGGCCTAAGCGATCAACTGGGACAACACCTCTGCATAACGAAAATGACACATCATTTTCGCTCAAAGTAGGGCAAAATGATACATCATCTAGGGTTTCTGGCAAACCCAAATGTGAGCATTGTGGACGAAAGGGGCACCGCAAGGAAAGTTGTTATCGTCTTAAAGGACCACAATGTGAGCATTGTCAGCTTTTTGGACATAAGAAGGAAGCTTGTTACAAGCTTAATGGCTATCCCCCAGGTCACAAGAATTTTACTAGTAATTCTATTGTCAATTTGGCCACTGTTGAGCCTAGTCATTGTACTTTTACATCAGAGCAGTATGAACGCATTATCCATTTGATCAAGGAAGACTATGGTAGGACCTCTCATGCTAATGGAGCAGGTATTTCAGAATCTTTTCCTTACATTTGGATTATAGATAGTGGGGCCAGTAATCATATTACTGCTGATTTTAATTGCTTAGAATTTTCTGTTAAGTGCATGACTAAGTCTAGATCTGTTAAACTGTCAAATGGGGAATTAACCCAAGTCACCCACACTGGTTCCATAACCCTAGTTGACGGTTTAAAATTACATACCGTTCTTTATTCTCGTGATTTCAAATATAATTTGTTGTCCATAGCTAAATTCACTGCTGAGAATAACTGTTTAGTTGTTTTCTATGCTGATTTGTGTGTGTTTCAGGACCTCTCGACGGGTGATGTCAAGGGAATTGGTAGAATGCGACATGGACTTTATTTTTTCTTACACCCTAGGAATAAGCATGTTAGCAAATTTTCTGGTACTGCACCGGCCCTTTCAATTACTTCAGCATGTAATGACCTTAATTTTCATTTATGGCATTAAGACTTGGTCACATGTCTTTATCTAAATTTAAATTTTTGAATGATTTCAAAGATTTTCCATCTTCTAATTTCCATTGCTCAGTTTGCCCTCTTGCTAAGAAAACACGTGATTCATTCACTGTTCGCACTGAGAATGTCAAAAATCTTTTTGATTTAATTCATGTGGACATTTGGGGACCATATCATGCCCCAAATTATGATGGTTCAAAATATTTTCTAACCATTGTTGATGATTTTTCACGAGAAACTTGGACTTCCCTCATGAAACATAAGACTGAAACAGTATCACATTTGGAACGTTTCTTTAACACAATTCAAAATCATTTTAGCATTGCAATCAAACTCATTCGTTCTGATAATGCAACTGATTTCTTTAATTTCTCATGTGACAAATTGTTTTCATCATGGGGTATAATGCATGAAAGTTCATGTATATATACCCCACAACAGAATGGTGTGGTAGAACGTAAACATCGTCACTTATTAGATGTTGCACGGGCATTAAAATTTCAAAGTCACATGCCTACATGTTTTTAGGGTGAGTGTATACTCACTGCCACACACATTATCAATCGCATTCCTTCTTTAGTCTTACATGGAAAATCTCCTTATAAGATGATTCATGGGAAAGTTCCTGACCTTTCTAGACTTCGAGTCTTCGGTTGTCTTTGTTATGCTTTAGTGGTGATGCGGATGCACTTAAGGCCCAATATTATGAGTTCCAATATTAAAGAATTAAGAGTTCACAACATAATCCAATGGGTCCAAGAAGGCCAAGGTTGAAGAAGCAGCCCAAGAATATTCCATAGCGTCTCTGCAGCCTTTAATATGAGGGGTTTCCTAAATAATTGTTGAGTCCTTAATTTCCTAGGTTTAATTTATTGTTTGAGAATATTTCCTTTTGTTTGGTTCTCCATAATTGTCTAGGTTCCTGATTTATCTAGGTTTTCATACTTGTCAGATTTCTGATTTGTTTAGGATTCCTTATTTGTCAGAATCCAGATTTGTTAAAACTTCCTTAATTATAAGGATTCTTGATTTATCAGGATCCTTCTAGAATTAGGTTTTAAGGATTTCTGATTTACCAGGATCCTTCTAGAATTAGGTTTAGCTACCTATTTAAAGGGAGCATTGTTTCAATTGTAAGCAGAGTAGAGTTGTTTTCAAGAGAATAGAAACCCCAAAGTTGTGTGATCAACTTTTGCATCCTTTATCCAATTCTTGCCAGGGATTGGTGGTGGAGCACCTCCTTGACTGGTGGCGTTGCCTTTACGTCTTGGAGCTTGTTGGCATCTATCCTTTTATTTTGATTATTCCTATTTTCGTTTTTTTCTCCCTTCCTCCCTACCAAACACTCACTTTTCCCACAAAAAAACCCAAAACACCAAAAAAATGATTTTTACATATTTTCTAAACCCGAGCTCGCTCAAGCCCACCATAACATTCGCATCAATTTGAGTCCCTTTTCCATAGCCATTCAATGGGATTTTTTTTTTTTTTTGCAATGACACCAGAAAAGGTTGTAATTTGTATATCCATTTCAATTCCTGTAACAAAATGGCTCATAATGAACAATAGACGGAATATTTTAAAACTAATTTTTCCCATTTTACAAACAAACCCAACGAAGGCAGATCTAGCGAATACCCAGCTGTATTCAAGGGCACGAGATGCTCTACGCATTGGCTGTAAGAAGTGTTCTACGGGCATCTTCAAATTATTGTCCTGTTTAAAGGAATTGGTCAGTTCATTGAAGTCCAGAGCCATGTACAACGCATAATCCCCACCTTCCTTCAGTAAATTGGTGTTGACCTCCCCCTGGCAACTCCAAATTTGCCCTGTCATCTTGGGAGAATAGTAAACGAAGGGGAAAAGACTTCGGCTCTAAGGCCTTCAACTTATGAAAACTCTACTCCTTAGTATTTTTTCTGTCTCCCTTACACTCAAATGCTTGATCGGTTACATTCAACGGGATTAGAAATGCCAAGGTAAAATGGGACATGGAACAGTACTTTAAGGCTGTTCGTGCCCCTTTTGACGACCAAGTCACAATGGCAACAATGTATCTCTCTGGGGATGCGAAGCAGTGGTGGCGGACGCGAGATGAGGACGTGCTGGAGGGCCGTTGCGAGATCAACGCCTGGGAGGAACTAAATAGGGAGCTCAAGGAAAGGAGCAGTTCCTGCCTGAGAACGTTGCATGGCTTGCACGAGAGTCCCTGATGCGGACCGGCACTGTTCGAGAAAATCAAAGCAGACCGTGGGGGACTGACCCGAGCTATAGACAAAGGACTTTGATAGATAGAATAACGCACTCAGACATCAAAAAGAGGGCTACTTCACCATGAATGGTAACATATGAATTGAAACCTAATGCGACGGGTGTCAATTACCAAAAACGACTCGACCACTAACTCATAAAAGCGGGATCAAATTGTCCTCGAAGGGATGCGAAGAATATTTGAAACCACTCTCGAACCATCACACGGATTCCGACCCGAGCGATTGAAAATGTCGATAACCTAAACAAAAATGCAGAAGTGAGCGTACCCCCAAGCTCTCCTCTCTCCCCCTTTTTTAGCCAACACCATCAACCCCCTTTTGAACCTTGAAAAGGTCAAAGCCAAAAATATGATAAATAGAAGGAAAGGAGATCAGAAAGATAGGCGGACGACTTGACTATAAGGTCGGATGTTTCCGTGAGCAGTAAGCAGCAGATCTTCCCTTATTTTTGGAAAGCTGGTGGCCGCGTGTGAATTCTTTCAAGGCAAGGGGCAGCCTGATTCGACATTGTTGTTTACTCTGATCCGGTCGAGGTGGTTTTCATTTACCAGCGCGTAGGTGGTCTAAGTTCCTATGACCGAGTCTTTCTGGCCCCTGTGAACATCTTTTCTTAATGTATTAAAGAGGGCCTCTCTAACCGGTGAAAAGTGGTGGGTGTCCACTAACGGCCATTCCTGGCTCGGCTCCGATAACGCAATTCCGGGAGGAGTCGATAGTTGGGCACTGGATCCCTTCGGACTTGGAGAATGTGTGACGCTGGGTCGGGGTTTGGTGAACCAACTGGTCACTCCTCTAGTTGAGGTATCGGGCCCCTTTTTCGTTGCCCAAGTTACACCTTCGGAATACCCCGGAAGGGAATTTTGCTCTACTTCCCTCAATCTCCACTTTACGCCACGCCGACCCCCCTTTCGTCATAAGGCGTGGAATTAGACCAAGGGGAATCCCCAATTGAACTAGTCCCTCAGATTTCGCACATAGGAGATCGAGACACAGCCCCAGGGCTATGGAGAAAGATGTAGATCGATCGCCCTAGATAGACAACTACATAGAAGGTCTCTACAAGTCTATATATTCTTTTGATTTCATTCCCTGTAAGATCAATATCACAACCAATGAGGTCTGCAAGTTTCACATCTAAGTAATACCCGACCCGATAGTTTACGATATAGATAGATATATATTTAACAACAACATTCTAAGAAAGGATATTTTTAGATATCGGTAGTTGTCCGGTCGTACCCAAACAGTAATATTCCAGAGGTAAATGCACCTAAGATCAAATATTTCGAGCCGACTTCCATGGAAAATTCAGACTTTATTTTTGATGCTGCGATCACATAAAAACATAAAGTTTGAGGCTCAATAGCTAAATACATGGCAATTGAATCATAAGCCAAGATCATAAAGAGCATACTGCGAGTAGGAAGTGGAATTAATGCAATGAATTAAAAAGCATCAAACCTCTCTTGTTCGGAAGAATCGAAACATATCGAAATGGTACCAGCCGTACTTAATAATAGAAGGATTTGACAGAAATATGTAAAATTGTCCCTCCTAAAAAAATTATTCCAGAATAAATGTGCAATTGTTAGGAGAGGTGCGCCAACGGAGAGCAGAAGCAAGGTTATTAGATACCTCAGGAAAGCCCGGCCAGAACCACACATGCAAGTTTCCCTGCATGTGTCTCATAATTAATCATTCATGATTGGCCAGACCACCGATGCAAATAATATCCAAATACCAAACCCGTCCTCTACATAACCTCCGCAAAGTAAAAGAAATTCGTGGAAAGATCAAAGAAAGAAACTCTTCTTCTTCGGTAAAGAATTCTTCGAATAATTCCGAACCTAATCTTTTTTTAAAAAGTGCGTATAGTACTTTTGTGTTTACGGGCCAAAGTTTTAACACGAAAGTCGAAGTATATATTTGACTCGGTACATACTCTTTTTTTTTTTTAGGATCCACTGTAATAATGAGAAAGATTTTTGCATATACGCACAAATCGATATATAAAAATCTGATAAATCGACCCAAGCCCGCTTACTAATGGGATGGCCTAATGCGTTACAAAATTTCGCTTTAGCCGATGATGCAATTAGAGGAATAATTGGAGCTATTGTATCGTTGGGAGCATTATTCATTAAAAATAAATTTTCTAGCATTTGACTCCACACCATTGAAGGATTTAGCCGCACACTTGAAAAATAACCCAAAAAGTCGAGGGAATGCTTGGATAATTGGTTTATATAAATCTTTCCCGGGTGAGCCCACACATAAAAAATTACATTGCCGTAAATAGACAAGGTAATATTTACATTTATTCGTCAAAAGAGGCGTATCCTTTGAAGCTAGAATGAATTTTCCTTGAAACCTAACAAAATGAATGAAAGGATCATTGAGGAAGCATAAGATGCCCCGAAAATCATTAACAAAGACTTCGACAAGATCTTCCATCTTTCTCTGTAAATAGATTCGCTCAAAAAGAATTCCAGAAGATGTTAATCATAAATGAGAAGATTGGTTTCGGAGAAAAAGGAAAATGGATTCGTATTCACATATATGACAATTATATAGGAATAACAATAATCTTGGGTTACTATTTGAAAAAATAGAAATAGATTTTTTTGGAATAATAAGAATATTACAATTAGAATACTCATGAAAAAAGAACCATAATAAATGCAAAGAGGAGGGTTTGAACCAATATTTCTAAATGGATGGGATAGGGTATTAGTACATCTGCCACAAAATTTAAATGTGAGAATTTGTCCTCTAAAAAAGGAAATATTGAATGAATGGCTCGTAAATTATAAGATCTTATGATTTGTGCCCCTTCTAAAGAAGATATTAATAGTAAAGAAAATGGAATTTCCGCAATGACTGCAGATCCTTATGATATAATTTGAGAATACAAATTTTTATTGTATCCAGGACGTCACTTTGGGACACATGCTGATTGCCAGCCGGCTCGCGTGGCTAAAAGTAAGCCAAAAGAGCTTAAACTTTTTTTTTTTTTTTTCAGAAAAAGTGAAAAATCTGGCGAAGGAAGATGCCAGATTCTAAAAGATGGCACCTTCTAAAAGATGCCACTCTACGAAGGAAGTCCTTGGGTCGAGTCTGTGCGAGTTCATCTCAAACAAAGCGAACCCTGGTCGGGAAGATGCGGATAAAACGCCAATAGCCTGATGTCAGCTTCTACAGCATAAGCTTTAAAGAAGAGAGCTTGATAGTCTAATAATAATAAAGATTTCATAATCAAATCCATTCTTTTTGGTGAAATTTTTAACTGTTCCTCTTCCGAAAGAGAAATCCGTCAATAAACGACGAACCCCATTAAACAGATGATAGGCTAGGGGTAAGGCAGTAATCACGACGGAGATTAGGATGAGCTTTGATGAAAAAAAGAAGAATTGGTAGAAATTCTCATAGGTGAAGCAAATCGAACCAATTCTCAGACAAAGAAGATCAAAACACAAAACGAGAGTGGCTAGGAAAGCCCCGGAGATTCTATGGAAAATTGGAAACGTTGAAGTGAGCTGTACTTTGCCTTGGCAGATGCCTTTCTTGTCATTAGAATTACTTAGATAAGGGCTAGGCGAGTCTGCGAGTCAGCGTCCCGTATGGAGCGAATAATGTGCCGATAGATGGAAGGTAGCTGCATGCAGCATCAAAGAGATTGACATCCGAGAGACCAGCTCCTTTCCATCCTCCGGTGGCGTTGCGCTGATCCAGCTAACGAGCAACTGGTCTGTCTTTACCCATTAGTGAGTGTACTTGTCCGTCTCCACTTAGTGTACTTCGGACTTGAGGAGTTCTTTCATCGTCTGTGAATTGGTTGGGCTGTGGGCGAGGGAGAGGGGGCGAAAGAGAGCTCGACCGAAGGAAGAGGGCAAAGGACATAGGAAAAGCAAGCAAAACAAACGGAGAGACCAACCAAATCCAATAAAGTATGGTGCTCTGAACCAACGCTAGGTAAGCTTCCTCATATAGCCAAGGTCGGTAGGTAAGGAATAACAACTTTCAGGCTGAGGAATCCCATTATTTTCTTGAAAGGAAGGGCTATGGTGAGGGATAGCTCGACAACAGCCCAGAGTGCGCCTTGTCCAACAGTCCAATTTCCAAGGTCACGGAAGTGGAACGGGCGGAAAGTTTGAATCACCATTCATTTGTCAAGAAACCTCCGACTAAAGGTGCTTTAAAAAAGCACATGCCACTGGAGCAGCTGAATATTCCGCTTAATCAAAAAAGGAGACCTTTGTCTCTGGAGTTCATTCCCCATATAGACTGAAGATTGTCCGAAGGCTGGATGTAATTCAGTCGATTCGACGAGTTTGATCTTTTCGTTCGAGGGTTGAGGACAAGAGAAGAGTAGGGGCAATCAAAGCCAATGCCACGGGGTTTAGTTTAATGGCATGAACCGATTCAACAACAGAGGAAAAAACAGCCTATTCCAAGGAGGTGGGAAGGGCTTTCAGCCCAGACTCATTCTTCTAGGTGAAATTCTTTTCCTCCAAAGAAGGGCTAGGTCTGTCTAGGGTTACTCGACCTGTAAACAACAGTTTTTCCTAAATCTAAAAAGAGTAGCCTACTAGTAAAGGGCAAGGCAGCTAGGAAAGGAAAAGAGGTATTAACCAGTCGTAAGAAGGTCAGTCCTGATCTTTCTTACTTAGCCTAATGGCGAAGCAAGGATGGCTGCTAAAGGCAACGGAAACTATAAGCAGATGATAAGGAATTAAGACAGCCACTGGATGTAATTCAGGGACTCAAACTGCTACTAGTCTCAAGGCAAGAAGACCTAAAGCAAAAGGCGAAGAAGAAAGGAAAGAGATGTTGACATAGCCTTTCCTTTTCCTTCCTTCTTTTCCTGGAGAGCTCTAATGTGACCTTAGTACTCTGTAAGCCAATGTTGGTTAGTGCTCTAGAAGCCCTCTGTTGTCTTGTATTAATCTCTTTTCTTTCCGCCTTGCTGCTTGCTCTGAATTACATCCAGCCTCTTTACACTTAGTTGCTTCAGCCTGAACTTACTTGACTTTAAAAGGGCTTGGTCTTCCCCGGCTGGCTTACCATTCTATTCAAAAAAATGAAAGTCTCATCTTGTTCACATCATAGGCAGTAGCTGAATTACATCCAGCCTGGTCTTAGTTTGACTTGGTGGTTAAGCATATAGCTAGCGTTCCTTCTGAGTCAGAAAATCAATCAAAGAAAACTACATCAACAACCGGGGGGAAATTCACCGGTCCGTCCTACTTACTCTTACTATTACTAACGCTAATAAGGTTGAAAGGAAAGAAAGGATGCGTCAAGCAAGCAGCGCGACCCCCGGTTCTACTTCACTAAGCCCCGTGCTTGTACAAGGAGGAAGCCAATCCCACCAACTGGAATTACTTTTTATTAGTATACCTTTTGCTTTTACTTTTAACATGGACGAAGGAGCTCAACAAACGTGACCGGGCTGCTCATGAGAGAATTTTGAAAACAAAAACAAGACCTCTTCCTTTCTTTCTTCTTTCTCAAAACACCTTGATGGAATTAAAAGCAAAAAAGAAATCAAACCCTACCCCTTCGAATGAATTGAAGAATGAAAAGTGCCAGCCAAAACTAGCTGGGGTTTTGAGGGTCACCTTGTAGCACTTTCCTCCAATCGAATTGCAGTTGGCCTTGTTTCAGTCAGAATAAGTACCCGGGACCCTATCTTTATAGTAGGTTCTTTAGTCTTCGCTCTCAAGAACTAGTACGTCCTGTTCTCGAAAGCCGAAGAGCAGCTAAACTAAGCAACTTGTTGGTTGGGAGATTAGGCGGCAGTTGAAAGAGCTGCTCGAAAAGGGTCATGGTTGGCCCAGTACATCCTCTTGTGCCTCGCCCTTCTCTCTATTTGGTCTTGGTGCCGAATAAGGCAAGGCGAAAATTACACCACTTCGCTGGAAGAACGGTTTGGTATAATCGCCAGGATTTCAATCAAGATGAAATCGGTTAGTTTGAATGCCTGGAAAAAAACTGTACAAGAGGTCATATACAAGAAAAAAGAAAAGGTAGACTCAATGTCATAGAAATCGAATACATCGGAATCAGCACCGTCTTATTCGTTTGCAAAAATAGGACTCAAAAGAATCATGATTCGGTAAATAGGCCACTGATCGGCATCCAAGCTTTACTAACTAATAGGGGTGAGGGGCCGGCAAGCGTGTACCAAACCATTCGAGGGTAGCTAAGCAAGGAAATAAGCAAAGACAGCTTACGGTCGTGTGCTGGCAAAAAGAGTATCATCAAAGTTTCCAGTGTCGAGTTGTCACAAGTAGGTTTTTTAGTCATAGCTAGACAGCCAAGATAGATGTCCTTCTCCTCGGTCAGACTCAGTATCCTTGGTTGGAAAAGGGATTGGATAAGGCTTACATTACTGCCACTTCACCAGAAGATTAAGGCCATGTCGAAACTGAAATACCAGAGGCACTTCCTCTTAGTCATTCACTAGAGTTCTTTCTTTTTAAAGAAAGGGGTGGTAGAGCAAGATTCGCGCATCCAGTTGTCCGGTCAAAAAGAAGAAGGTTAACAAGCGCAAAAACAATACTCAACAAAATGCTCAATCCACATCCAGAAAACAAAAAACTATAGTCTAAAGAAAGCAGAGGGGTCGTGCCCAGTCCCAAACAGTGCGTTCTTCAGTTCTGCCTTTCGGGAATCAGATGATGAGAGGACCAAAGCTAGATGATCGTGTCATTCTCTATACGCCTGAAAAACCGTCGTATTCTATCTCCCTTTTTTTTGCCTTCGTCCAGTGGAAAGTTGAATTCACCTAGGTTTGCAAAACTTATGTAGCAGGTGAGTAACCACTTCAACAGCAGATCGAACAAGGCTTCTTTCGGCTGCTGAGGATCGCTTTGTGCCTGACTCCACTCACTACCTTTTAGCGTGAACGGATAAAGAAAGGCCATCAAAGAGCTCGGTACCAAACAGGCGCAGCTAAGGAATCGTGCACTCAAAGGAAGATGTCATCGAAGAGTTTCCAACATCCATTCTCGTCTCGAGCGGGGAGCGAGTAAAAGACCAAAGAAAGCCAGAGCATATCTTCCTTTTCCCCTTGCCTCGAGGGCTTGCGGGTCCGTGGGCACAGTTGAACAAGGCTCGTATTGAGATACTCCACCGGAAGAAAATAAAAAAGTCAGAAATAAGAATAGAAAGAACCATAGCCGGAAGAACAAAGGAACTGTACATTCAGTGTTGTGTAACAAACAAAAGACAGAGATATAGTTCTATCCAAGCTTGTCAGGATCAAAGACGTTGGGATTAGATTAGCAGACTATGTATGGGTCAAGACGTCGAGTAAAGTCTCCGCCATCTCCAAAAGCGGGGTGGTTAGGTTCGAGTCTTCATAGATCGGGTGGTCGGACGCAATCTAATAGTATGTATATATTGAGGGGTGAGAAAAGAAAGTCTCTGTCATCTGGCTCCTTCCACGCAAGACGACTAGGATCAAATGGTTTACAATAATGCTAAGAAAGAAGAAGATCGA
This sequence comes from Casuarina equisetifolia, assembly GCA_028551475.1. Lineage (NCBI taxonomy): Eukaryota > Viridiplantae > Streptophyta > Magnoliopsida > Fagales > Casuarinaceae > Casuarina > Casuarina equisetifolia. Next base: position 489,904 of record JAKISB010000011.1, read on the forward strand.
GACCATTCTTTTTGAGACAAAGGGCTTGACTTCTATCGGGTTAGTGTCGAGGGAGAGTACACCAACTAGTTGGCTATGTAAAAAGAGAGTGGCCTAAAGGGGCATTTTCTGAATGAGAAGATTCTCTTTCTACATTCTAGACATATCCTGCCTCTTCCTTCCTCGGCCGCCTCAGAATATTCCTTACTTTTTTTTTTTACTGGTGGGATGAAGTCGCATTGATTGAATCGGTTCTGGTCTTCGCTGAAAAAGTGAGGCTTTACTGGACGAGTAGACAAAAATGACCCGCTTACTGGGACCTGCAAGAAGCTGAGTTTCTTTGCTTTCTTTCGTCACAGTAGTTGGAAAAATAAAAAGTCAAAGCAGCAGACCAGTAGTCCCATTATCCACCTTTAGAGAGATTTTTTAAGAAGGTTCCGTTGATGTTACAGGACCACATTTGCTCACAGTGAATTGGGTTCCATCTATGAACATCTGAAATTATGTAATTCTTGCTATGACCTCAGTTTTAGAATTGATGTCATTGCGCAGATCCGTCCTTTCGGGTCAACGGAAACTTTGCCGTTTGCTACGATGGGTTCTGGTTCCCTTGCGGCAATGGCTGTTTTTGAGTCCAAGTACCGTGAAGGGCTGACGGTAAGCTACTCTCTACTCTGTCCTATGTGCTTGAAAGTTCTTTTAAATTGAGCTTCGTTCTATCTCGTCATCGTCAAATCAAACATGACTATATCTTCTTTGTAAAGGCTTATCTAATTTGGTTTTACTTTTGCGTTTAGGAATGAACTTTGTGGTTCTGAGAACCAGGTGTTAGGCATATCTTACCGGAGATTCTGTTTTTCTATGTTTCATGGCTAATGAATTTCAAAAAATAAATTTCTACAGAGACATGAAGGAATAAATTTGGTTTCTGAGGATATTTGCTCTGGTATTTTCAATGACTTGGGAAGGGAAAGCAATGTAGACATTTGTGTAATAACTAAGGTTTGTGGTTCTTCAATTCATAATGTTAAAGGATGATTTCTTTTTGTATGCATTCTTTTTTCATCACTTAAATTTTGGCCAATGATGGTAGCTGATTTTGACCGTGCTTGCTGTTCCTAGGGTCAAAAAAAGGTACTTGAGAAACCACCACTTGCCAAACCCTCGCACATACATCAGTTCCAAAGGGATTTCGTTTCCCAAGAAGACTGGTCAGTAGTTCTATCCTGGCTATTATCTTTGCAGCCTATCATTTCCCTGTTTAATTAATTGACTTGTAACGTAGGATCTTTTCTATTGATGAACTGTATATCTTACTTTTAATGGTAAATTTTTTTTATGCTATGGGAAAAATCCGACTGTTGGCTTTTTATGCTTCGTTTAGTCATGGTAAAGGAGAGATGAGGAAATGTCAGATTTTCCTCAGTTTGATGGGAGGAAAGATTTTTAAGTGTCTTTTGGACCTACTATAATTCCTCAGAATATAGATAGAAGTTGAAGGGAAAGATTTAAAGACGATTTAAATGTAACAACTAGTAATATTCAACCTCTTTATAGAGGTCTGGGTTCATTTTGTTTCCAACAAATCTTGCTTGGCATGGAGGATGATTGAATGAGATGTTTTTGTAACTTCACCTGCTTTCCTTTGCTACGTAATTGTTTCAGAGATGATATGTTCCCTCATTCTTCATTTGTACTATTCACTTAGATTATATTAAATTTCTTTATTTGAGGTGCAGTAAGCAAGGTCATAAATGCCCTGTATTTTGCATGCATATTGATCCATCCGGCGCATTTGACAATGGTATCATAAGTTTTTTTTATGGTTGCAGAGGTTCGGTTTAAAAGGGTTACACCGTTGAAACAATTGGTGGAAGTGACTGAAGAAGGAGATGCATTGGAAGAATGAGAATTCTGGTTCAAATCCGTATTGCAACTTGAATGATTTCTTTGACATTCATAGCAAAGCTCATCATGTAGTTTAAGTAAGGTGATTTGAACAACACTGCCGGTGGTCAATTCAAACTCTTGCTATATTATACTTAGTTGATTTAGGCTATTAGATTGATCAATCAGCAAGTTCTGACCTTGTTGACACAGTTGGAATTTTGGATGTTCTACTTAAGACCACTCCATTGTAATCACTGAATTAATTGAAGCTGATAGCATGGTAATGCAAGGTCAAGTAGTTACCTGCTGGACTTTCTATCGTCCAACAGCATCAATGCCCTCTTTCATATGAAAATGAACAGGTCACAGGATGCTCTGGTTGATTCTTTCCAGCATCCTCATTGATTCTTTCCTAGCACATGAGCCCAATAATCAACTTCAAGAAAAGGCTGATATGAGCTTCTTCAACCAAATAACATGATTTCTGTCAATCATGTCATTTGGTTTTTGTTATTGGGATTTTTTGATACTAATCATAGGTATGAGGAGCTTAACAAATCCTGTCCTGTATTTTTTTTTCCCCCCAATTGTGAATCAGTTCCCTAGACTACTGAACGCTAGGGCTTAAAATAAAATCGCAAGAACTGATTAGGATTCTGCGGAGCTTGAACCCGTTGCACTGTCAACAAGCTTGAACCACTGGCTCTCTGGGTTACACCTGTTATCCCGGCTCAAACATTTGCAAGTATTTGTGACAAGCGTATTGTCGGAGTCAACATCTAGGCAAACAGTTGAACCATTGGCAACATTCGACGAGAGATGCATCTTAGAATCTGATGTAATTTCCCAGTTTGAATTAGAGCCTGTGCAAATAATGCCAAGTTTGGCTGGCTGTCCCAAGTCGTAGGCTTGTAAGCAGAAATAAGTTCCCCTTACTGTTAAAGTTTTCTGGGATGAGTATCTCCAGGAATCAGAATCGGTGCAGGGACCCAATCTTAGTGGGTCAATCAGAGATCTTCTCAGGACACACAGACCCGTTGCTGGATGGAATATTACTTTGTGTAAATTAGTTTCTGACAATCCTGGCCCTGCAGATCATAAAGTAAAAGGATTATCAAGCTTTGTTAAAGAACGAGTGTTTGAAATTCTAGAGTTAGGAAGATCAATTTGAAGTCCAGCCGTGAGTATTTGAATTGGGGGAGAGAGAGAGAGAGAGAGAGAGAGAGAGAGAGAGAGAGAGAGAGAGAGAGAGAGAGAGAGAGAGAGAGAATAACGTAGTGCCTTGAAAAGGAGGTTGGATAGCGGAGATCCTCCGCAGGAAGCTTGAATTTCGGATGTCACACCAATTCCAATCAAGTATCCCATAAAACTCATTCAATCCAATTACACCCTCTCTCAAATAATAACTCCCAGCAAGTGTCCAAAAAGCCCAATCAAGGTCATGTTCGGCTGCCACACCCAGGAAGCAGCTCATATACCTGTTGTCATTCACATTGGTACCTCTCAGGTCCATCCCAAATTCACTCACAAACAGTGGCCAACCCTGGTCCAACAAAAATCCCGATAGTCTCATTATGTTGTTTACCACCCTCCCGCACACTTGATTTGGGTTGCCGGATTCCCAAGCCTTTCCATCTGAAAACCCGTACCAGTGCATCTCAAATACCAGTTTTCCATCAAATGAAAGGTTCACCGGTTTGTTGCGGACAAATGACAAGTCTTTGTCGAAACCCAGACCAGACAGAATGACAAGAACATCTGGGTTTGCCGAATGCACTGCCTCCGCTCCGTTCTGCATGTACCTGGTTCATTTCATCCATGTCACTGAAATTAGATCAAACAAAATGTAACTGTAGATGTTGACCATTCTGAAGGCCGGCCGGGTCGCAAGGACCATCCTAGTTCCCAATAAGATATTTACCTGTACCAATCATTCACATTCTGTCTAGGGCCTCGGAGCTCGTTCCTCAAGCTCATTCCAACCACACTCGCCACACCATTAAACATTGTAGCCATCCGGGTCAGTCCCTTGATCCATAGGTCCGGGTTGAAATATTGGTCGCCGAAGAACCCGTTGCCATCCGAGACGCTGCAACACCAACCGGGTTTGCTTATGTGATTGTCCAATATGACCATCACGTTGTTAGCTCCCAGGCTAGCGACCACTGCCTGAATTTTGTCAAGATGAAGGATATAGACAGATCTCTTATCTAATTAAACGAGAAAGAAACAGGTCCTTTTGTTAATGACTAGCGTACAAAAGGACTGATTCAAATGCCAAGATGGAAACGTGGCCAAATTTTGTTGGTCACTTTACTACAAAGTCGTATATAAGAAAGCTGATCAAACCAAAACCGTGAATAATCCAATACTGTTCCTGTGTTTATCGGTGAGATCTATAAAACAATATTAAAATCAAAAGATAAGGATGACAACTTTATTATTATTATTATTCCATTTTCTTATTGGAGTGTTTCATGGGGTAATTGAGAAACTTTAGGATGGAGGAATAGACGATTACCTGGAATGCTTCTATGAGAGAAAGATCGATGATGGAGGGGTTGTTAGTCTGGATTCCGGCAATGGATTCAGAGAGCCCCAGACTTTGGAAGGACTTTCTTACAGTGAGAGAACCCAGGGAATCATTGGTGACCAGGAAAAGAGGCCAGGTGAGCCTAGCACAATTGAATCCCATGGACGCAATCTTCTTGGAGATCGCGTCCACGGGCTTCTTGTTGAGGCCCTCAGCCACCATGACTTCGAGATGTGTCACCCAATTCACGCACGCCAACTTCACCCGTTGCCCGGATTCGTCGACAATCCACCGTGAACTAGTATGTAGTGGTAAAGCCGTGATAGGCTTGCTATGGAGTATGACAATTGGGAGGATTAACAGAAGAGATAGCATAGAGACGAAGGAGAAGATGAAGAACCTCCCCATATTGAGTTTTCTTCTGACTGCAGGAGGGGTTGGAAGGGAAGAGAACTGGAACTCTTCGCTTATATGATGGGCATTCTGAACAAGTTCTTTTCAAGTAGAGAAGTGGAAAGAAAATATATTTTTAAATCCGCCTTAGCCCTCACCTTCTTTGTCCCAACGTCATAATAGCTAATACATTCCCCTCACAGATAGCTCCGAATGACTTGTAAAACGTATGCTTATCGTATTGGTATTTCTTACATTGCAGGTTTTAACTGGGGTATGTCTTCCTTACATGAGGGCAAAACATGCTCTTTAAAAGGTGGATCATTTAAAGGTGATAGCCAATTAGCAGCTAATTGCTTCCGATTTGTTCTAAAGAACCCTTACTTACAAAAATTAATTTTAATCAATGAATGTTAGTTTCCACCATCAACCTCGTTGCAGGTAGATATTCTGCCATTCATTAATAACCATCCCCTCGATCATGACGATAACGATCAAGGAGGTGATGGATGATATGGCTATTCTAAAATGTTGTTCCTTTTTGTCCAGAGTATGAAAAAGACCCATTATCGTTGAAAACACGCCAAGTAACTGTTCTGTGGTCAAGCAAGTAACCGATAGGGTGAAGACAATGCACTAGTTTGGTGTGCATTAAACCTTCCTTCTTTAATGGTTAAGAGATCATGCCAAACCTTTCGGCCTTGTCAGACTTGCAAGGCAAGGCAATTGAAGTCTTTTTAGAGGTCCAACATGGTTTGCTCTCACTTGAACCACTTCCTTCTTTGTCTTAAATTTCACCCATTCATTTTAATTGCTTTTCATGGAACTTGAAGGAAGTAGTTTAAGTGAGAGCAAACCACGAAAGCTTGAAGAAGGCCAAAAGCTGGCCCCTAAAACGGGCACGACATGGAAACCGATGTCAAGTAGTTGGGATGCAGGGGATGCTGCTAGAAGCCTACAACACATCAAGTGCCATGTGTTTGCCACGTTAACCTTAGGTTTGATTTTAAATTTAGTTTTGAATTCAAATGAAGAGTTTTGAATTCGACAGCTTTGAATTCAAATGAAGAGCTTTAAATTCAACAGTTTTGAATTCAAATGAAGAGTTTTGAATTTAGTTTTTCCAAGTTTGTTGAATTCAAATGAAAAGTTTTGAATTCAGTTTTTGAAAGTTTGTTGAATTCAAATGTATAAGTTTTGAATTCAATTTTTGAATTTGTATAACTTTCTATAAATAGAGCATACTAGATTGTTGACTAAACAATTTTTCCTATGGGGTTGTGTTGGCTATCACTAAGCTTGGTAGGCAATTAATAATATGTGTTGCACTTTCAAAGATAAAATCTTAATATTGAAGTGGTATATGGGCATGATTCATCATTGATAATCTGGATTCAGTGATATGTCGAAATTTTCTTTTAGCAATCCCATTTTGAAATGGCACATATGGACTTGATATGTGTTGATAAATACATTTATTGGATAAAGGAGTTTTAAAGTCTTTAGAAGTAAATTCAGCAGCTCCATCACATTAAATGGTTCTGATGGTAGTTTGAAGTTGATTTTTGATGAATGTTTGAAATTTTTTAAAAATTTGAAGAAATTCAAACCTTGTTTTCATGGAATAGAGCCATGTAAATTTGGAATAATCATCAACAAAACAAATATAATATATATTCCCTTGTGATGATGTAATTGGTGCTAGGCCTTATATATCAAAATGGACTAAGTCTAGAGGAGCGTAAGAAATATTATGTGTAGATAAATGTGATTGTCGTTGACTTTTATTGATGCTACAAGTTGTATAAGATGATAAAAGATGTCCAGTAAACTAAATATTCAAAAGTTTTAGCAAGCTTATTACATTTGCATAATTAATATGGCCTAATCTATAATGCAAGGCCATTACATTTATTGTAGAAATATGAAAAGACTTTGGTGATTGTTGAAGAGTACTCAAGTTGATGCAATAAAGTCCATTCTTAGCTTGTCCTTGGAGTAGGATCTGTCCCGTCATCAGACTCTTTATGGGTTATTGGAAGTGTCATTCCATCCTTTATATTAATAGCTTGATTCCTATCATAATTAAGCAATAGCGTAGCGTCAGAATCAAGGAACCAATTAGTTTTAGGATAGGCTTGATGTGGTTGTTGTGGAGCCTTCTTAATAATATTTGCCTAAATATTCTAGGGGCCTTGAAAGTTATTGTTAAGCCCTGAATTGGAAGGAACATACCTATAACGATATTAACACGGAAGATGTCCTGGTTTGCGACAGATTTGACAAAGAACATTGCACTAAGCTTTGTTGCTATAACGAGGAACATAGGTATGTCTAAGATTGGAGATATTAGTGGATTGTCCTCCTAGAATGACCAAAGATTGGGAAAAATGTTAAGTAGCTGGAAAGGGAGCAAGACTAGTGGCAAAAGCAGCTGTAATTGGTGAGGCTTGGGTAGCCATTTCAATGTGAGCTTCTTGGGTAAGAAGTAACCCACATAGATCTTCACAAGGAAGAGATGAATAGTAATGACAGTGGCAAGAGGTACATAAGGTGTGCTAAGACTTTAGAAACATTAGTTAAGTACTCATTTTCTGAAATAACTTCACCTACAATGGAAAGTTTATCAACAGTACCATCAACTTCTTAAAGAAATTCAAGTACCGTTCAATGTCCTTTGGTTGCTGTCTGAAGGCATAGGCGAAGAGCGAAAACTCACATAGAACTATGAGCTATAAATTTAGATGATAAGGCCTACCATATCTTAGTGGAGGTTTTGCACTGCCTAGTAGTGGTCACAATAATGTCACTGCAAGTGCAAAAATCCAAACACAAGCAATATGATCCTTGATTATCCAATATCTGTAAGTGGGATTGGAGTCATGAGTGATATTGCTTTGTTCATCAGTTTTGGTAAGAAACTCATCAAGACAAGGAAAAAAACCATCAATAACACCAAATAATCCATTTGCTTGAAGGAAATGCTCAATTCGAGCTTTCCAAACAAGAAAAGTAGGACCTTTGAGTTGCACACCAATGGCAGGAAGATGAGCTAGATTAGGCAACGGAAGAGCATGGGTAGCAGCATGAATGTGGGTGACATTAGAAGCCATCTGCAAAAGAAAAAAGGATCAAAAAAGAAAAGAAAAAAAAAAGAGCTTTCACTGAAAGGCTAAACTGATACCAAGTTAAAATAATAGTTTCTACAATATATTTTAGAAATTATTATAAAAATAAAAATATGAAGAACAAAATGAAAAACAATATGAAAGTAGTAATTTGTATTTCTTGGATGATCATTAAGTACACTCAAACTATCTTTTTATAGTAGTTGGAAAAATAAATGTAAATAATCTCTTAATGATGATAATCAATACAAAATTGATTATGAAAAACCGAAGATGTGAAGAACCCTAAAACCTTTTAGATTTTTAACAGAAAATTTTATCAATAGGATTGATGATTCTTTTTATTTTTCATTGAAATAAAGAGATCGTTTTCCTAAGATTAAAACACTTCTTATTTCACCTTCACCTGTTTGGTTGGTGAGATTTTTGGTTTAGTTGGGGTTCCATTTCTATTTATATTTCTAACAAAACATTAAGATGTATTCTTGCCAGAAAAGGCTTAGATAAATCCATCTAATGATTCTTAAACACTCAAAACTCATGTCACCACACTGTGATGAGATCTGCCTTTGAAAATAAATGAATCTCAATACTCCAAGAATCCATTGAACCGACTATGACAAGTTAAGCTAAACCCCATTAGTAGTTTACTTCTCGCCTATAACAATCCATTGAAGGGCAAGTGGATCGGAAATTCGCTATGAGCATGAATTTGATGGTATCCAATAAGAGATAATTTTGGCTCCCCCTCATACATCATGGGGTCTTTTGGAGAGGAGAATGAGAGGCATTGGTGGTGAAAATGAATATGAATTAGGTCTATTTAATAGGATATGGGAGGAGTGAATTAGAAAATAAATTGTTTTCAGATTAAAACCTCGGTATCAGTTTTGAAGAAAAAACTTAAAAAGTTTCTGTCTAATAAAATTTTTTCTTTTCCTTTAATTTTTATCATTATTATAAGAAACTCCGTTTAAATTCGTTTCTTATTCTACTTATTTTTGCCTTCCCATGTTTATTGACCCCCCGATTAATCCCTGGGCGTAACAAGGGTGGGAGTCTAGGCTCGGAAAAAGGGTGGGAGTTTAGGCTCACCAGAAGTCTACAGCCCATACTTTCCGCGAGTAGAGCCTATTCAGACACTGAAAATCGTCGTTCTTTAAAACACTCACAGCGGAGCCCTTTCTTTGGGGTGTTTGAGGATGTAAGTTCGCTTCGTTGTTATTCACTTTGTTTGGTTGCTGAAATCTCTAATTTTCTGAAGTTCCTTTGATTCTCAATTTTAACTCTGTCTCTCTGTGCCCCTCTCTTTCTCTCTCTATCTTTCCTCTTGTCAACCTCTGTTGATATACGTCATTAGGGGAGCTTTTAAATTGGAACTTCGTTTTCCCCAAAGAGTTGATGGAACTGCGGTGGACCCTGATCCGGATTGGAACTTTGATGCTCTGTCGTCAGAGCTTAATTCATTGGAAACAAAGCTCAACACCGCTGCAAAGGGCCCTTCGCTTTTTCTCAAAGCCAGACCAGGGTATAACTTTTTTCGTACATGCTACTTAAATGGGTAGTTTTTCATGTTGTGATTGTTTTGCTAATGTGAGTTTTTTTCTCTTCTGTCTTCATCTTTGTTTAGAGATTTCTCAAATGGGAAGATTTCTAACACAAGTCATATGCCTTTTGTAATGCGCGTGTCTGAGGATGAGATGGAGGACTCTGAAAGCGAGGATGAGGAGGAACGAAGTTCATTCGCTGTAAAACGGTTCAATTGTGATGAACTGTATTTGAGGTGCCACATTGTCTTCCATTTCATTCCTGCAACTATATTTGACACGGGCAAATCTTCTTTATGAGACTTGTCTGGCAATTTTGTTTTCATTTACCAATGTCAAAGCATATGAGTGTAGGAAATTGATGTCTTGTCAAACATTCAATGACAGTGTTCTTGTTCGTTTTTCCTTATCAGCATCATTGATAATTCTGATAATGAGTTGGATCTTGAATTCGAGTCATACTTGATGGATGAAACGGGATCAATAGAAGGTACTTTTTGTGAGCTAACACATGAGCACCAACTTGATGTTAAGGTATGGGGATTTTTAGATTTTTTATGATATTTGTTATGTTTTCCACTTAGAGAGCATTAACGCACTAAACATTCTCGTACTTTGAGAGGAACACTTATCATAATCTTTATAGATAATATGACTTCAAAATTAGGATCCTTCCATCTCCGCATTGTTGAGTTATTTTTATCATCTACTACTGCTATTACAGAATATCTGTGGAGCTTAGATATCTGGATTTTCCTTTTAATTCTTTACATATAATTTTCAGTTGATCGGAATGACTTATCATAATCTTTAATATGACTTTAAAATTAGGATCCTTCCATCTCCGCATTGTTGAGTTATTTTTATCATCTACTTCTGCTATTACAGAATATCTATGGAGCTTAGATATCTGGATTTTTCCTTTTAATTCTTTACATATAATTTTCAGTTGATCTGAATGACTTATCATAATCTTTAATGTGACTTTAAAATTAGGATCCTTCTATCTCCGCATTGTTGAGTTATTTTTATCATCTACTACTGCTATTACAGAATATCTGTGGAGCTTAGATATCTGGATTTTTCCTTTTAATTCTTTACATATAATTTTCAGTTGATCTGAATGAAGAATAATTTATGATTGCATTTCATCTTTTGTTCTTTACTTTTCCCGTTGAACTTTGAGCTGTCATCAGTAGTGGAGAAACCCCTTATTCTTCAATATATGCCTGTTTGTGTCTTGTTAATCCAATTTGCTTGGTGCATAAAAATTACTGTTTGCATTGATGAACAGGAGGAAGTTAGGAGCAAAATTTATGCATTAGAGGCAGATTTAATGGGTCAGACTGAAAAGTCTACTTCTTCACTTTCTCAAGTTGAGCAATATAGAGAAGCCAGATGGGAAATGGACAGGAAACTTGACAGTAAATACCAACGCAAGATGTGAGACCATTTTCTATTTCTTTGTATCACATGCTTTATTCTTTGGACAGGTTTATGTTTTGGAATATCCTAGTTGCTACAGGTGTCTCTTTCTACTACCCTTTGCCTGTTATGTCTAGATTCTGCAATTACTTTGTAAGAAACGTACAAAGTGAAAGGCAGGCATTGTAAAATCTTTCTGGTTGCTGGTGCTTTATCCTGTTATATGGATTTTTGCTTTCATAGATTTACTATCCCTTGTCTTTGAAGAGTTTAATAGACTATAAGTCGTAGGAACCAAAAACAATTAGCTGGGAAGATCTGTCTCAGCAAAAAGTTTATTAGAGATTTTTTAATGCTTGGCTAGATTCTTTGGTCCTTTTAGAAAATGTAATCTGATAGATATTCTAAAGGTTACTTTGTTGTTTCATAAGAAATACAATAAGTGTCTGGTTCTTTATTTTGGTGAAAGAGAAATTGAACACAGTCAAGGTATGATATTTAATACGTAGACATTATCTTGGCATCTAATGCTACCTTTTTGCTGCAGCAATTAGATGTGTTTTAAAGTTCATTGGTCTTGACATTTAGATTGTGTTACCATTTCCCTAGTTATCCTGATGGAGGCTCTTTTTCCCCTTATTTATTCTTTTTGTTTTCTCTTCTTGTCCACACACATAAGTGTGGTTCAGTTTGGGTCAAAATCAATTAAAAAAGGTTTCAGAAATGGCTTTGACGTTATCTTACAACAAATGTAGTGCAGAAGCACTCGACAATCATTTGACGGCTGTCCAGAGGGACCATGAATTGAGATCACAAATAGAAGAAAGGAAAATAAGAAGTGATGCAGCTTATGAAGAGTCCAAAAGAAAGGAAAAGGCTCTTCAGGAAGAAAAGCTACGCCAAGAAAAAGCTAAAGCTGAAACTGAGGTGCATTAATTGGCCTTCCAGTTCTCTGATGTTTTTTGTTGTAAATTCTTTGGTAACAATTTCGCAAACTTCTTTATTCATGGTATTCTGGTGGATATTTTTTATTTGCATTGTAGATTTATGTTGTCAGTTCTTGGATTATGAACAAACTGGAATGCAGATGATGCTAGAAATTGGGGCATTTGTTTTTTAATATTATGCTAGCACATTTCCATCTAACTTTGCAAGGCCTAGCTCTTATCAAGTGACCAGAAACAGAGCAGAGGTGGCAGAAGGATAAAACTAAAGAAGAAAAAGAAGAAAAAAAAAAAAATTCTGGTTTATACAATTATTGTGGCACTTTGGATGTTCACTAGAGTTTCAGGGAAGATACTATTACAGTTCATCAAAGGTTGGGAAATGTTTTACATGCAGGTGAGATTCAGAGCTGAGACAGCAAAAAAAGCTGCTCTGGAAGCTGAGAGAAGAGAAGCAAAAGAAGCCACAGAAAGGGAAGCTGTTAAAATCTCAACAAGTATGGCCACTGGGGTGGTTCAAGAAGAAGCTGCTGGAGGCGAAGTGGATACTAATTCCGGAACTTTAAAAGAAGCCAAACAATTTGTATCTGATGGACCAAAAGAATTGCAATCCAAGAGTACCTTCTTTTCTTTCCTTTGCATTTTAGTTTTTCTGCTTGATGGATTTGTTGTAACATGCTTTCCACTATCTGTTGCTTAATACTTGGGTCATTCAAGATTTTTCCCTCATTTGTGCTATCACTTGGCAATATGATGGTAGGTAATGTGCTTAGGATTGCAGAAAGTGCTCTAAATTTAGAGCAAGGGAGACTACAGAAATTTAAAGAGATAGAAGAAGAAAACAAGGCTCTGAGGTTAACTTACAGTGAGGTATTGCTTGGGTCTCTGGAGATTAGGTTTTGAAATATTGGTAGAATATATTTTCCTTGCTTTTATTGATACCTTGACACAGTTATGATTAGATTTTTATTATTAGTTATTTATTTCATTATGTTAGAAGATTAATTAAAAATTAAATTCGGAATTCTTATTAATTTAGCTTTTGTAGAAAACTTGTGATTTAACACAATATTAGGTTATGAGTGCAAATCTTAACTAAACTTTTTTTATTGATTTAGCTACATATTTTATGTATTACCTTTCCCTTGTTTAACAGAAATTTAAGCCCATAAATGTAGAGAAGAGCTAAATTGATAACTAAATGATTTAACTAATGATTTGCTATAAGTTTAAACTTTTGAAATATTTGATTTGTATGTAAGTCCTTTTAAGGTTCCTTTTTGCGGGTAAAGTCAACTATTTCTTCATGTAGTGAGTGACATGATCTTCTTCTTTTCTTCTTTTATTTATTTATTTTTTCATCTGTAGGATTTCACCAGCTATGAAAGACATATTGCTAGGGTGATAAGACAAATAGGTGGGACGAAAGATATAATCAGGTGAGATTGATTTTAATTTTATTGAATCCGGCTAAAGTCTTCACAAGCATAGCCTTTTTGGTTTTCTATATTTACATCACTGTTCCTAGGTTAAACCTTTTTCTTTGATTGGTAAGTAAGACATACTCAATAGATCCTTAAATATTTCACCCTGCAACCCTGTTCTCATTGGAAGGGGAAGTAACATTTGAGATAGAGCTTATAGACTGTTATACCCAAGCTACATTATCATGGTAAGTATGCAAATCGGATGAATTTCAGTCTTCATAAATCACAACTTGTTCTGGGGCTTGACCTGGTGGTGTATTAAGGACTAAGGTTTTGCTGTCTTAGAGTTATTTGGACCTTGGACTTTGTTGGACTAGATTGCCTGATTAGGTCGGTAGCAGAAATGCTAGCCCCATGCCCCTTTTTCCTTTTTCTGACTGAGTTATTCTAGACAACAGACTGATAAAGTGATTGTAACTGATCGGATTGATTGATTTATCATCTGTCACTCATAAGTAAAAAGTAGGGTTTTCCTTCTTTTGAGATGTCATTGATCTAGCTGCATGATCTAGGTTTGGAGCTTTTATGAACCAACTACTCTGACACTTCATGGCTTTTGGTACATTGCTATTGATTTCTGAGGCGTTGTGACTGGCTCCAGTTAGTCAATCCATCAGTTTCAGCATGCAGCATATGAATTTCCTTCTAAGACCAAGCAAGCATCACTTTGAAAGCACACCATTTCTGGTTTCATTAATTGTCTTCATTTTAGGTTGAATTGTTTTCAACTTGCAGAGAAAAGTCTCTTGAAATTCTTGAGATTCTCAATGATCGTGGTTGCCCTAAATCCATCAGCATTGAAGTATTTGCAAAGAAGGTAATTTCAAGTATTTCACCAAAGACGGATTCTATCCTGGTTTATTTTTTGTTTGGATCATAAGAAAGAGGAAAAGGATGGAAGGAGAACTGTGGAACTTGCCTGCTAAACTATGCTGTGAGCATACATGCATATCATCCTGACGGAGAAGGTAACACTAAGAAAGTATGTCCAATCATTGAAGCATAAAAGTTTAGACAGAATAAAAATCCTACATCGCTTTTTCTTCTTTACTAATGCAAGCAAATGATAGAGAATATGGCCATTCACCAAACTCCAATTGCAATTGCCCCTTGTGCTGCCATGTGAGACCTTAAAGTTTTGAGATTGTCTTGTGATAGGATTTAAATATCATTTCCTCTTATTTTGAGAAATTAATTGGTGCGAGTCTTAGGAGGGTCTTTGGTCCATAACCTCTTGTCACTGTATTTAATTGGTCTATTGTGCTCTGACTTGAAAGTTGTCTTCTAGGAGACTGACAGGAAGATTTTCTTTTTAATTCTTTTGATGAATGTGGGTAAACTTAAACATAAAAGTAACAATTTCCTTTCCTCATTTTGATACAGGTTGTCTCCTTTTATGAGACAGCTGTTAAGGATGTCTTTGCATGTTGCCAGGTCATTGTTCGTATTACCTCACAGGTAAAGCATATTTTATTGGTTGCTATAGCTGGATGTTGATTCACTGGTGGCTGTTGGATGCTCCTTTGTTTAACTTTCTTCCACACATTTGGATGTTACTCAAAGGTCGGAAGGATCGAGATACAATCCAGAACTGTAGAAATATTGCAACATTAAGGAATGTTTGCCTGGTTTTGTACATAGGAGAGAGAAAAAAAAATTGATTGCTCCTAAGACTGAGGATCATGTTAGGTTGTTGCAGATGGTAATTTATAATTAGTTATGGTTAGGGTTCAATTTGGACATTTTTTATGGATGTCTTAGTGAAAGAAAGGTTACCGGTGTTTCATGGAAGGTCTTATTGTGAAATTAAAAAAGTTTTTGGGCTCATGTATTTTATTCAATATCTGAGGATTTAGCACTTTATCAGTATTTCTACTTATCTGGAAATGCACATACAGACATTTATGTGACTAGAATGTTGCACATGCCTGTACATCAAACGTTTTAATCACAAAGAAAGTTGTTTACCAGTTTTTCATTTTTTTGCATGTATAGTTATTTTTAAAGTTATCATATGCTCCTTTCTTTGGAATACGTCTGTGTACCAACAAGTTGTTTGATTGTTTAACCTGAGGCAATGAAACTGTGCAGTGGAAGTCTAGGCTGTTCCCTTTGCCTGGCTACTTTGTCGTTCTGACTTAATGGCTGGCAGGCTTTCATTCTCATATAGGTCTAAAACAAATTTATTTTTCATTCTATTGTGTGCACTGAGCGATTGGTCAAATATTGGAAAATCGAAGCTTACCAAATTTTCAACTAAAACCTCCTCTTACCTTCTACCAAAGAACATTAACTCATCCATCTTGCAAAATTGGCTTCTGAATTTGCTAAAAGATACATTTTCACGTACACTTTTTCTTTTAGTTTTGCTGAACTTACCAGATCAAAAATCAGAGTTAAAAGAATAGTTATACAAAGTTTTGGATTTGTACAATTACATTTATTTGCTTGTCTTTTGAATCAGGTTCCATATGCAATGGATGTACTTCTAGCTGAGCTCCATCGAGCCTGCATTTACACTGTTCCAAAGCACATAATGTATCTAAAGGTGATGTTTATCAATCCAAACAACGTGGGTGTCATGCTATGGGAGTTTTGTGTTTTACTTGGACCATTTTTTGTGGACAACTTGTCATGTCTTGTTAGTAGAATTGCATCTAGAGGGCGAAACCACCATTCTAGGTTTATTCATTGTCTGTTTCACGTACCAATAAAAAAATTTCATTTAGAGGGAAAAAAAGATCTCTGTCCTGATTATCCTTTCAGTAGTTGCCATTTGCTTAATAACACAAAGGCAGGAAAAAGCGACATTGATACAATTTTTAAGCCTTCAAGGACTTGATTTCGAAATAATCCAATAGCTCATGAATGAAACTGGAATTTTATGTAAGTTCTTGGACCAAAATCTAATTCTAACTTACTTTTGAAAGAAAATCAGAATCTTTTTGATACTAAGTTCAGTTTCTGATTTTTTATTCTTAATATTCATTGAGCACTAGGAAATCATTTTGAGAAGAGAACTGCTGAGTTTGACAATGTGATTTGACAATAGGGGTTGAGGTACTTGAAAGTCCCATCTGATGTCAGGTTTCCTGCGACAAACTAGACAAGAGAAGGCCAGAGTGAACACTTTTTAAAAGTGGATGTTCTAGACAAGAGAATTAAGACTTGATCACTTTATCGGTTGGAAGCATTGTTGGTCTCTGTCAAATGTGGTGTACTTATGCGTTCACAAGCATAAATGTTCTCATTTTTTTAATTTTTTTTTTCCTTTGTTATTTCCCTTGTACCCTTTCTCTGTGGAATGTGGTGTAGTTATGTGTTCATGAGCATAAGTGCTCTCATTTTTTTCTTTTTATTATCCTCATTCCTTTTCTTTGATTTGAAGATTTTGATTGGAAATGCAGATTGTAAACTTTTAGCAGTAAATTTAAGTGTGTCTACACACATGCACACACGCACACGCGCGTGTGTGTGTACAGATGTTTTCCTAAACACCTCAGAACCTGAAGATATTTTCAAAGTTTCACCTAGTTGTCTGATTACTCTTTTTAACTTTTCCTACTTCAGTCGGCATTTGAATCCAAGGAGGCATATTTCAAAGCTCTTGGATACAAAGAAAGAAACGGAGAGATTGAGAGCACTGGGGACTATTTGATTCGGCTAGAGTCCTACATGAGACTCTATGGGGCTCTGATTCAGGTTTCTACCAATTATCTTTTGCTTTTAATTCCTACTAGTTGAAATGTTTAATCCTTAACTACGGGCAAAGCCAGCTTTGTCGATAAGATTATACTGTCACACCCATCATTATTCCTTGTTATTCCTGAAAACAAAAACAGCTTATCCCGATTGACTTTTTTGGCAGACGGAAGTGAAGGGTGTCCAGAACATTCATGGTCTGAAAGAAGGTTGGGCCTGGATTGCTAGGGTCCTGAACAACTTGCCAGCCAATCAATACACTGCTGTTGCACTTAAAGCATTTCTGGAGGTAAGTTGAGTTGATATGGAACATGCTGCATTTTGCAAGCTAACATTTAAAAACCTTTGACATCAAAGAGTTGCGTGCTTTCACAGGTGGCAGGGTTTGCTCTCTTCAGAAAATACAAATCTCAGTTCATGAAGATGCTTGACGTCATCTATTACGACTTTCTGGGAGCACTGAAAGCACGTAAAGAGCGAGGGTTAGCGTCGATCATCGTTCCTATCCAATCCTACATAGAAGACAAGAAGTTCCTTGAGCAGCCAGAGGGAAGGGAGGCTGTTCAATATACTTTGGAATCTTTTAAGATGGTGCCAGGTACAGTTCAACAAAACGGGACAGTTCAACAAGACTCGTATTATGGATAGTCACCAAACACTTTTTTCTACCATTAAAAGTCAAATTCGTCTTTTTTCTGCGCGGAAGAGACAATACTGTTTTAACCAATTGTAACTACATCTTATTTTCTGAAAGTTGTCATCAAATTTATTTTATACGACAGAGATGATACAGATATTGTATGCTGAAGCTGTGTAAAGTTGTTTAGACTCTATTCATCGATCATTTTCTTCATTTGCACTTATTTTGTGTTAAATGATCTTGGCAATTTTCAGAATTTTGAATAGTTATTAATTGCTTGCGGAGCTGTAAATGAGCTACCCAGTTCAAAAGTTATGAACTTGAATCGTATAAATTCGACTTGAGTTTATTAAATCAGTGCTTGTGAATTATAATTATTTGAAACGATTAAAACCAAAGTATCCATCTAATAAAATAAATGCAGATTCAATTTTTGAGGTTATAAACATATTAATGTAGGTAACTGTGGTTTTGTCTGTGTACATCTATGTGAAGTTATCTGCTCATCTATAATGTTACATATGTATTGTTAAACATACATCTAGACTCAAGATTGAATTACTTAGGATTATTATGGGTTATTATAAATACAATATTTGAGAGATGAAGTAACTTTTGACTGGTATAATTTATTTAAGACGAAAAAATAATGATGATAATTACTATTTATAAATAATTGGTGAGTTAATTAAGCAGTTTTTGACCAGGTTCAGGTTTGTTTCAAAAATAAATTAACCAAAATGCAACATCCTTCATCCTACCAACTCTATATTGATCCAGTGTCGAAATTGGATTGTCCCACATTTAAAGTAATGGTCTACTGTGCTCCTAATATATAGAAAAAGTGTTATTCTATCTCAAAAGCTAATTTTCAATGAAGAATTATGCCTTGTAACATAATATAAAAACTAAGATTTAAGTAGAATACCTCTTTGCTTATGAAGTGTTATTCTATTTTATTTATCTGGAGGAAGGGGATGAGGAGGGGAAATTGAACCCCAAACCTGTAGGACTCACAAAAATGTTTGGATCACTAGAATGTAAGCCTCGTTCAATTAACCCAATGGGTCTTGCGGATAATTGTGTAATCGGCCGAGGTTGCTCTGCAGTAGGATCCGAGGGAAGAGTAAAAATTTGGATACATTCTACATTAAGATAATGGCCTGTTGTGCTTTTTATACGTGAATTTGTTTAAAATAAAGAAATGAACCGTCTAACATCTTCGTTTTTTTTTTTTTTTTTCCAATGCACATGATAAATGGGTCCAATCTTTTGAAATCCTGACGAGTATACGTTGCATGCAAGAAAAGTAGTTGACTTGCACGCACGAATAAGGGAGCTATTGGTTTCGTACCAGTTATCACTTAGAAGACAAAAGGAAGGCATCCTAAGTGATGCTAATCATCCATCGAAATTCAAAATCTAAACTCTAAACCCTAACCTATATCTTATTATCCAGGCTTACTTCCCTACATTGCTAAACATCCGGGAGTTCTGTCATCAATCTTGCTACCCTACATAATCTTGTACGGTTTCGAACATGCATGGAAGTATGAATCACTAAGCCAGATATTAAGTGGCAACATCCATGAAAGGCATCACTTCTTTAACCATCCAAGACAATAATTTACATAGAATACGAATCAAACATGAAGTAGAGATCGGCTATTCCATTACATCTCTAGTTTTGGATTTCTCACTATTATACATGCAGCTAAAATATAGAAAAACAGGATTAAAAATAAATTAACAATGAAAAAGATGAGGATGGACCAGGGTCCATCTCTTAAACAATATGGACTGACAACTCAAAACCTAATCACTAGCGGTCATCAACAAAGCTTTTGTGAAGTTGTCAAGGACCAGGCAGAAAGCCCACTGGGGAATGGAGACTCCGGCTGCCCTTGTTTTTATATAACCTGGAAAATTTCTTTCCATCATGATCAAGACAGCCCCATTTATCTTGATCGCTACCACACTAGTAGTTATGTAATATTTTGTATCGTCCTTGTGTATTTACCCCAGGAATACATCCACCACATGATCATAGACACAAAGGAGCCCCCCTGCACACCCCAAAAGCTTCACAGTCCCTGGTATTGTTCATCAAAACCATTGAATCTTTCGAAATGAAAAAATTATGGTAATAACTAACACTTGAGAAAGACGCTCTCCAACAGATAATCTTCTGTTCTGTTGCCTCTAAATCATTGTATTCGTGCAGCTCTCACTTGTAAGAGAGATAATGATCACAGAGATATGCAGGATAGCTGATCAATAAAGCCTTATTCTAGTCTCAATTGCACGCCGGCAAATGGGGCACACTTCAAGGTCTTCTCCACAGTCGCAACAAGTCTGACACATGGAAAAGAATGGAATTACTTAAAAAGGATAGATTCTAACCTCAAGTTACCTATAGAACAGCGAAAATTTTACTGAATACTTTACCTGATGCCCACAACCAAAAGCCATGTTCTTTTGATTAGAAAGACAAATGGGGCAAACCTGTCCAAAGTTCAAACCAAATAGATAAGTACTATTGGTGTTGATAGTGATGATAAAAATAATAAGCAGTAACAGAACTAAATGAGAAGGACCCCATCTTACTTTTTGGGGAGCAGTAATACCTGACTATCATATAGAGAATTTGGTGGTGCTGTGTTGACTGCTGGTTCATATGTAGTATAAGGAGGATCATATCCACTGCTTGGAGGTGAGCGCTGATTGAAACTGCTTGAATGCTGGATACTACTTGAATGCTGAAAACTGCTTGAATGCTGAGGTTTCGTGCCGCTAGATCTTGAACCATAAATAGGTGGGGGAAGAGGAACCCTGTCTGGAGCATTTCCCCTCTGTCTACTGCTTTAGGTATAAAGAAAGCAGATCAGAACTAAACGTAAAACACGAGGCATGGGGAGACTTAACATTATAGATAAAATTATTACCCCAATATACCGAGCTCAATAGTAGCTTTATATTGAGAAGGTATCTCCATTAAGGCTGAGAGGGCAAATTCAGTCTCTTTTCTAGAAGAATCCACACTTTTTGCCATGATTTCTGTGAAATTGACGAACTACAACACAAAAAAAAAAGAAGAAAAAAGCCATCTGTCCAATCTTAGTACATATTCAGTTATATGACATCAAAATATTTTGATTTAGAAGGGAGCAACCATTGCTTACCTGAAAATTATCAAAGGCTCGAGCAGGGATGTTATCATCAAATTCCCTCATCATGTCCCAAGGACCATCTCCGACCCCCACCAAAATTATTGACAACGGATACTCACTGCAATCAGATAATCATATGAGAAAATGCAGCTGGGCTACCATCCCTACTGATAATGTCAAATATTTACCTTGCTTTAACAATTGCATCAATTGTCTTTTGTTCTTGTGGGCTGAGTTGCCCACTCTGAGTGTCGACGCTTCTTGTTACCTAATGAAACATGCAGACGTGAGGCACAAGTCCCAATTGAAAGTGCTGCTAATTGGAATCAACCTCAAGGCTGAACATAGGGGAATTACCTGCCCATCAGCAATTATTACCAAAACATGGTACTGGCCACCACTTTGCTCGACTATAGTAATGGCCATCTCTATTATAGGCGCAAAAGATGTAGGACCTGACGAAAGATGAGACAAGAAAAAAGTGGGGTGAGAACCAATTGTTTGGATCTCAAGAATGCGGTGTAGAATAGATAGTTCCTTGGATAAAAAGGTGCAGCACCTGCAAGTCGAAGGTGAGGGACAATTTCTCTGTATCGTCTTAGCACTTCCTCAAATCCATTACAATATGTGTCTTCTGAATAGAAACTGAAGACATCTTGGTCATGTGTTGATGCTGGAAAAGAATGTAACACAAATTTTACCTATATAATCGAAAAACTAGTCAAAGGTAAACAAAATGCACAAGACCATAGTCTTGTGCATATAAGAACCAATCCATATAAATTACCGTCTCCGAATCCAAAACAGGGAATCAAGTTATCCTCATCAAAAGCAGATAAAGTCTTTCCAATGATTGATATAGCGTGTTCATAAGGATTTGGACCGTTCCCAAGGTGATGTAAGCTTCGTCGGTTGAATGACCTAGCACCTATTAATTAAAATAAAAAGCTAAGCACGCCTCACAGCAATATATACATACAATTTATAAGCATCAAGAGGAAACGAACCTGTCCACTCGTTGCTCTTTGTGAAATCAATACCGACAATTAGATTGGAAGACTCTAGGCCAGCATGTGCGAGGGCAGCAGTAACCTGTGGCCAATGATCCCAATTACTAATGTACATCTAAATTTTGTGAAGCAATTGACAACCAAAAAGTCTTTTAAGCAAACATACGAAAAATCAATGACTCAAAAGTGCCAGGGAAAACCAAAAAGCAAGAAAACAGAATTAAATTTTACATTCCAGAAAAAAGAAATAAGAAACTTCCAAGTTCATTAAATTATGGATAATTTGATAATGCCGCATCTTAGTATTGGTAGTTAGAAATAGAACTTGTTGAAGAAGCAATCCTAATCCCATTGTTATCTCTGACCAATGCAATAACTAGCTTGACTAGTCAAAATTGAGTAATTGTGAGAAGTTTCAATTAATTTGTTGATATAAGAGACATGAAACTCCACAAAACGACTGATAAGTGGTCACTTTTGTCCTAATTTGGTAGATCAGAAGGAAGCAATCTCGGAGCTCTAGAAAAACATCTCAGGACTCCTGACAGCATTACCAAAAGGAAGTAGCGCCTCAAGCAAATAGTAAATTCGTTCCTGATATAAATATTGTAAAGCTTTTACTGAATCTCAGATGGATACAGAACATAACAATGTGATCAACTTCCATGTTTTAATGTCTTTCCCTACATGAGAAATACTTGAACACATAACCCCGACAAAAGTTACCTTCTAGCCTTCCTCATCCATTCTTGGAACCCACTCTCATTGTCCCCTGAAAAACATCCTACGTTTTTAAATATCTTTGAGGTGCCAATGTGCTCAAGTTGAGCAATCACAAGGCGTTACTTGCTACCTCTGGGTTAGCCAAATCTGAACTTGCCTAAAGAGGAAGATTTTGAAG
Organism: Casuarina equisetifolia; assembly: GCA_028551475.1. Lineage (NCBI taxonomy): Eukaryota > Viridiplantae > Streptophyta > Magnoliopsida > Fagales > Casuarinaceae > Casuarina > Casuarina equisetifolia. The sequence goes on from JAKISB010000011.1 coordinate 512,653, forward strand.
TAGAGCACACAAATATATACACGGATAATAAAAGCTTATCATAGTTTTTTTTTTTTTTTTTTGTGTGTGTGTATGTGTGTTGTGGGGGGGGGGGGGGGGGGGGGGGGGGGGGGCGGTGATGATTTTCATGTTCTTGGTTTTATCTTCTTCCCCGCCGTCTTTTTTTGTGTTCTAAGAGGGTCGTGTTAAGTTCACAGATAATGATCTTGCTCCCCAAGACCTATGGCCGCAATTATATCGTAGAAGACAAAAAAATGTCTTAAAAGCATAGTTATTGTCTTTCCATATTTAAAGATCACGACGGTCAATCCGAAGATATTTGTATTACTGCCCAAACAACTTTGTGCAAGGATAGCATAAAAGACGGAAGAAATGGTTTTAACCCATAACAAATAACTAATACACTGCATATGATCTAACCTCATCCAAAGACCGGTAGTTATCAGCGATCCTCGAGTATCTCCTATCCAATTTTCTTTGTGGCCGAGGTGGTGGCTCCGATCGATAATTGAAAGAAGCTTGCGACCCATAATTAAAAGAAGACGAGGGCGGCGTCGCTTGGGGGTGCTGAGGAGTGTAATATGGATGCGGCAGAGGATACGCCGTCGGCGGATAACCATACTGATTCCATGTTGCAGAATCACCAGACCCGCCCAAATCTCTCCTGCCGGACCCTCTCGAGCTTTTAGCCCCCATCAAAAATGGAACTCAACCGGAACTCCTCCTGTAGATAACAAAATCAATCTCTTTGAAACCCACCAAGGCAATTGAAGAAGTAATGGAATTCGGCAATATTTACCTGAAAATTGTATCGGATACCAAAAGAGAGCTTACAAAGGACTCTCTGGATCAGAGGATGAAGGTCAACTCAATGGTCTACCAAAACAATACGTGACCAATGCAACTTCTGCAGAATCACCAAGAACATATATACAACAATCGTGCAATAAGAAACCTTGAGAAAAATTCTAACCAATATAAAACAAAGACCAAGACACAAAGAAGTCCGGCGGCTAGCGACGACCGAGTCCACAAACGCCGACCACTGAAATCCCGTCCTGTAAAAACACGTGAAATTTCGCAAGTTTTCCGAAACTTCGCAGGACCCTCGAGAAAACTCTAATTGAAGACGAATTGACAAACTGGGTTCTGGTTCTCACACACCACTAATAAAGAGACAACTTAGGACAGCAAGTTTGATTAAACAAGAAGACAACTTCGGTTTAAAAACAAAAAAGTAGCTGATGTATCAGCTCATACGTAAACTCGCAGCAAGTTAACCGAAGAGCTACGCAAGACTGGTCAACCACGACTCATCCATCCACTATTTCATTTCAACGACTAAGAATTAAAAGATAATAAACTTGTTGTAAATTGTAATCCCAGACAAACTAATCTACCCATAATCTCAAACTTCTCGATACTGAAGTTATGTTATTCATTCTTTAAAGTTATCCTGGCCTCAATGATAGCTAAACCAGATACGACCTCCCTTCCTCTGTAACTTTCTAAGTTATATTCAAATCTGCGAAGTACAAGTGCAGTTTCCATGGCGTTTTCTTTCAAGAATTTGGCATCGTAATTGTTCCAAAACTTAACTTGATTCTAGATCGTTGAATTATCCGAACACAGAGATTGGAAAGAAATCGGAGTTGCCCCCAGACTTTCTCGGTGACTTCTATTAATACCGAAATCCATCCAGATACCAAGATTGAAACAAAGTTGGCAACGCCTTCTGGGCAACAAGTAGTTTATTTCCGGATTTTTCTGGAGTCTGCAAGCTATAATTTTAAATTCAAGCTTTTGGTTGAGATTGGTAAGGGAGATGATAAAGTCAAGCCTAGACTCAGGGTGGGCATGTGGGCAGTGATTAAGCGCGGCACAATCGCTAGTTTGAACACACAATTTAAAAATACGTGGGGCGAGAAATTTGATGCTTCGGCGACATCACATGGGTCTAATGATTTGGTGGTAACTTGGGGTTAAAAGGCAGTGACGAGGAATGGGAAAGCGGCAGAGGCGTCCACAGAGTCTGGAAAATGACAAGAGTCATGGAGATCCACGCTGCGATCGCGGCGGGGTTGGGTTAGCTGAAACGTGATCCTTATCATTTGGTAAGTAGGCCGGTTTATAATGTATCACCACAACTCCTTCAATTATTGAGTCCTCCTTTTATTTCTTTTGGTTGGTATATTCCAATCAGCATTCATTACCTTTTGTCTGTAGGACTTGAGGCATCAGAGAGTGGGTCCGAGGTATCTCCTACCTATCGTTACTTTTTAACCTTAAGCTTAAATTTCGTCTTGTAGTTGATATAACATCTTATGATTTAGAATATCTAAACAGACAAATATGTTTGTTAATCACTTAGTTCTTGTAAAAGTTCTATATATTTTCTCTAATTAGCTGGTTATATCAGTTTAACTGATTAGGTTAAGTGGTTAAAAGGTTAAAAAATAAAACACACCATTATTCAAAAATCCCAATTGTGATTGTATGGTTTCCTTGAGTCCCCGAACAACCATAATCAATTTGACTTTCACTTACTTTCTGTATCTTACGGAATACGTATGTCAAGTAAGCTCTTCTGAAATATTAAAGTGGAGATCGCTGTCAAAACATGCAAGTCATAATCAATCGAGTAAAGAGTGAGATTTAAGAAAAGATGAATAACAGCTAAAAAGGGAGATTTTATATAATCAAATGTAACACTTGGGCTAAGCGTAGAGTTGGTAATTTTACTTACATCTCACCCTTTGGAGCCCAGGTATCATCATATAATGCTTACAAAATAAAAGAAACTTGAATACCGGAAGAAAAGCTTCTATACCTAACAAAATTAAGCGAA
>JAKISB010000011.1:516000-535299 GCA_028551475.1 Casuarina equisetifolia
AATGCATGGATGGTGATCTAGGGTGATTTTAAGGAAAAATAGAAGACATCATTGTCTGGGGCAGAATCGTCCAATCAGTAGCAAAACAATACAAGTACCTCCGTTTTTGCTCAAAACTGGGGGATTGACTGTCTGATCATCGCCAAGCTTAGAAGTACTTGAAATAGTAAAAATTTTGCACTGAAAATGGCAAAAAATAGAAAATTATTTATACAATTCTTAAGAAAATATTTAACTATACAAAAAAAAATAAAACATAACATCAAAGAGATCAAGATGCGGCAAACGACTTTCACCATTTTAATTAGAATGCATGGACGGTGATGTAAGGCAATTTTGAGGAAAATCAGAAGGACTTGTTGTCAAGGGCAAATTCCTCCAATTTGTAGGGACAAAATACAAGTACCTCCGCTTTTACTGAAAACTGGTGGAAACACTGTCTGATTGTCACAAAGCTTAGAAGTACTTTAAATAGTAAAAAATATTAACTGGAAATGGAAAAAAAATGTAAAATTATTTCTTCAATTTTTATGAAAATATTTAAATATACAAAAAAATAAAAAATAACATCAAAGAGATCAAGACGCGGCAAACGGCTTTCACCATTTTAATTAGAATGCATGGATGGTGATCTAGCGTGATTTTAAGGAAAAACAGAAGACCTCATTGTCAGGGGCAAAATCGTCCAGTGAGTGGCAAAAAAATACGAGTACCTCTGTTTTTGCTCAAAACTGGTGGAAACACTGTCTGACTGTCACAAAGTTTAGAAGTGCTTTAAATTTCAAAAAATATTAACTGGAAATGGAAAAAAAAATCAAAATTATTTCATGAATTTTTATGAAAATATATAAATATACAAAAAAATAAAAAATAACATCAAAGAGATCAAGACGCGAAAAATGAATTTCACCATCTTAATTAGAATGCATGGACGGTGATCTAGGGCAATTTTAAGGAAAAATAGATGACCTTATTGTCAAGGGCAAAATCGTCCAATTAGTGGCAAAAAAATACGAGTACCTCCGTTTTTGCTCAAAACTGATGGAAACACTCTTTGATCACCACAAAGGGTAGAAGCACTTGAAATAGTAAAAAAATTAAGTGGAAATGGCAAAAAATGAAAAATTATGTCGTGAATTTTTATGAAAATATATAAATATACAAAAAAAATAATATCAAAGAGATTCAGACGCGGCAAATGAGTTTCACCATTTTAATTAGAATGCATGATGGTGATCAAGGGCAATTTTGAGGAAAAACAGAAGGCCTCATTGTCAGGGGCAAAATCGTCCAGTTTGTGGCGACAAAATAGGAGTACCTCCGTTTTTGCTCAAAACTGGTGGAAACACTGTCTGATCGTCACAAAGCTTAGAAGTACTTTAAATAGTAAAAAATATTAACTGGAAATGGAAAAAAATGCAAAATTATTTCGTCAATTTTTATGAAAATATTTAAATATACAAAAAAATAAAAAATAACATCAAAGAGATCAAGACGCAACATATGGCTTTCACAATTTTAATTAGAATGGATGGATGGTGATCTAGCCCGATTTTAAGGAAAACCAGAAGACCTCATTGTCAGTGATGCGGATGCACTTAAGGCCCAATATTATGAGTTTCAATATCAAAGAATTAAGAGTTCACAACATAATCCAATGGGTCCAAGAAGGCCAAGGTTGAAGAAGCAGCCCAAGAATATTCCATAGCATCTCTACAGGCTTTAATATAGGGGGTTTCCTAAATAATTGTTGAGTCCTTAATTTCTTAGGTTTAATTTATTGTTTGAGAATATTTCCTTTTGTTTGGTTTTCTATAATTGTCTAGATTCCTGATTTATCCAGGTTTCCATACTTGTCAGATTTCTAATTTGTCTAGGATTCCTTATTTGTCAGAATCCAGATTTGTTAAGACTTTCTTAATTATAAGGATTCTTGATTTATCAAGATCCTTCTAGAATTGATGCGGATGCACTTAAGGCCCAATATTACGAGTTCCAATATCAAAGAATTAAGAGTTCACAACATAATCCAATAGGTCCAAGAAGGCCAAGGTTGAAGAAGCAGCCCAAGAATATTCCATAGCATCTCTCACTTGATGCGAATGTTATGGTGGGCTTGAGCGAGCTCGAGTTTAGAAAATATGCAAAAATCGTTTTTTTGGTGTTTTGGTTTTTTTGTGGGAAAAAGTGAGTGTTTGGTAGGGAGGAAGGGAGAAAAAAAAATAGGAATAATCAAAATAAAAGGATAGATGCCAACAAGCTCCAAGACGTAAAGGCAACGCCACCAGTCAAGGAGGTGTTCCACCACCAATCCTTGGCAAGAATTGGATAAAGGATGCAAAAGTTGATCACACAACTTTGGGGTTTCTATTCTCTGGAAAACAACCCCCTTACAATTGAAACAATGCTCCCTTTAAATAGGTAGCTAAACCTAATTCTAGAAGGATCCTGGTAAATCAGGAATCCTTAAAACCTAATTCTAGAAGGATCTTGATAAATCAAGAATCCTTATAATTAAGAAAGTCTTAACAAATATGGATTCTGACAAATAAGGAATCCTAGACAAACCAGAAATATGACAAGTATGAAAACCTAGATAAATTAGGAATCTAGACAGTTATAGAAAACCAAACAAAAGGAAATATTCTCAAACAATAAATTAAACCTAAGAAATTAAGGACTCAACAATTATTTAGGAAACCCCCCATATTAAAGCTTGCAGAGATGCTATGGAATATTCTTGGGCTGCTTCTTCAACCTTGGCCTTCTTGGACCCATTGGATTATGTTGTGAACTCTTAATTCTTTGATATTGGAACTCGTAATATTGGGCCTTAAGTGCATCCGCATTAGTCAGGGGCAAAATCGTCTAGTGAGTGGCGAGAAAATACGAGTCCCTCTGTTTTTGCTCAAAACTAGTGAAAACATTGTCTGACCATCACAAAACTTAGAAGTACTTGAAATAGTAAATAATATTTATTGGAAATGGAAAAAAATTCTAAATTATTTCTTGAATTTTTATGAAAATATATAAATATACAAAAAAATAAAAAATAATATCAAAGAGATCAAGACGCGGCAAATGGGTTTCACCATTTTAATTAGAATGCATGGACGGTGATCTAGGGTGCTTTTGAGGAAAAACAGAACAACTCATTGTCAAGGGCAGAATCGTCCAGTGAGTGGCGAAAAAATACGAGTACCTTCGTCACAAAGCTGAGAAGAACTTTAAATAGTAAACAATATTAAATGGAAATGGGAAAAAATGCAAAATTATTTCATCAATTTTTTTGACAATATATAAATGTACAAAAAAATTAAAAATAATATCAAAGAGATCAAGACGCGGCAAATGGGTTTCACCATTTTAATTAGAATGCATGGATGGTGATCTAGGGTGATTTCAAGGAAAAACAGAAGACATCATTGTCTGGGGCGGAATCGTCCAATTAGTAGCGAAACAATACGAGTACCTCCGTTTTTGCTCAAAACTGGGGGATTGACTGTCTAATCATTGCCAAGCTTAGAAGTACTTGAAATAGTAAAAATTCTGCACTGAAAATGGCAAAAAATAGAAAATTATTTCTACAATTCTTAAGAAAATATTTAAATATACAAAAAAAATAAAAAATAACATCAAAGAGATCAAGACGCGGCAAACGACTTTCACCATTTTAATTAGAATGCATGGACGGTGATGTAGGGCGATTTTGAGGAAAAACAGAAGGCCTTATTGTCAGGGGCAAAATCCTCCAATTTGTTGCGACAAAATAGAAGTACCTCCGCTTTTACTAAAAACTAGTGCAAACACTGTCTAATCGTCACAAAGCTTAGAAGTACTTTAAATAGTAAAAAATATTAACTGGAAATGGAAAAAATGCAAAATTATTTCTTCAATTTTTATGAAAATATTTAAATATACAAAAAAATAAAAAATAACATCAAAGAGATCAAGACGCGGCAAACGACTTTCACCATCTTAATTAGAATGCATGGACGGTGATCTACGAAGATTCTGAGGAAAAACAGAAGGCCTCATTGTCATGTGCAAAATCGTCCAGTTAGTGGCGAAAAAGTACGAGTACCTCTGTTTTTGCTGAAAACTGGTGGAAACACTCTCTGATCACCATAATGGTTAGAAGTACATCAAATGGTAAAAATTATTAAGTGGAAATGGAAAAAAATGAAAAATTATTTCATGAATTTTTATGAAAATATATAAATATAGAAAAAAAAAATAACATGAAAGAGATCAAGTCGCGGCAAACGGCTTTCACTATTTTAATTAGAATGGATGGACGGTGATCTAGCGTGATTTGGAGGAAAAACAGAAGATCTCATTGTCAGGGGCAAAATCGTCCAGTCAGTGGTGAAAGAATATGAGTACCTCCATTTTTGTTCAAAAGTAGGGGATTGACTGTCTGATCGTCACATAGCTTAGAAGTACATGAAATTGTAAAACATTTTTTCTGAAAATGGTAAAAAATAGAAAATTATTTCAACAATTCTTATGAAAATATTTAAATATACAAAAAAATAAAAAATAACATCAAAGAGATCAAGACGCGGCAAACGGCTTTCACCATTTTAATTAGAATGCATGGACAGTGATCTAGCACGATTTTGAGGAAAAACAGAAGACCTCATTGTCAGGGGCAGAATCGTCCAGTGAATGGCGAAAAAATACGACTACCTCTGTTTTTGCTCAAAACTGGTGGAAACACTGTTTGATCGTGACAAAGCTTAGGTGAGTTTTAAATAGTAAAAAATATTAACTGGAAGTGGGAAAAAATGAAAAATTATTTCGTCAATTTTTTTGAAAATTTATAAATGTACAAAAAAAATAAAAATAATATCAAAGAGATCAAGATGCGGCAAATGGGTTTCACCATTTTAATTAGAATGCATGGATGGTGATCTAGGGTGATTTTAAGGAACAACAGAACACCTCATTGTTAGGGGCAGAATCGTCCAGTCATTGGCGAAAAAATATGAGTACCTCGATTTTTGCTCAATATTGGGGGATTGATTGTCTGATCGTCGCCAAGCTTAGAAGTACTTGAAATAGTAAAAAATATGCACTGAAAATGGCAAAAAATAGAAAATTATTTCTACAATTCTTAAGAAAATATTTAAATATACAAAACAATAAAAAATAACATCAAGGAGACCAAGACGCGGCAAACGGCTTTCAGCATTTTAATTAGAATGCATGGATGGTGATCTAGCGCGATTTTGAGGAAAAACAGAAGGCCTTATTGTCAGAGGCAAAATCCTCCAGTTTGTGGTGACAAAATAGAAGTACCTCTGCTTTTACTGAAAACTGGTGGAAACACTGTCTGATCGTCACAAAGCTTAGAAGTACTTTAAATAGTAAAAAATATTAATTGGAAATGGAAAAAAATGCAAAATTATTTCTTCAATTTTTATGAAAATATTTAAATATACAAAAAATAACATCAAAGTGATCAAGATGCGGTAAATGAGTTTCACCATTTTAATTAGAATGCATGACGGTGATCTAGGGCAATTTTGAGAAAAAACAGAAGGCCTCATTGTTAGGGATAAAATTGTCTAGTTTTTGGCGACAAAATAGGAGTACCTCTGTTTTTGCTGAAAACTGGTGGAAACACTGTCTAATAGTCACAAAGCTTAGAAGTACTTTAAATAGTAAAAAATATTAACTGGAAATGAAAAAAAATGCAAAATTATTTCTTCAATTTTTATGAAAATATTTAAATATACAAAAAAATAACATCAAAGAGATCAAGATGCGGCAAATGAGTTTCACCATTTTAATTAGAATGCATGACGGTGATCTAGGGCGATTTTGAGAAGAAACAGAAGATGTCATTGTCGAGGACAAAATCGTCTAGTGAGTGGCGAAAAAATACGAGTACCTCTATTTTTGCTCAAAACTGGTCGAAACACTGTTTGACCGTTACAAAGCTTAAAAGTACTTTAAATAGTAAATAATATTTACTAGAAATGAAAAAAATTCTAAATTATTTCTTCACTTTTTATGATATATATAAATATATAAAAAAATAAAAAAATAATATCAAACAGATCAAGACGCGGCAAATGGGTTTCACCATTTTAATTAGAATGCGTGGACGGTGATCTAGGGTGCTTTTGAGGAAAAACAGAAGAACTCATTGTCAAGGGCAGAATCGTCCAGTGAGTGGCGAAAAAATACGAGTACCTCCGTTATTGCTTAAAACTGGTGGAAACACTGTCTAATCGTCACAAAGCTTAGAAGAACTTTAAATAGTAAAAAATATTAAATGGAAATGGGAAAAAATGCAAAATTATTTCGTCAATTTTTTTGACAATATATAAATGTACAAAAAAATTAAAAATAATATCAAAGAGATCAAGACGCAGCAAATGGGTTTCACCATTTTAATTAGAATGCATGGATGGTGATCTAGGGTGATTTTAAGGAACAACAGAAGACCTCATTGTCATGGGCAGAATCATCCAGTCAATGAAGAAAAAATATGACTACCTCCGTTTTTGCTCAATACTGGGGGATTGATTGTCTGATCGTCGCCAAGCTTAGAAGTACTTTAAATAGTAAAAATTCTGCACTGAAAATGGCAAAAAATAGAAAATTATTTCTACAATTCTTAAGAAAATATTTAAATATACAAAAAAAATAAAAAATAACATCAAAGAGATCAAGACGCGGCAAATGACTTTCACAATTTTAGTTAGAATGCACGGACGATGATGTAGGGCGATTCTGAGGAAAACCAGAAGGCCTTATTGTTAGGGGCAAAATCCTCCAGTTTGTGGCGACAAAATAGAAGTACCTCTGCTTTCACTGAAAACTGGTGGACACATTGTCTAATCGTCACCAAGCTTAGAAGTACTTTAAATAGTAAAAAATATTAACTAGAAATGGAAAAAAATGCAAAATTATTTCATGAATTTTTATGAAAATATTTAAATATACAAAAAAAAAATAACATCAAAGAGATCAAGACGCGGCAAATGGCTTTCACAATTTTAATTAGAATGGATGGACGGTGATCTAGTGCGATTTTGAGGAAAAGCAGAAGCCCTCATTGTCAGGGGCAAAATCGTCCAGTCACTAGCGAAAGTATACGAGCACCTTTGTTTTTGCTCAAAATTGGGGGATTGACAGTCTGATCCTCGCACAGCTTAGAAGTACATGAAATAGTAAAAAATATTCACTGAAAATGGCAAAAAGAAGAAAATTATTTCATCAATTCTTATGAAAATATTTAAATATACAGTAAAAAATAAAAAATAACATCAAAGAGATCAAGACGCGGCAATCGGCTTTCACCATTTTAATTAGAATGCGTGGACGGTGATGTAGCACAATTTTGTGAAAAAACAGAAGACGTCATTGTCGGGGACAAAATCGTCTAGTGAGTGGCGAAAAAATACGAGTACCTCTATTTTTGCTCAAAACTAGTCGAAACACTATCTGACTGTTACAAAGCTTAGAAGTACTTTAAATAGTAAATAATATTGATGCGGATGCACTTAAGGCCCAATATTACAAGTTCCAATATCAAAGAATTAAGAGTTCACAACATAATCCAATGGGTCCAAAAAGGCCAAGGTTGAAGAAGCAGCCCAAGAATATTCCATATCATCTCTGTAGGCTTTAATATGGGGGGTTTCAAAAATAATTGTTGAGTCCTTAATTTCTTAGGTTTAATTTATTGTTTGAGAATATTTTCTTTTATTTGGTTTTCCATAATTATCTAGGTTCCTGATTTATCTGGGTTTCCATACTTGTTAGATTTCTAATTTGTTTAGAATTCTTTATTTGTCAGAATCCAGATTTTTTAAGACTTCCTTAATTATAGGGATTCTTGATTTGTCTGGATCCTTCTAGAATTAGGTTTAGCTACCTATTTAAAGGGAGCATTGTTTCAGTTGTAAGGAGAGTTGTTTTCCAGAGAATAGAAACCCGAAAGTTGTGTGATCAACTTTTGCATCCTTTATCCAATTCTTGCCAGGGATTGGTGGTGGAACACCTCCTTGACTGGTGGCATTGCCTTTACGTCTTGGAGCTTGTTGGCATCGATCCTTTTATTTTGATTATTCCTATTTTCATTTTTTTTCCCTTCCTCCCTACCAAACACTCACTTTTTCCCACAAAAAAAAACCAAAACACCAAAAAAAAATGATTTTTACATATTTTCTAAACCCGAGCTCGCTCAAGCCCACCATAACATTCGCATCAAGTGGTAATCAAAGCCTAGGTTATTCTTATGAGTGAGCTCTTTTCAAGATGTTTAAATCGGGTGACAATTTTTCGTCGCATTATTGTGGCCATTATTCAACAATTCCACCATGGGAAGTTGGAAACAAAATTTTTTCTCTTGAGTTAGGTGAGGTAAAGGAGCAACTTTCTGACGTCGTCAAGAAGTTGCAAGCCTTTTACCAAGGCAACCAAGATGAAAGACAACAAAGGAGGAGGCGGCAAGATGATGATAGCTTGCGTGACAAGATCCCAGAATTTAAAGGTACTCTTGATCCCAATGATTTTATTGATTGGCTATGTGATATTGAAAGGGTGTTTGAGCTCCAAGCATATGATGATAAGAAGAAATATAAGGTTGTTGTTCTTCATCTCAAAGAATTTGCTTCTTTGTGGTGGGAGAATATTAAGAAACAAAGAGAACGAGATGGAAAGGAAAAGGTCTGTTCATGGGAGAAACTGAAGAAGTTACTCCAAAGGCGCTTCTTGCCCAAAGATTTCAAGCAAGACCATGTTGACGTGTGCAAGATCAACAAATCCTAAAGCCAAGACCCACAATGTAACCAAAAAAAAGATTGTGCTTTTTCATATTCCAAGTACCAACAACAGAACAACTACAATTATGACAAAGAAGACTATGATATGTGGATAGAAAGGTGGTATGGGAGAGAAGCTTCACCAAAGAAAGTCATAGAAGTTGCTCAAGTAGAAGAAACAAAGTCAACAGAAATAAAACCAAAAGATTTGGATCTACCAAAGCTAGTGGTGTTGGCAAAGAAAGATGAGAACCTAGAAAGTTTGGATCTTTTGGAAATTGAAGCACCAATGACTATGAATGCAAATCCAAAGTGCTTAGATCCTTTAGAGCAAGATGTGCTGCCTAAAAAAGAGATAGATCTAAGAAGTTCAGATCTACTAAAGCACGAGATATTACCAAACAAGGCAAAGGAAGAAATTTTGTTAGAAGAAACACAAGGTTTCATCCAAGACTTGAAGAATTCAAAGGCACTAAACATGAATAGTGGTTTCCTTTGTGGATTTGTATTGTCAAATCATGAGAAGACGATGTGTCAACAACAATTACCAAGACTTTTCAATGCAATTGATGAAGGTGCTACTACAACATTCCATAACTTCAACTACTTGTTTGGATCATATTGTTGCTTAGGTTGTAGACTTCCATCCAAGCAGCATGGTAGTTTGCCATTTATTTATGAACCAACACACTTGGGTAGGCCACCAGAGTTAAAGAATAATTTGTGTGCACAAACTTGGATTACGGATCTATGGAGCAATAAAACCAAAAGCAACAATCAAGATTTGAGGACAAATCTTTGTCAAGAAGGGGAGATTGATGTGGATACACTTAAGGCCCAATATTACGAGTTCCAATATCAAAGAATCAAGAGTTCACAACATAATCCAATGGGTCCAAAAAGGCCAAAGTTGAATAAGCAGCCCAAGAATATTCCATATCATCTCTGCAGGCTTTAATATGGGGGTTTCAAAAATAATTGTTGAGTCCTTAATTTCTTAGGTTTAATTTATTGTTTGAGAATATTTTCTTTTATTTGGTTTTCCATAATTGTCTAGGTTCCTGATTTATCTGGGTTTCCATACTTGTTAGATTTCTAATTTGTTTAGAATTCTTTATTTGTCAGAATCCAAATTTGTTAAGACTTTCTTAATTATAGGGATTCTTGATTTGTCTGGATCCTTCTAGAATTAGGTTTAACTACCTATTTAAACGGAGCATTGTTTCAGTTGTCAGGAGAGTTGTTTTCTAGAGAATAGAAACCTGAAAGTTGTGTGATCAACTTTTGCATCCTTTATCCAATTCTTGCCAGGGATTGGTGGTGGAACACCTCCTTGACTGGTGGCGTTGCCTTTACGTCTTGGAGCTTGTTGGCATCTATCCTTTTATTTTGATTATTCCTATTTTCGTTTTTTTTTTCTCCCTTCTTCCCTACCAAACACTCACTTTTTCACACAAAAAAAACCAAAACACCAAGAAAAATGATTTTTACATATTTTCTAAACCCGAGCTCGCTCAAGCCCACCATAACATTCGCATCAAATATTTACTAGAAATGGAAAAAAATTCTAAATTATTTCTTCAATTTTTATGATATATATAAATATACAAAAAAAATAAAAAATAATATGAAAGAGATCAAGACGTGGCAAATGGGTTTCACCATTTTAATTAGAATGCATGGTCGGTGATCTAGGGTGATTTTAAGGAAAAACAGAAGTCCTCATTGTCAGGGGCAGAATGGTCCAGTCACTTGCGAAAAAATATGACTACCTCCGTTTTTGCACAAAATTGGGTGATTGACTGTCTGATTTTCGCAAAGCTTAGAAGTACTTGACAGAGTAAAATATATTCACTGAAAATGGCAAGAAATAGAAAATTATTTTAAGAATTCTTATGAAAATATTTAAATATACAAAAAAATAAAAAATAACATCAAGGAAATGAAGACGTGGCAAATGGCTTTCACCATTTTAATTAGAATGCATGGACGGTGATCTAGCGCGATTTTAAGGAAAAACAGAACACGTCATTGTTAGCGGTAGAATTGTCCAATTAGTGGCAAAAAAATATGAGTACCTCCGTTTTTGTTCAAAAGTAGGGAAATGACTGTCTGATCATCGCAAAGCTTAAAAGTAGTTGAAACAGTAAAAAATATCCACTGAAAATTTCAAAAAATAGAAAATTATTTCGATAATTCTTATGAAAATATCTAAATATACAAAAGAATAAAAAAAATAACATCAAAGAGATCAAGACGCGGCAAACGGCTTTCACCATTTTAATTAGAATGCATGGACGGTGATCTAGCGCGATTTTAAGGAAAAACAGAACACGTCATTGTTAGCGGTAGAATTGTCCAATTAGTGGCAAAAAAATATGAGTACCTCCGTTTTTGTTCAAAAGTAGGGAAATGACTGTCTGATCATCGCAAAGCTTAAAAGTAGTTGAAACAGTAAAAAATATCCACTGAAAATTTCAAAAAATAGAAAATTATTTCGATAATTCTTATGAAAATATTTAAATATACAAAAAAATAAAAAAAATAACATCAAAGAGATCAAGACGCGGCAAACGGCTTTCACCATTTTAATTAGAATGCATGGACGGTGATCTAGCGCGATTTTGAGGAAAAACAGAAGACCTCATTGTCAGGGGCAAAATCGTCCAGTCAGTGGCGAAAAAATACTACTACCTTCGTTTTTTGCTTGAAACTGGGGGATTGAATGTCTTATCGTTGCAAAGCTTAGAAGTACTTGAAACAGAAAAAAAAAATAGTCATTGAAAATGGCAAAAAATAGAAAATTATTTTGACAATTCTTGTGAAAATATTTAAACATGCAAAAAAATAAAAAAATATTATCAAAGAGATCAAGACGCGGCAAACAGCTTTCACCATTTTAATTAGAATGCATGGATGGTGATCTAGCGCGAATTTAAGGAAAAACAGAACACCACATTGTTAGGGGCAGAATCATCCAGTCAGTGACAAAAAAATACGAGTACCTCTGTTTTTGTTCAAAAGTGGGGGATTGACTGTCTGATCGTCGCAAAGCTTAGAAGTACTTGAAATAGTAAAAAATATTCACTGAAAATGGTAAAAAATAGAAAATTATTTCGACAATTCTTATGAAAATATTTAAATATACAAAAAAATAAAAAATAACATCAAAGAGATCAAGACGCGGCAAACGGCTTTCACCATTTTAATTAGAATGCATGGACGGTGATCTAGCGCGATTTTGAGGAAAAATATAAGACCCATTTCTCAGGGGCAAAATCGTCCAGTTAGTGGTGAAAATATATGAGCACCTCCATTTTTGCTCAAAACTGGGGGATTGACTGTCTGATCGTCGCAAAGCTTAGAAGTACTTGAAATAGTAAAAAATATTCACTGAAAATGGCAAAAAATAGAAAATTATTTTGACAATTCTTATGAAAATATTTAAATATACAAAAAAATAAAAAATAATATCAAAGAAATCAAGATGTGGCAAATGGCTTTCACCATTTTAATTAGAATGCATGGACGGTGATCTAGTGCGATTTTGAGGAAAAACAGAAGACCTCATTGTCAGGGGCAAAATCGTCCAGTTAGTGGCGAAAAAATACGAGTACTTCCGTTTTTGCTCAAAATTGGTGGAATGACTGTCTGATCGTCGCAAAGCTTAGAAGTACTTGAAATAGTAAAAAATATTAAGTGGAAATGGCAAAAAATAAAAAATTATTTCATCAATTTTTATGAAAATATATAAATATACAAAAAACTGAAAAATCATATCCAAGAGATCAAGACACGGCAAACGACTTTCATCAATTTAATTAGAATGCATGGACGGTGATTTAGTGCGATTTTGAGGAAAAATAGAAGACCCCATTATCAGGGGCAAAATCATCCAGTTTGTGGTGACAACATAGGTGAACCTCTGTTTGTTCTCAAAACTGGCGGAAACATTATCTGATTGTCACAAAGCTTAGAAGTACTGTAAATAGAAAAAAATATTAACTAGAAATGGAAAAAAATGCAAAATTATTTCGTCACTTTTTATGAAAATATTTAAATATACAAAAAAATAAAAAATAACATCAAAGAGATCAAGATGTGGCAAATGGCTTTCACCATTTTAATTAGAATGCATGGTGGTGATCTAGCACGATTTTCAGGAAAAACAGAAGAACTTAATTTCAAGGGCAAAATCGTCCAGTCAGTGGTGAAAAAATACGAGTACCTCCGTTGTTGCTCAAAACTGAGGGATTGACGGTTTGATCATCACAAAGCTTACAAGTACTTGAAATAGTAAAAAATATTCATTGAAAATGGCAAAAAACTAGAAAATTATTTCGACAATTCTTATGAAAATATTTAAATATACAAAAAAATAAAAAATAACATCAAAGAGATCAAGACGCGGCAAACGGCTTTCACCATTTTAATTAGAATGCATGGACGGTGATCTAGCATGATTTTGAGGAAAAACAGAAGACCTCATTGTCAGGGGCAAAATCGTCCAGTCAGTGGCGAAAATATACGAGTACCTCCGTTTTTGCTCAAAACTAAAGGATTGACTGTCTGATCATCACAAAGCTTACAAGTACTTGAAATAGTAAAAAATATTCATTGAAAATGGCAAAAAACTAGAAAATTATTTTGACAATTCTTGTGAAAATATTTAAACATACAAAAAAATAAAAAATAACATTAAAGAGATCAAGACGCGGCGAACGGATTTCACCATTTTAATTAGAATGCATGGATGGTGAAAGTCGTTGGCTGCGTCTTGATCTCTTTGATGTTATTTTCTATTTTTTTTGTATATTTATATATTTTCATAAAAATCGACAAAATAATTTTTCATTTTTTTCCACTTCCACTTAATATTTTTTACTATTTAAAGTACTTCTAAGCTTTGTGACGATTAAGCAGTGCTTCCACTAGTTTTGAGCAAAAACGGAGGTACTCGTATTTATTCGCCACTAACTGGACGGTTTTGCCCTTAACAATGCGAACTTCCATTTTTCGTCAAAATCGCCCTAGATCATTGTCCACGCATTCTAATTAAAATGGTGAAAGTCGTTGGCCGCATCTTGATCTCTTTGATGTTCTTTTCTATTTTGTTTGTATATTAATATATTTTCATTAAAATCGACACAATAATTTTTCATTTTTTGCCATTTTCACTTAATATTTTTTAGTATTTAAAGTACTTCTAAGCTTTGTGACCATCAAGCGTTGTTTCCACTAGTTTTGAGCAAAAACGGAGGTACTCGTATTTATTCGCCACTAACTGGACGATTTTGCCCTTAACAATGAGGTCTTCTATTTTTCCTCAAAATCGCCCTAGATCACCGTCCATGCATTCTAATTAAAATGGTGAAAGTCGTTGGCCGTGTCTTGATCTCTTTGATGTTATTTTCTATTTTGTTTGTATATTAATATATTTTCATTCAAATCGACACAATAATTTTTCATTTTTTGCCATTTCCACTTAATATTTTTTAGTATTTAAAGTACTTCTAAGCTTTGTGACCATCAAGCGTTGTTTCCACCACTTTTGAGCAAAAACGGAGGTACTCGTATTTATTCGCCACTAACTGGACGATTTTGCCCTTAACAATGAGGTCTTCTATTTTTCCTCAAAATCACCCTAGATCACCGTCCGTGCATTCTAATTAAAATGGTGAAAGTCGTTGGCCGTGTCTTGATCTCTTTGATGTTATTTTCTTTTTTTTTTGTATATTTATATATTTTCATAAAAATCGACGAAATAATTTTTCATTTTTTCCCACTTCCACTTAATATTTTTTACTATTTAAAGTACTTCTAAACTTTGTTACGATCTAGCAGTGTTTCCACCAGTTTTGAACAAAAATGGAGATATTTGTTTTTTTTCGCCACTCACTGGACCATTTTGCCCTTAACAATGAGGTCTTCTGTTTTTCCACAAAATTGCCCTAAATCACTGTCCAAGCATTCTAATTAAAATGGTGAAAGTCGTTGGCCGGGTCTTGATCTCCTTGATGTTATTTTCTATTTTTTTTGAATATTTATGTATTTTCATAAAAATCGACGAAATAATTTTTTATTTTTTCCCACTTCCACATAATATTTTTTACTATTTAAAGTACTTCTAAGCTTTGTGATGATCAAGCAGTGTTTCGACCAGTTTTGAGCAAAAACGGAGGTACTCGTATTTTTTTGCCACTAACTGGACGATTTTGCCCTTAACAATGAGGTCTTTTATTTTTCCTCAAAATCACCCTAGATCACCGTCCACGCATTCTAATTAAAATGGTGAAAGTCGTTGGCCGCGTCTTGATCTCTTTGATGTTATTTTTTATTTTTTTGTATATTTCTCTATTTTCATTAAAATTGACGAAACAATTTTTCACTTTTTGACATTTCCACTCATTATTTTTTACTATTTAAAGTACTTCTAAGCTTTGTGATGATTAGGCAGTCTTTCCACCAGTTTTGAGCAAAAACAGAGGAAGTTTTGTATTTTCGCCACTGACTGGACGATTTTGCCCTTGACAATGAGGTGTTCTTTTTTTCCTCAAAATCGCCCTAGATCACCATCCATGCATTCTAATTAAAATGGTGCAAGTCGTTGGCCGCGTCTTGATCTCTTTGATGTTATTTTCTATTTTTTTGGATATGTATGTATTTTCATTAAAATTGACGAAATAATTTTTCACTTTTTGACATTTCCACTCAATATTTTTTACTATTTAAGGTACTTCTAATCTTTGTGACGATTAGGCAGTCTTTCCACCAGTTTTGAGCAAAAACAAAGGTAGTTCTATTTTTTCGCCACTGACTGGACGATTTTGCCCCTGACGATAACGTGTTCCGTTTTTTATCAAAATCGCCATATATCACTGTGCAATCATTCTTATTAAAATGGTGAAAGTCGTTGGCCGCGTCTTGATCTCCTTGATGTTATTTTCTATTTTTTTTGTATATTTATATATTTTCATAAAAATCGACAAAATAATTTTTCATTTTTTCCCACTTCCACATAATATTTTTTACTATTTAAAGTACTTCTAAGCTTTGTGACGATCAAGCAGTGTTTCCACCAGTTTTGAACAAAAACGGAGGTACTTGTTTTTTTTCGCCACTCACTAGACCATTTTGCCCTTAACAATGAGGTCTTCAGGTTTTCCACAAAATCGCCGTAGATCACTGTCCAAGCGTTCTAATTAAAATGGTGAACGTCGTTGGCCGTGTCTTGATCTCCTTGGTGTTATTTTCTATTTTTTTTGTATATTTATATATTTTCATAAAAATCGACAAAATAATTTTTCATTTTTTCCCACTTCCACATAATATTTTTTACTATTTAAAGTACTTGTAAGCTTTGTGACGATCAAGTAGTGTTTCCACCAGTTTTGAGCAAAAACGGAGTTACTCGTATTTATTCGCCACTAACTGGACGATTTTGCCCTTAACAATGCGGACTTCTATTTTTCTTCAAAATCGCCCTGGATCATTGTCCATGCATTCTAATTAAAACGGTGAAAGTTGTTGGCCGCGTCTTGATCTCTTTGATGTTATTATATATTTTTTTTTATATTTTTATATATTTTCATAAAAATTGACGAAATAATTTTTCTTTTTTTGCCATTTCCAGTTAATATTTTTTAGTATTTAAAGTACTTCTAAGCTTTGTGACGATCAAGCAGTGTTTCCACCAGTTTTTAGCAAAAACGGAGGCACTCGTCTTCATTCGCCACTAACTGGACGATTTTGCCCTTAACAATGAAGTCTTCTATTTTTCCTCAAAATTGCCCTAGATCACCGTCCATGCATTCTAATTAAAATAGTGAAAGTCGTTGGCCGCGTCTTGATCTCTGTGATGTTAGTTTCTATTTTTTCGTATATTTATATATTTTCATTAAAATTGACGAAATAATTTTTCACTTTTTTACATTTCCACTCAATATTTTTTACTGTTTAAATTACTTCTAAGCTTTGTGACGATTAGGCAGTCTTTCCACCAGTTTTGAGCAAAATAGAGCTAGTTCTATTTTTTTGCCACTGACTGGACGATCTTGCCCATGACAATGAGGTGTTCCGTTTTTCCTCAAAATCGCCCTAGATCACTGTCCATGCATTCTAATTAAAATGGTGAAAGTCGTTGGCCGCGTCTGGTTCTCTTTGATGTTATTTTCTATTTTTTTGTATATTTACATATTTTCATTAAAATTGACGAAATAATTTTTCACTTTTTGACATTTCCACTCAATATTTTTTACTATTTAAGGTACTTCTAAGCTTTGTCACGATTAGGCAGTCTTTCCACCAGTTTTGAGTAAAAACAAAGCTAGTTCTACTTTTTCGCCACTGACTGGACGATTTTGCCCCTGAGGATAAGGTGTTCCGTTTTTTTATCAAAATCGCCATATATCACTGTCCAAGCATTCTTATTAAAATGGTGAAAGTCGTTGGCCGCGTCTCTATCTCCGTGATGTTATTTTATATTTTTTTTGTATATTTATATATTTTCATAAAAATCGACAAAATAATTTTTCATTTTTTCCCACTTCCAAATAATATTTGTTACTATTTAAAGTACTTCTAAGCTTTGTGACGATCAAGCAGTGTTTCCACAAGTTTTGAACAAAAACTGAGGTACTAGTTTTTTTTCGCCACTCATTGGACCATTTTGCCCTTAACAATGAGGTCTTCTGTTTTTCTACAAACTTGCCCTAAATCATTGTCCATGCATTCTAATTAAAATAGTGAAAGTCGTTGGCCGTGTCTTGATCTCTGTGATATTATTTTCTATTTTTTCGTATATTTATATATTTTCATTAAAATTGACGAAATAATTTTTCACTTTTTGACATTTCCACTCAATATTTTTACTGTTTAAAGTACTTCTAAGCTTTGTGACGATTAGGCAGTCTTTCCACCAGTTTTGAGCAAAATAGCGCTAGTTCTATTTTTTTGCCACTGACTAGACGATCTTGCCCATGACAATGAGGTGTTTCGTTTTTCCTCAAAATCGCACTAGATCACCTTCCATGCATTCTAATTAAAATGGTGACAGTCGTTGGCCGCGTCTTGATGTCCTTGATGTTATTTCGTATTTTTATTTGTATATTTTTATATTTTTATAAAAGTCGAAGAAATAATTTTTCATTTTTTCCCACTTCCACATAATATTTTTTACTATTTAAAGTACTTCTAAGCTTTGTGACGATCAAGCAGTGTTTCCACCAGTTTTGAGCAAAAACGGAGGTACTCGTATTTATTCGCCACTAACTGGACGATTTTGCCCTTAACAATGAGGACTTCTGTTTTTCGTCAAAATCGCCCTAGATCATTGTCCATGCATTCTAATTAAAATGGTGAAAGTTGTTGGCCGCGTCTTGATCTCTTTGATGTTATTATATATATTTTTTTATATATTTATATATTTTCATAAAAATCGACGAAATAATTTTTCATTTTTTGCCCTTTCCAGTTAATATTTTTTAGTATTTAAAGTACTTCTAAGCTTTGTGACAATCAAGCAGTGTTTCCACCAGTTTTTAGCAAAAACGGAGGTACTCGTATTCATTCGCCACTAACTGGACGATTTTGCTCTTAACAATGAACTCTTCTATTTTTCCTCAAAATTGCCCTAGATCACCGTCCATGCATTCTAATTAAAATAGTGAAAGTCGTTGGCCGCGTCTTGATCTCTTTGATGTTATTTTCTATTTTTTCGTATATTTATATATTTTCATTAAAATTGACGAAATAATTTTTCATTTTTTGACATTTCCACTCAATATTTTTTACTGTCTAAAGTACTTCTAAGCTTTGTGACGATAGGGAGTCTTTCCACCAGTTTTGAGCAAAATAGAGGTAGTTCTATTTTTTTGCCACTGATTGGACGATCTTGCCCCTGACAATGAGGTGTTCCGTTTTTCCTCAAAATCACCCTAGATCACCGTCCATGCATTCTAATTAAAATGGTGAAAGTCGTTGGCCGCGTCTGGTTCTCTTTGATGTTATTTTCTATTTTTTTGTATATTTACATATTTTCATTAAAATTGACGAAATAATTTTTCACTTTTTGACATTTCCACTCAATATTTTTTACTATTTAAAGTACTTCTAAGCTTTGTGACGATTAGGCAGTCTTTCCACCAGTTTTGAGCAAAAACAGAGGTAGTTCTATTTTTTCGCCACTGACTGGACGATTTTGCCCCTGACAATGAGGTGTTCCGTTTTTTCTCAAAATCGCCATATATCACCGTCCAGGCATTCTAATTAAAATGGTGAAAGTCGTTGGCCGCGTCTTGATCTCTTTGATGTTATTTTCTATTTTTTTTGTATATTTATATATTTTCATAAAAATCGACGAAATAATTTTTCATTTTTCCCACTTCCACTTAATATTTTTTACTATTTAAAGTACCTCTAAGCTTTGTGACGATCAAGCAGTGTTTCCACCAGTTTTGAGCAAAAACGGAGGTACTCGTATTTATTCGCCACTAACTGTATGATTTTGCCCTTAATT
>JAKISB010000011.1:535799-550799 GCA_028551475.1 Casuarina equisetifolia
ATCGTCCAGTTAGTGGCAAAAAATACGAGTACCTCCGTTTTTAGTCAAAACTGATGGAGACACTGCTCGATCGTCACAAAGCTTACAAGTACTTTAAATAGTAAAAAATATTAAGTGGAAGTGGGAAAAAATAAAAATTATTTCGTCGATTTTTATGAAAATATATAAATATACAAAAAAAAAAAGAAAATAACATCATGGAGATCAAGACGCGGCCAACGACTTTCACCATTTTAATTACAATGCTGGAACAGTGATTTAGGGCGATTTTGTGGAAAAATAGAACACCTCATTGTTAGGGGCAAAATCGTCCAGTTAGTGGCAAATGAATACGAGTACCTCCGTTTTTGCTAAAAACTGGTGGAAACACTGCTTGATCGTCACAAAGCTTAGAAGTACTTTAAATAGTGAAAAATATTATGTGGAAGTGGGAAAAAATGAAAAACTATTTCGTCAATTTTTATGAAAGTGTATAAATATACAAAAAAAATAGAAAATAACATCAAAGAGATCAAGATGCGGCCAACGACTTTCACCATTTTAATTAGAATGCTTGGACAGTGATTTAGGACGATTTTGTGGAAAAACAGAAGACCTCATTGTTAAGGGCAAAATCGTCCAGTGAGTGGCGAAAAAAAACAAGTACCTCTGTTTTTGTTCAAAACTGGTGGAAACACTGCTTGATCGTCACAAAGCTTAGAAGTACTTTAAATAGTAAAAAATATTAAGTGGAAGTGGGAAAAAATGAAAAATTATTTCGTCGATTTTTATGAAAATATGTAAATATACAAAAAAAATAGAAAATAACATCAAGGAGATCAAGACGCGGCCAACGACTTTCACCATTTTAATTAGAATGCATGGATGGTGATGTAGGGCGATTTTGAGGAAAAACAGAAGACCTCATTGTTAAGGGCAAAATCGTCCAGTTAGTGGCGAAAAAATACGAGTACCTCTATTTTTGCTCAAAACTGGTGGAAACACTGCGTGATCGTCACAAAGCTTAGAAGTACTTTAAATACTAAAAACTATTAAGTGGAAATGGCAAAAAATGAAAATTATTTTGTCAATTTTTATGAAAATATATAAATATACAAAAAAATAGAAAATAACATCAAGGAGATCAAGACGCGGCCAACGACTTTCACCATTTTAATTAGAATGCATGGACGGTGATCTAGGGCGATTTTGAGGAAAAACAGAAGACCTCATTGTAAGGGCAAAATCGTCCAGTTAGTGGCAAAAAATACGAGTACCTCCGTTTTTGCTCAAAACTGGTGGAAACACTGCTTGATCGTCACAAAGCTTAGAAGTACTTTAAATAGTAAAAAATATTAAGTGGAAGTGGGAAAAAATGAAAAATTATTTGTCGATTTTTATGAAAATATATAAATATACAAAAAAAAATAGAAAATAACATCAAAGAGATCAAGACGCGGCCAACGACTTTCACCATTTTAATTAGAATGCATGGACGGTGATCTAGGGCGATTTTGAGGAAAAACAGAAGACCTCATTGTTAAGGGCAAAATCGTCCAGTTAGTGGCGAAAAAATACGAGTACCTCCGTTTTTGCTCAAAACTGGTGGAAACACTGCTTGATCGTCACAAAGCTTAGAAGTACTTTAAATACTAAAAACTATTAAGTGGAAATGGCAAAAAATGAAAATTTATTTTGTCAATTTTTATGAAAATATATACATATCCAAAAAAATAGAAAATAACATCAAAGAGATCAAGACGCGGCCAACGACTTTCACCATTTTAATTAGAATGCATGGACAATGATCTAGGGCGATTTTGAGGAAAAAAATAAGACCTCATTGTTAGGGGCAAAATCGTCCAGTTAGTGGCGAATGAATACGAGTACCTCCGTTTTTGCTAAAAACTGGTGGAAACACTGCTTGATCGTCACAAAGCTTAGAAGTACTTTAAATACTAAAAAATATTAAGTGGAAATGGCAAAAAATGAAAAATTATTTAGTCGATTTTTATGAAAATATATAAATATACAAAAAAAATAGAAAATAACATCAAAGAGATCAAGACGCGGCCAACGACTTTCACCATTTTAATTAGAATGCATGGACAGTGATCTAGGGCGATTTTGAGGAAAAAAATAAGACCTCATTGTTAGGGGCAAAATCGTCCAGTTAGTGGCGAAATGAATACGAGTACCTCCGTTTTTGCTAAAAACTGGTGGAAACACTGCTTGATCGTCACAAAGCTTAGAAGTACTTTAAATAGTAAAAAATATTAAGTGAAATGGAAAAAATGAAAAATTATTTCGTCAATTTTTATGAAAATATATAAATATACAAAAAAAATAGAAAATAACATCAAAGAGATCAAGACGCGGCCAACGACTTTCACCATTTTAATTAGAATGCATGGACGGTGATCTAGGCGATTTTGAGGAAAAACAGAAGACCTCATTGTCAGGGCAAAATCGTCCAGTTAGTGGCGAAAAAATACGAGTACCTCCGTTTTTGCTCAAAACTGGTGGAAACACTGCCTGATCGTCACAAAGCTTAGAAGTACTTTAAATAGTAAAAAATATTAAGTGGAAATGGCAAAAAATGAAAAATTATTTCGTCAATTTTTATGAAAATATATAAATATACAAAAAAATAGAAAATAACATCAAAGAGATCAAGACGCGGCCAACGACTTTCACCATTTTAATTAGAATGCATGGACAGTGATCTAGGGCGATTTTGAGGAAAAACAGAAGACCTCATTGTTAGGGGCAAAATCGTCCAGTCAGTGCGAAAAAATACGAGTACCTCCGTTTTTGCTCAAAACTGGTGGAAACACTGCCTGATCGTCACAAAGCTTAGAAGTACTTTAAATAGTAAAAAATATTAAGTGGAAATGGCAAAAAATGAAAAATTATTTCGTCAATTTTTATGAAAATATATAAATATACAAAAAAATAGAAAATAACATCAAAGAGATCAAGACGCGGCCAACGACTTTCACCATTTTAATTAGAATGCATGGACGGTGATCTAGGGCGATTTTGAGGAAAAACAGAAGACCTCATTGTTAAGGGCAAAATCGTCCAGTTAGTGGCGAAAAAATACGAGTACCTCCGTTTTTGCTCAAAACTGGTGGAAACACTGCTTGATCGTCACAAAGCTTAGAAGTACTTTAAATAGTAAAAAATATTAAGTGGAAGTGGAAAAAATGAAAAATTATTTCGTCAATTTTTATGAAAATATATAAATATACAAAAAAAATAGAAAATAACATCAAGGAGATCAAGACGCGGCCAACGACTTTCACCATTTTAATTAGAATGCTTGGACAGTGATTTAGGGCGATTTTGAGGAAAAACAGAAGACCTCATTGTTAAGGGCAAAATCGTCCAGTTAGTGGCGAAAAAATACGAGTACCTCCGTTTTTGCTCAAAACTGGTGGAAACACTGCTTGATCGTCACAAAGCTTAGAAGTACTTTAAATAGTAAAAAATATTAAGTGGAAGTGGGAAAAAATGAAAAATTATTTCGTCAATTTTTATGAAAATATATAAATATACAAAAAAAATAGAAAATAACATCAAAGAGATCAAGACGCGGCCAACGACTTTCACCATTTTAATTAGAATGCATGGACGGTGATCTAGGGAGATTTTGAGGAAAAACAGAAGACCTCATTGTCAGGGGCAAAATCGTCCAGTAGTGCGAAAAAATATCGAGTACCTCTCGTTTTTGCTCAAAACTGGTGGAAACACTGCTTGATCATCACAAAGCTTAGAAGTACTTTAAATAGTAAAAAATATTAAGTGGAATGGCAAAAAATGAAAAATTATTTCGTGAATTTTTATGAAAATATATAAATATACAAAAAAATAAAAAATAACATCAAAGAGATCAAGACGTGGCAAACGACTTTCACCATTTTAATTAGAATGCATGGACGGTGATCTAGGGTGATTTTGAGGAAAAACAGAAGACCTCATTGTCAGGGCAAAATCGTCCAGTTAGTGCGAAAAAATACGAGTACCTCCGTTTTTGCTCAAAACTGGTGAAACACTGCTTGATCGTCACAAAGCTTAGAAGTACTTTAAATAGTAAAAAATATTAAGTGGAAATGGCAAAAAATGAAAAATTATTTCGTCGATTTTTATGAAAATATATAAATATACAAAAAAAATAGAAAATAACATCAAGAGATCAAGACGCGGCAACGACTTCACCATTTTAATTAGAATGCATGGACGGTGATCTAGGGCGATTTTGAGGAAAAACAGAAGACCTCATTGTTAGGGGCAAAATCGTCCAGTTAGTGGCGAAAAAATACGAGTACCTCCTTTTTGCTCAAAACTGGTGGAAACACTGCTTGATCGTCACAAAGCTTAGAAGTACTTTAAATAGTAAAAAATATTAAGTGGAAGTGGAAAAAATGAAAAATTATTTCGTCGATTTTTATGAAAATATATAAATATACAAAAAAATAAAAAATAACATCAAAGAGATCAAGACGCGGCAAACGACTTTCACCATTTTAATTAGAATGCATGGACGGTGATCTAGGGTGATTTTGAGGAAAAACAGAAGACCTCATTGTCAGGGGCAAAATCGTCCAGTCAGTGGCGAAAAAATAGAGTACCTCAGTTTTTGCTCAAACTGGTGGAAACACTGCTTGATCGTCACAAAGCTTAGAAGTACTTTAAATAGTAAAAAATATTAAGTGGAAATGGCAAAAAATGAAAAATTATTTCGTCAATTTTTATGAAAATATATAAATATACAAAAAAATAGAAAATAACATCAAAGAGATCAAGACGCGGCCAACGACTTTCACCATTTTAATTAGAATGCATGGACGGTGATCTAGGGCGATTTTGAGGAAAAACAGAAGACCTCATTGTCAGGGGCAAAATCGTCCAGTTAGTGGCGAAAAAATACGAGTACCTCCGTTTTTGCTCAAAACTGGTGGAAACACTGCTTGATCGTCACAAAGCTTAGAAGTACTTTAAATAGTAAAAAATATTAAGTGGAAATGGGAAAAAATGAAAAATTATTTCGTCAATTTTTATGAAAATATATAAATATACAAAAAAAATAGAAAATAACATCAAAGAGATCAAGACGCGGCCAACGACTTTCACCATTTTAATTAGAATGCATGGACGGTGATCTAGGCGATTTTGAGGAAAAACAGAAGACCTCATTGTCAGGGCAAAATCGTCCAGTCTAGTGGCGAAAAAATACGAGTACCTCCGTTTTTGCTCAAAACTGGTGGAAACACTGCCTTGATCGTCACAAAGCTTAGAAGTACTTTAAATAGTAAAAAATATTAAGTGAAATGGCAAAAAATGAAAAATTATTTCGTCAATTTTTATGAAAATATATAAATATACAAAAAAATAGAAAATAACATCAAAGAGATCAAGACGCGGCCAACGACTTTCACCATTTTAATTAGAATGCATGGACGATGATCTAGGGCGATTTTGAGGAAAAACAGAAGACCTCATTGTCAGGGGCAAAATCGTCCAGTTAGTGGCGAAAAATACGAGTACCTCCGTTTTTGCTAAAAACTGGTGGAAAACACTGCTTGATCGTCACAAAGCTTAGAAGTACTTTAAATAGTAAAAATATTAAGTGGAAGTGGAAAAAATGAAAAATTATTTCGTCGATTTTTATGAAAATATATAAATATACAAAAAAAATAGAAAATAACATCAAAGAGATCAAGACACGGCCAACGACTTTCACCATTTTAATTAGAATGCATGGACGGTGATCTAGGGCGATTTTGAGGAAAAACAGAAGACCTCATTGTTAAGGGCAAAATCGTCCAGTTAGTGGCGAAAAAATACGAGTACCTCCGTTTTTGCTCAAAACTGGTGGAAAACACTGCTTGATCGTCACAAAGCTTAGAAGTACTTTAAATAGTAAAAAATATTAAGTGGAAGTGGAAAAAAATGAAAAATTATTTCGTCGATTTTTATGAAAATATATAAATATACAAAAAAAATAGAAAATAACATCAAAGAGATCAAGACGCGGCCAACGACTTTCACCATTTTAATTAGAATGCATGGACGGTGATCTAGGGCGATTTTGAGGAAAAACAGAAGACCTCATTGTCAGGGGCAAAATCGTCCAGTTAGTGGCGAAAAAATAGAGTACCTCCGTTTTTGCTCAAAACTGGTGGAAACACTGCCTGATCGTCACAAAGCTTAGAAGTACTTTAAATAGTAAAAAATATTAAGTGGAAATGGAAAAAATGAAAAATTATTTCGTCAATTTTTATGAAAATATATAAATATACAAAAAAAATAGAAAATAACATCAAAGAGATCAAGACGCGGCCAACGACTTTCACCATTTTAATTAGAATGCATGGACGGTGATCTAGGGCGATTTTGAGGAAAAACAGAAGACCTCATTGTCAGGGGCAAAATCGTCCAGTTAGTGGCGAAAAAATACGAGTACCTCCGTTTTTGCTCAAAACTGGTGGAAACACTGCTTGATCGTCACAAAGCTTAGAAGTACTTTAAATAGTAAAAAATATTAAGTGGAAGTGGAAAAAATGAAAAATTATTTCGTCAATTTTTATGAAAATATATAAATATACAAAAAAATAGAAAATAACATCAAAGAGATCAAGACGCGGCAAACGACTTTCACCATTTTAATTAGAATGCATGGACGGTGATCTAGGGCGATTTTGAGGAAAAACAGAAGACCTCATTGTCAGGGGCAAAATCGTCCAGTTAGTGGCGAAAAAATACGAGTACCTCCGTTTTTGCTCAAAACTGGTGGAAACACTGTCTGATCGTCACAAAGCTTAGAAGTACTTTAAATAGTAAAAAATATTAAGTGGAAATGGAAAAAATGAAAAATTATTTCGTCAATTTTTATGAAAATATATAAATATACAAAAAAAATAGAAAATAACATCAAAGAGATCAAGACGCGGCCAACGACTTTCACCATTTTAATTAGAATGCATGGACGGTGATCTAGGGCGATTTTGAGGAAAAACAGAAGACCTCATTGTTAAGGGCAAAATGGTCCAGTGAGTGGCGAAAAAAAACAAGTACCTCCGTTTTTGCTCAAAACTGGTGGAAACACTGGTTGATCGTCACAAAGTTTAGAAGTACTTTAAATAGTAAAAAATATTATGTGGACTTCAACATAATATTTGCAATGGCTCTATTTGCAATATTCCTATCTATTATTTTGGAGATTTATAATTCTTCCATTTTACTGGACGGAATTTCAACGATTTAGATTCACAAGAATTATTAAATACCTTTTCAATACGAAACACGGTGAAGCATTTAGGTCGTTTTTAGCCCATTCTATTTTTTGTGGTAGTTCGACTGTGGAATTTCTTTGTTTCTGTATTTCCGGAATATGAGTGTGTGACTTGTTATAATTGATTCTATGGATACTACAGAAATTGGTTCTGTCATCTCGATACAGATGGTTTTACCTCGTCGGATATTCATTCTAGTATCCGGAACGCGCGGAATATATGAAATAGATTACAAACTATTAGAACTATGATTCATATTTAATATTTAGTATTCAGACCTCGTGTACCGGACTCCAAAAAAAGAATTAACCAAAAAAAGAGGGTTAGAAGTTATAAATCGAAAGGTTTTTATTCTTTGTTTTCCCGTTTATATTTTTCTTTTTTTTTTTATTATTAAATTTAAATTTGAAATTTAAGGACAAATCTTTCTTTGGATTTTTATTCATTATATCTATTCATTGAATAAGTGATGATCCACCGATTCTTACTCAGGGAATTTTTGGACTTAGTTTGAGGGTTTTATTGAATCATCGTGGTTGTAGTATGAATCTGAGGTTTTAATCGATTCATAGGGTCTTAACAAGAAAATTCCTATCAATAATAAAGAAAACAGAAGTAAAGCTGCATTACACACAAATAAAAAAAATAGGTAAATAGAAGATTCAAGAGGCCTGTAACGATCAACATAAAGACGAATGCGCCAACTTGATATTTTGGCATTATAACTACAAAGAAGAGCTTTCAGATTTTTATTATTTCGTATCTTCAGAGAAAAAGATTGAATCATAGATTAAAGAAATTTCAAATTTTCTATTACGCATATCCATATCCGTTATAGTGAGTATTTGATAGCTAATATTTGGTTGTTTCTGTTTGAGCTGTACGAGATGAAATTCTCATATACGGTTCTCAGAGGGGGAATTTACCTATCTCAATAAAGTGTATGATTGGTTTGAAGAACGTCTTGAGATTCAGGCGATTGCAGATGATATAACTAGTAAATACGTTCCTCCGCATGTCAATATATTTTATTGTTTAGGCGGAATTACGCTTACTTGTTTTTTAGTACAAGTAGCTACGGGATTCGCTATGACTTTTTACTATCGACCGACCGTTACTGAGGCTTTTGCTTCTGTTCAATATATAATGACTGAGGCGAACTTTGGTTGGTTAATCCGATCCGTTCATCGCTGGTCGGCAAGTATGATGGTCCTAATGATGATCTTGCACGTATTCCGTGTGTATCTCACCGGTGGCTTTAAAAAACCTCGCGAATTGACTTGGGTTACAGGTGTGATTCTGGGTGTATTGACCGCATCTTTTGGTGTGACTGGTTATTCCTTACCTCGGGATCAAATTGGTTATTGGGCAGTCAAAATTGTAACAGGCGTACCGGAAGCTATTCCTGTAATAGGATCTCCTTTGGTAGAGTTATTACGTGGAAGTGCTAGTGTAGGACAATCCACTCTGACTCGTTTTTATAGTTTACACACTTTTGTATTACCTCTGCTTACTGCCGTATTTATGTTAATGCACTTCCCAATGATACGTAAGCAAGGCATTTCTGGTCCTTTATAGAGAATAAAGAATTTTATAGAGAATAAAGAATATAATCTAAATCATAGATATTTGTAATCAGTCATTTATCAGGGTAGGAACAATAGGATTTCATTGCTATAAATATGGATTATTGAAAGAATAAAACATGTATTTGGATATTTCCCTTCAACCCACAAGATTCTATTATTTATTTGACACTAATGGTTGAAGTGAATTCTCCGAAGAGAAAATGGATTATGGGAGTGTGTGACTTGAACTATTGATTAGTCCGTGCAGATATATTCTTTATCTGCCGCATTTGTTTGAATTCCCGACTAAATAAATGTGTCTTTCCTTTGTTCCAACCACCGCATAAACCCCATACAGAGGATAGGCTGGTTCACTTGAGGGGAATCTTTTCTATGATCAGACTTGATCATGTTGTGCGTGAACGGGCTCCGTAAGATCCAGTAGAATAAGTGATACGGTATAATACAGATTCTGTTTTATCTATTTCACTTACTTACATAGTACGGAAATGCATTCATTTCTTTTGCATTAACTCAATATATGATATATGTACTATCGGAGTGAAACAAGGGATCTAAAGAAGAACAGAGGCTAGACTCTATTAGTAACAAGTAAATTCTTTGTATGTAAAAAGTCTCGATATTTTTTATTTTTTTTGGAAATAAAAGCGAATCGCAAGGTCTGAGACGACCCAGAAAGCACTTGATCACGGTCAACTTTGTAAGCCTACTTGGGTATTGAGCATTTACCTGTAAGAACTGAATTATTTGCATTCGTTTAATTTGTGCTCGAGCCGGATGATGCAAAATTATCATGTCCGGTTCCCTCGGGGGATGGATTTATAATAATTCACCTATCCAAATAACAAAAAAACCTGACTTGAACGATCCTGTATTAAGAGCTAAATTGGCTAAGGGTATGGGTCATAATTATTATGGAGAACCCGCATGGCCCAATGATCTTTTATATATTTTTCCCGTAGTAATTCTAGGCACTATTGCATGTAACGTAGGTTTAGCGGTTCTAGAACCATCAATGATTGGTGAACCCGCGGATCCATTTGCAACTCCTTTGGAAATATTGCCTGAATGGTATTTTTTTCCCGTATTTCAAATACTTCGTACAGTGCCCAATAAGTTATTGGGTGTTCTTTTAATGGTTTCAGTACCTGCGGGATTATTAACCGTACCTTTTTTGGAGAATGTTAATAAATTCCAAAATCCATTTCGTCGTCCAGTAGCAACAACTGTCTTTTTGATTGGTACCGCAGCAGCTCTTTGGTTGGGTATTGGAGCAACATTACCTATTGATAAATCCTTAACTTTAGGTCTTTTTTAAATTGATTCAATTGTGAAATAATTGCGAAATAAAATATAAAATATTATGACATGTGTATCTAGGGAATAGTCGCTTTCAAGTGAATTCTCCCTAGATACATCTATTCAATTAAATTTTGGATCTATTCTGAGTATATGGATTGTGCTAAAGATTCAAAACCCATTTTCCTTTCATTTTTTTCTAAATAATTCTAAATAAAAATAATAAAAAAAAGATGAAATCCAATGGATTTCGAATTTATACGAAATTTTTTTCTATTTCTAGAATGTCCAATATATGTTTTATGTCTTTCATGCGAAAATGTTTCATTTTCATAAAGTCGTCTTGACTTTTATTTAAAAGGTCCAATACGGTATGTATATTGGACCTTTTGAGGCAATTATAAATTCTAGGGGGCAGTT
This sequence comes from Casuarina equisetifolia, assembly GCA_028551475.1. Taxonomy (NCBI): domain Eukaryota; kingdom Viridiplantae; phylum Streptophyta; class Magnoliopsida; order Fagales; family Casuarinaceae; genus Casuarina; species Casuarina equisetifolia. Next base: position 546,385 of record JAKISB010000011.1, read on the forward strand.
CTGATTGGTCTATAAAAATGGATTTGAATGCTATTTCTTTTTGATTTTTCTTTAGTTTAGTCAATCTATCATGAAAAGTAAAAATGGGTAAAGTAACTTCGTGTTGATTGTTTTCTAAATGTAATTTATCTTCTTCTGCATGTAAAAAAGGAATAAATAACTTAATCAAATTCCGTGAGGCTTCGTGAAGTGCTTCTTTTGGAGTTAAACTTCCATTTGTCCATATTTCTAGAAAAAGTATCTCTTTTTTTTCATTCCCATTTACATAAGAATGAATACTATGGTTTGCATTTCGAACGGGCATGAATACAGCGTCTATAGGGTAACTTCTGTCTTGACAGTTATTTGGTGTTTTTATATGATATCCACGATTCCTTTCAATTTGTAATTCAATACACAAATTAATTGGTTCTGTTAGGTTAACTATGTGCTGTGTATTATCAACAATTTCTACAGAAGGTGGTAAGATGATGTCTTGAGCAATTACAGGTCGGGGACCCTTGACACAAATAGACGCGCCACGAATTCCATACAGATTACTTCTCAATACAATTTCTTTCAAATTCATTAAAATTTCATGTACTGATTCTTGAATACCTACTATGGTAGAATATTCATGTGGTATTTTCTCAGATTTTACGCGTGTGATACATGTTCCTTCTATTTCTCCAAGCAAAGCTCTTCGCATTGCAATGCCTATTGTATCGGCTTGACCTTTCATAAGTGGAGACAGAATAAAGCGTCCATAATATAGACGCTTACTATCTATTCTTGATTCAACACACTTCCATTGCAGCGTCCGAGTCGATACTATTACTTTCTCTCGAACCATAGTAATATTTTTATTTGACCAAAAAATTATTTATTTTATTTCTCTTGAATTGAAATGTTTTGTTTATTTTTACACACGCCTTTTTTTAGGGGGTCTACATCCATTATGTGGCATAGGGGTTACATCTCGTACGAAACTTAATATTATACCGCTTCTACGAATCGCCCTTAATGCCGCATCTCTTCCGAGACCTGGTCCTTTTATCATGACTTCTGCTCGTTGCATACCTTGATCTACTACTGTCCGAATAGCATTTCCTGCTGCGATTTGAGCGGCAAACGGTGTCCCTCTCCTTGTACCCTTGAATCCACAAGTACCCGCGGAGGACCAAGAAATTACCCGACCTCGTACATCTGTAACAGTCACAATGGTATTGTTGAAACTTGCTTGAACATGAATAACTCCTTTTGGTATTCTACGAGCGCTCTTACGTAAACCAATACGTCCATTTCTACGTGAACCAATTCTTGGTACAGGTTTTGTCATATTTTATCATCTAATAAATATAAGTCAGAGATATATGGATATATCCATTTCATGTCAAAACGGATTCTTTCTTTTTTGTATGTTCGGTCCCTTAGAGAGTTTCTTTTACTTTTACTTTAGAAAGATTATCCTTGTCTTTGTTTATGTCTTGGGTTGGAACAAATTACTATAATTCGTCCCCGTCTACGGATCAGACGACATTTTTCACAAATTTTACGAGCGGAGGCTCTTATTTTCATATTTGTCATTCCTTAACTTAATTTTGAATTTACTTATTGAAAGGAAATAAGTTTTCTTTAAATTTTCAACTTTCGAATTGTATCCCTTCGAAAAGAATATTAAAGTTGAAGCTTTGTTTCAGAGTATATAAATTATATGCCTTTTGGTTGAATCATAACAACTTAGTTAAATTTTTTCTTTATCCTCCAGTAAGTAGCATATGTATAAAACTATGTGGAATCCTTCCTAAACCATAACCTAAAATCCGATCTTCATTATTTAACCGAATCTTAAGTCTACCGTTCGGAAGTGATTCAGTAATTTAATTTCCACGAATCTATTTTTCTTCTTTTAGCCCAATTCCGGGTAAAACTTCTTTAAAAAATTAACCAATGCCAGGGGGGAGTGATATTATAAACCTGCTCTTTTTTTTTTTCACAAATAAGCAAACCAGTAGTAAAGTTCCATATCTAAGTTGGATATAAGAAAGATTACCATATATAACACAAAATTTCTCCGCCAATTCTTTCTAGTCGGGCCTCCCGGTCCGTTATTATACCCCGAGAAGTAGAAAGAATTACAATCCCCATCCCGCCTAAAATTCTAGGAATTCGTTGATAGTTCGAATAGATTCGTAGACCGGGTCGACTGATCCGTTTTAAATTTAAAACAGTTTTATATGGCCCTTTCCTATTCCTTCTATGCCGTAGGTTTAAAACCAAAAAATATTTGTTACTTTCTTGATGTTTCCTCACGTTTTCAATAAAACCTTCTCTTAACAATATTTTAACAAGGTTTTCATTGATGTTCGTAGACGGTATTCGAATCGTTCCCTTTCTATTCATGTCCGCATTACGTATAGAAGTTATTATATCAGCAATAGTGTCTTTACCCATGATAAACTAAAATTATTGTTGTCCCTGAAGTTTGATATAATCAACATACTTTTTTTCTTTATATATAGATTTTCATATATTTTTTTTTATGAATTGTTAAAGATATATGCGTGAGACAAATCTACTAATTAATTTTATCTATTTTTTGAATATTTTATTAATCTTTTCTTTTTTATTCACTTTTTTATTCAAATGCTATAAGTATATTATAGTCTCATCTTTATTATACTTATAATACTTCAGGCGCTAATGAAACTATTTTAGCGAAATTCAACTGTCTCAATTCCCGTGCGATCGCACCAAAAATTCTAGTTCCTTTGGGATTTCCTTCTTGATCAATAACAACCGCAGCATTGTCATCATATCGTAGTATCATACCGTTGTCACGTTTGAGTTCTTTACAAGTACGTACAATTACAGCTCTGATCACTTCAGATTTTTCTAAAGGTGTATTTGGTATTGCTTCCTTGATTACAGCAACAATAACGTCACCAATATGAGCATATCGTCGATTACTAGCTCCTATGATTTGAATACACATTAATTTTCGTGCACCGCTGTTGTCCGCTACATTTAAATAGGTTTGAGGTTGAATCATATCATTTTTTTTATTTTATTTGCTCTTTTGATGCAAAGGTACGAAGTAAAAAAAAGAAATATTGTTTGTCTAAAATAAATAAAAAAACCTACAATTGTAGGTTTTTTTATTTCATTCCAAAGACCCTTTTCCTTTGGTTCTACACCCCTATCCTGAAATAATGAATTGAGTTCGTATAGGCATTTTGGATGCTGCTATTGAAATAGCCTTTCTAGCTATGTTTTCTGCTACCCCGCCCATTTCATAAAGTATTCTACCCGGTTTAACGATAGCTACCCAATATTCGGGCGATCCTTTCCCTGAACCCATACGCGTTTCTGCGGGTCTTACTGTAACCGGTTTGTCTGGAAATATACGTACCCAGATTTTTCCACCGCGGCGCACATTTCGTGTCATTGCCCGTCGCCCCGCTTCTATTTGTCTAGATGTGATCCATGCAGGTTCAAGTGCCTGAAGGGCATATCTACCGAAACAAATATGATTACCTCTATAAGATATTCCTTTCATTCTTCCTCTATGTTGTTTACGGAATCTGGTTCTTTTGGGGTTATAGTTGATGATTGTTTATCAATTCATTCCATCTCTACTACAGAACTGGACATGAGAGTTTCTTCTCATCCAGCTCCTTGCGAATGAAACAATTATAAAAAAATATACATGTATTTCGTGAATAATATACTGAACCGCGGGATTCGTTGAGATTTTATCTAAGTTATTATTTTATTTAATCTATTAGAAATTTGTATATCGTGTTTTGATAATTTATATAATAAATTAAACATATATTTATTTTATTTTTATATTTAGAATTTATAGTAATGTCATTTTGTTATAATGAGTCTTTATTTTGTTTTGTCTTTTTTATTATCATATCGAATGGATCAAAATTTAGAAATCCAATAAAATAGAAAATAAAAACTTTCGCGGGCGAATATTTACTCTTTCAAGATATATTTCAGTTGTAGGGTTATTCCACGACATGAGCTTTCAAAATAAAAGTGGATTGTTCCCGGGTTTGTTCCGCCATCCTACCTAGTGAATCATTAGGATTCGTTTTCAATAGAATCTTATGTATCCACAGGTTCCGTCGTTCCCATCGCTTCTCGATTAATGGTTAGGCCTGAATTCTACAACGGAGCTCCTAATAAAAAAAATGTGTTCTTGAGTCAATTTTCTCAGTCTTTATTGCCTCGGGGCTCTTAATTTTTTTGTTCTATGAACAAATTTATCTAATTATAGATCAATCAAATTAGTATTGATGCTTTATTACATTATCATTATCCTTTATAAGATCACTCATAGACCTTTCATATTGGAATCATATAGAGCATTGATATTCTTTCTCTTTTTCTCTCCCCCTTCCATTTATCAGCATTTTTATTGT
>JAKISB010000011.1:555799-569219 GCA_028551475.1 Casuarina equisetifolia
AATATATAAATATACAAAAAAATAGAAAATAACATCAAGGAGATCAAGATGTGGCCAATGACTTTCACCATTTTAATTAGAATGCATGGACGGTGATCTAGGGCGATTTTGAGGAAAAACAGAAGACCTCATTGTTAAGGGCAAAATCATCCAGATAGTGGCAAACAAATACGAGTACCTCCGTTTTTGTTCAAAACTAGTGGAAACACTGCTTGATCGTCACAAAGCTTAGAAGTACTTTAAATAGTAAAAAATATTATGTGGAAGTGGGAAAAAGTGAAAAATTATTTCGTCGATTTTTATGACAATATATAAATATACAAAAAAAAATAGAAAATAACATCAAGGAGATCAAGACGCGGCCAACGACTTTCACCATTTTAATTAGAATGCATGGACGGTGATCTAGGGCGATTTTGAGGAAAAACAGAAGACCTCATTGTTAAGGGCAAAATGGTCCAGTGAGTGGCGAAAAAAAACAAGTACCTCCGTTTTTGCTAAAAACTGGTGGAAACACTGCTTGATCGTCACAAAGCTTAGAAGTACTTTAAATAGTAAAAAATATTAAGTGGAAGTGGGAAAAAATGAAAGATTATTTCGTCAATTTTTATGGAAATATAAAAATATACAAAAAAAAATAGAAAATAACATCAAAGGGATGAAGACGCGGCCAACGACTTTCACCATTTTAATTAGAATGCCCGGACGGTGATATATGTCGATTTTGAGAAAAAACGGAACACCTCATTGTCAGGGGCAAAATCGTCCAGTTAGTGGCGAAAAAATAGAACTACCTCTGTTTTTGCTCAAAACTGGTGGAAAGACTGCCTAATCGTCACAAAGCTTAGAAGTACTTTCAATAGTAAAAAATATTGAGTGGAAATGTCAAAAAGTGAAAAATTATTTCGTCAATTTTTAATGAAAATATGTAAATATTCAAAAAAATAGAAAATAACATCAAAGAGATCAAGACGTGGCTAACGACTTTCACCATTTTAATTAGAATGCATGGACGGTGATCTAGGGCGATTTTGAGGAAAAACAGAAGACCTCATTGTTAAGGGCAAAATCATCCAGTTAGTGGCGAAAAAATACGAGTACCTCCGTTTTTGCTCAAAACTGGTGGAAACACTGCTTGATCGTCACAAAGCTTAGAAGTACTTTAAATAGTAAAAAATATTAAGTGGAAGTGGGAAAAAATGAAAGATTATTTCGTCAATTTTTATGGAAATATAAAAATATACAAAAAAAATAGAAAATAACATCAAAGGGATGAAGACGCGGCCAACGACTTTCACCATTTTAATTAGAATGCCCGGACAGTGATATATGTCGATTTTGAGAAAAAACAGAACACCTCATTGTCAGGGGCAAAATGGTCCAGTGAGTGGCGAAAAAATAGAACTACCTCTGTTTTTGCTCAAAACTAGTGGAAAGACTGCCTAATCGTCACAAAGCTTAGAAGTACTTTCAATAGTAAAAAATATTGAGTGGAAATGTCAAAAAGTGAAAAATTATTTCGTCAATTTTTAATGAAAATATGTAAATATTCAAAAAAATAGAAAATAACATCAAAGAGATCAAGACGTGGCCAACGACTTTCACCATTTTAATTAGAATGCATGGACGGTGATCTAGGGCGATTTTGAGGAAAAACAGAAGACCTCATTGTTAAGGGCAAAATCATCCAATTAGTGGCGAAAAAATACGAGTACCTCCATTTTTGCTCAAAACTGGTGGAAACACTGTTTGATCGTCACAAAGCTTATAAGTACTTTAAATACTAAAAACTATTAAGTGCAAATAGCAAAAAATGAAAATTTATTTTGTCAATTTTTATGAAAATATATACATATCCAAAAAAATAGAAAATAACATCAAAGAGATCAAGACACGGCCAACGAGTTTCACCATTTTAATTAGAATGCATGGACAATGATCTAGGGCGATTTTGAGGAAAAAAATAAGATCGCATTGTTAAGGGCAAAATCGTCCAGTTAGTGGCGAATGAATACGAGTACCTCCGTTTTTGCTCAAAACTGGTAGAAACACTGCTTGATCGTCACAAAGCTTAGAAGTACTTTAAATAGTAAAAAATATTATGTGAAAGTGGAAAAAAATGAAAAATTATTTCGTCGATTTTTATGAAAATATATAAATATACAAAAAAAATAGAAAATAACATCAAGGAGATCAAGACGCGGCCAACAACTTTATGTGATAACTCTATTTCATATAGAGTTATTTTGATTATTTTAGGTTATCTTTAATATAGTTTTTATTAAATTATATTTGTATTTAATTATATTTATGTATATTTTGTTATTTTATGCAGCAAATCTAAAATAGCTAAAAAACAAGAGAAATGAAGCAAAAGATTAAGAGGAAAGAAAGAAAATATGCAAAGGTGCACGTGAGTCATGTGAGGAAAAGACAAAAATGGAGAAGAAGGCTATTGTGCGGGACCATAAGAGAGAAGTCGGAGTGTGAACGTGAATTACGAAGAAAAGTCAAATAAAGAGTGGAAGCATGTGAGGAAAGAGAAGAAGAAGGAAAAAGAAATACGTGGGACCTAGGAAGGAGCGTGAAGGGAACAAGAAAGAATGACAAGTCAAAGAATGAAATAGAAAATGGCTTTTATGGAGAAAAACGGTCGGGCATTAAAAGAGGAGAAAAAGGCCATTTATCGGACAGAACACGACGGAAAGAGGACCGAACAGAGGAGAGAGAGGATTATCGGGCAGAAAGAAAACCGGAAAGAGAGAGAAACAGAGGAGAGCGGTGACCGGTGCGGGAACTCGCCGGGACTTGGCCGCGCGCGACAGCGTGGGTCCAGCAGAGATCGCGGCGGTCGTGCGACAGCCGACCGCCGTTGTCTATTCCGGCGAGAACCCATCACCGGCGTTTGAAGTGTAGTTTCCGGCCATTTTAGAGCGATTTCTGGCGATCTGAAAGCAGATCTGGGCTCCTAGAGTGATTTCCGACAGTTCTGTGGCAGTTTCGTGTGATTTCGTGGCGGTTTCCGGCGAAGAACGGCGAACGCCGTCGGAACCTTTTCCGTCAGATCTACACGTTTCTGGAGCGGATTTGAAGGATTTCTCTGCAGATCGGCACTCCAGGGACCTCGATCTACATTTTCCGGCAGTTTCTGTGAAGAATGGAGGCGGCGCGTAGAGGCTCACGGCGGCGCGTGACCGGCGACTGGCCGGCGCGTGGTGGAGGCGCGTGGCAGCGCGTGGAAGCTCCTTTTCACCCCGTTTTTCAGACAGCTTCATTTCCTCTCCCTGATGTGCAGATTTGTGCATTATATTTTGTGATTTTAAGACATTTGGTGACAGCTTTAATGTTTTTAATTTACAGAATATTTTGTCCACGTTTTTGCACTGATTTCTTGTTTATGTAAATATGTTGTTTTAGTTTAGTTTGTTAGAGCTACGATGGAACTTAATTATAACATATGAATGTGATTATTTAGGCTTTGTGAGATATTTTATGAATGTGAAGTTGTATGTTACTGATCTTAATGCATTTAAGTGATTAGCTACCACTTAGATGATCTGATTTGCATATTTGAGTTCGAACGACGACGATATGCAGTTGTTTCATGTAATATGCAACCATAGATTAATATGGATAGAAATATACCATATGATTTGTGTGGCTTTAGGTGTAAACTGGAATATTCACATATCTTAATGCGCTTAGTTCATTTAATTCATATGCAGACTCACAGTGGATTAATGAGCTAAGTAGGTTCACTCATATGCAATTGTGAGGGCTTTAGATCATTGAAGCCATTACTTAAGGCCTAAGCAATTTGTTTTGCATTCAGATCATCAGGCTTTGAAGTTCTTGAATGGCCAGCATAAACTCAACTCGAGGCATGCAAAATGGGTACAATTTCTCCAATCCTTCTCATTTGTTTCACGTTATAAACCGGGTGTAGCTAATGTTGTTACAGATGCATTGTCTGGAAGATACTCCCTACTTGTTACCCTAGATGCTAGGGTACTTGGTTTTCAACTTATGAAAGAGCACTATCTTGAGGATGTAGATATGTCCTTACTCATGGCTGAATGTGCAAAGAGTACTAATGGAGATTATATGGTTCATGAGTGGAGTAGTTCCTTTTGCATTCATTAAGCTTCTCGCTAAAATAAGCTAATGGCCTCTTGGCTTGAATAAGGACAGCACCTATTCCGATGCCACTAGCATCACATTCCACTTCAAAGACCTTATCAAAGTCTGGTAAGGCAAGAACTGGAGCTTCACATAACTTTTGTTTGATCACCCTTAAAGCTTCATCAGCTTCCTTACTCCATTCAAAAACATTCTTCTTCATACATTCAGTAATGGGAGCCATAATTGTGCTGAAGTTAAATACAAACCGACGGTAAAACGAAGCTAAGCCATGAAAACTCCTTACCTCAGTAATGGAACTAGGTCGAGGCCAAGATTTAATAGCATTAACCTTGGATTGATCAACCATAATACCATCCCTAGAAACCACATATCCAAGAAACACAATACTAGAAGAAAAAAATTCACACTTTTGTAACTTGGCATAAAGCTTTTGCCTCCTCAATGCATCAAATACTTGCCGCAAATGATCTAAGTGATCTCCCTCACAGCTACTATAAATAAGGATATCATCAAAATAAACCACAACAAATTTACCAAGAAAGGGGCGTAGTACCTCATTCATCAAACGCATAAAGGTACTTGGGGCATTAGAAAGACCGAATGGCATGACCATCCATTCATACAAGCCCCCTTTGGTTTTGAAGGCTGTCTTCCATTCATCTCCCTCTCTCATCCGAATCTGATGATAACCACTCCTTAAATCCACCTTGGAGAAGATGGTGGCTCCATGTAATTCATCTAGCATATCATCAAGCCTTGGAATGGGATACCTGTATTTGATGGTGATGTTGTTGATTGCTCTACTATCCACACACATTTGAAATGATCCATCTTTCTTTGGCACCAATAGGGCTGGAACTGAACATGGGCTCATACTTTCCCGTATAAATCCTCGGGCCACCAACTCATCTACCTGCCTTTGTAACTCCCTAGCCTCCTCGGGATTGCATCGATAGGCTGCTTTATTGGGTAAGGGTGCTCCTGGAAGTAGGTCTATATGGTGCTCTATCCCTCTAATTGGTGGTAAACCGGGTGGAAGGTCATTGGGAAATACATTAGCGAACTCAGATAAGAGTGGTTGAACAAGTGGATGTGGTTCACTCACCCCTTCACTCTCTTTCCCTTCAGCAACATGTAATACAAGGATAGGTTTGTGTTTTTGGATGGCTTTCTCTACTTGGGTTTCACTAAGGAATATGCTCTTTTTTCTATCTTCTACCCCATGTGTTTGGTGTACTTGGGAGGGACTAAGTGGAGCTAAGGTTATAAGTTTTTCCCCAATTTTGAAGGAATAAGTATTCTGTTTACCATCATGCTTAGCATCCCTATCATACTGCCACAGCCTCCCCAACAACAAATGGCAAGCATCCATAGGTATAACATCACAAGTAATCTGATCTACATAATGCTTTCCAATGGAAAAAGTAAGTAAGACTTGCCTTGACACTTGAAGATGACTCCCTTGGCTTAACCATTGGAGGTTGTATGGATGGGGGTGATTTGAGGTAGGCAATTTCAACTTCTCCACAAGAATCGTAGAAGCTACGTTGGCACAACTCCCACTATCGACAATAACAGAACACACCTTTCCATTAATTGTGCATCGAGTTTGAAAGATGTTCTCCCATTGCTCATCTGGAGGGCTAACATGGGCATGTAAGGCTCTGCAAAGAATAAGCATACTGCTAGAATCAGCTTGCTCAACGATCTCATTCTCTTCCTCTAAATCAACCATGGGCTCATAATCACCACACTCCTCTTTAAAGTAGCCTTCTTCAATCTCTTCAATATCTCTCATGGTCATCACCCTCCTGTTTGGACAATTAGCCTGCACATGGCCAAATCCTTGGCACTTGAAGCACTTTCTCTCCCTTGGATCTTGCTTTGAGGCTTCCCTAACCTTTTCTTTAACCTTTTCCTTGTTGGTAGGCTCAGACTTATTGTAGGATGAGGGATCCCTGTAGAAAGTGGTCCCTCTAATGTAAGGCCTAGAACCCTCCCTGTTGAAAGGCTTAGATCCAGAATTCTTTAGGGTCCTTCTTTGCCTCTCCACTTTGATAGCTAGTTTGCATACATCATCAAAAGAGCAATAGGACTGCAATTCAACAGTGTTAGAAATCTCAGGCCTTAATCCCCTTAGAAACCGGGCAATAATGGTCACTTTGGGTTCTGGTACCTCACATCTCATCATAAAGGTTTTCAAATTCCCTTATATACTCCTCCACACTCCTCTCATCTTGCCTGAGCGCATGTATTTTTAAATAAAGATCTTGCTTGTAATCATTGGGCAAGAAGCGCCTTTTGAGCAACTTCTTTAGTTTCTCCCATGAATGGACCTTTTCTTTCCCATCTCGATCTCGCTGTTTCTTAACGTTCTCCCACCATAAAGAAGCATATTCTTTGAGATGAAGAACAGCAACTTTATACCCTTTCCGATCATCATACCCTTTGAATTCAAATACCCCTTCAATACGACGTAGCCAGTAAACAAAATCATTAGGGTCGAGAGTACCTTTGAATTCTGGGACTTCAACACGTAAGCTTCGATCATCATCTAGTCTCCTCCTCCTCTCGCTTTCATCACTACTAGAATCTGCATGAGAATCAACTTTGTTGCCTTGGGTGTCAAGGTGGAAGTTTTGCAACATCTGGAGGACATCAGATAATTGCTCTTTTACCTTGCCTAGCTCAACTGATAACATTCTATTTGCAGCCTCCCATGGTGGAATTGGGGAAGAATCACCACTATGATCAGACGAAGAATGACTATTACGATGAGATGACAGATTACCGCTTGGATTGAACATCTTGAAAAGAGCTCACTCGAAAGAATAACCTGGCTCTGATACCACTTGATGCGAATGTTATGGTGGGCTTGAGCGAGCTCGGGTTTAGAAAATATGTAAAAATCATTTTTTTGGTGTTTTGATTTTTTTGTGGGAAAAAGTGAGTGTTTGGTAGGGAGGAAGGGAGAAAAAAACGAAAATAGGAATAATCAAAATAAAAGGATAGATGCCAACAAGCTCCAAGACGTAAAGGCAACGCCACCAATCAAGGAGGTGTTCCACCACCAATCCCTGGCAAGAATTGGATAAAGGATGCAAAAGTTGATCACACAACTTTGGGGTTTCTATTCTCTCAAAAACAACTCTCCTTACAACTGAAACAATGCTCCCTTTAAATAGGCAGCTAAACCTAATTCTAGAAGGATCCTAATAAATCAAGAATCCTTATAATTAAGAAAGTCTTAACAAATATGGATTCTGACAAATAAGGAATCCTAGACAAATCAGAAATCTAACAAGTATGGAAACCTAGATAAATCAGGAATCTAGACAATTATAGAAAACCAAACAAAAGGAAATATTCTCAAACAATAAAGTAAACCTAAGAAATTAAGGACTCAACAATTATTTAGGAAATCCACAACATTAAAGACTGTAGAGATGCTATGGAATATTCTTGGACTGCTTCTTCAATCTTGGCCTTCTTGGACCCATTGGATTATGTTGTGACCCAAGCAAGTATAAATTGTCAAACTAAAACATATGGGCTGGACTAAGAGCTTGGGCTGACGTAGTTGCTCCCACATCAATCTCCCCGGGTTGATTAGGATTTGCCCTCAAATCCTTAAGATTAGCGTCTTCCAAATAAGGGGATAAGTCACCAACATTGAATGTGGCAGAAACTCCTCCATATTCACTTGGTAAATCAATTTTGTATGCATTATCCCCAACTCTGGAAATCACTTCGAAAGGGCCATCAGCTCGAGGGGCTAACTTGTTCTTTCTCGTGGATGAAAAACAGAAGACCTCATTGCTAAGGGCAAAATCGTCCAGTTAGTGGCAAACAAATACAAGTACCTCTGTTTTTGCTCAACACTGGTGGAAACAATGCTTGATCATCAAAAAGCTTAGAAGTACCTTAAATAGTAAAAAATATTAAGTGGAAATGTCAAAAAGTGAAAAATTATTTCATCAATTTTAATGAAAATATATAAATATAAAAAAAAATAGAAAATAACATCAAAGAGATCAAGACGCGGCCAACGACTTTCACCATTTTAATTAGAATGCATGGACGGTGATCTAGGGTGATTTTGAGGAAAAATAGAAGACCTCATTGTTAAGGGCAAAATGGTCCACTGAGTGGCAAAAAAAAACAAGTACCTCCGTTTTTGTTCAAAACTGGTGGAAACACTGCTTAATCGTCACAAAGCTTAGAAGTACTTTAAATAGTAAAAAATATTAAGTGGAAGTGGGAAAAAATGAAAAATTATTTCGTCGATTTATATGAAAATATATAAATATACAAAAAAAATAGAAAATAACATCAAGGAGATCAAGACGCGGCCAACAACTTTCACCATTTTAATTATAATGCATGGACGGTGATTTAGGGCGATTTTGAGGAAAAACAGAAGACCTCATTGTTAAGGGCAAAATCATCCAGTTAGTGGCGAAAAAAAACGAGCACCTCCGTTTTTGCTCAAAACTGGTGAAAACACTGCTTGATCGTCACAAAGCTTAGAAGTACTTTAAATAGTAAAAAATATTAAGTGGAAGTGGGAAAAAATGAAAAATTATTTCGTCGATTTTTATGAAAATATATAAATATACAAAAAAAAAAAGAAAATAACATCAAAGGGATGAAGACGCGGCCAACGACTTTCACCATTTTAATTAGAATGCCTGGACGGTGATATATGGCGATTTTGAGAAAAAACGGAACACTTCATTGTCAGGGGCAAAATCGTCCAGTCACTGGCGAAAAAATAGAACTACCTCTGTTTTTGCTCAAAACTGGTGGAAAGACTGGCTAATCATCACAAAGCTTAGAAGTAATTTCAATAGTAAAAAATATTGAGTGGAAATGTCAAAAAGTGAAAAATTATGTCATCAATTTTAATGAAAATATATAAATATACAAAAAAAATAGAAAATAACATCAAAGTGATCAAGATGCGGCCAACGACTTTCACCATTTTAATTAGAATGCATGGACGGTGATCTAGGGCGATTTTGAGGAAAAACAGAAGACATCATTGTTAAGGGCAAAATCATCCAGTTAGTGGCAAACAAATACGAGTACCTCCCATTTTTGCTCAAAACTGGTGGAAACATTGCTTGATCGTCACAAACCTTAGAAGTACTTTAAATACTAAAAACTATTAAGTGCAAATGGCAAAAAATGAAAATTTCTTTTGCCAATTTTTATGAAAATATATACATATCCAAAAAAATAGAAAATAACATCAAAGAGATCAAGACACCGCCAACGAGTTTCACCATTTTAATTAGAATGCATGGACAATGATCTAGGGTGATTTTGAGGAAAAAAAATAGGACCTCATTGTTAAGGGCAAAATCGTCCAGTTAGTGGCGAATGAATACGAGTACCTCCGTTTTTCCACAAAACTAGTGGAAACACTGCTTGATCGTCACAAAGCTTAGAAGTACTTTAAATAGTAAAAAATATTATGTGGAAGTAGGAAAAAATGAAAAATTATTTCGTCGATTTTTATGCAAATATATAACTATACAAAAAAAATAGAAAATAACATCAAGGAGATCAAGACGCAGCCAACGACTTTCACCATTTTAATTACAATGCTTGGACAGTGATTTAGGGCGATTTTGTTGAAATACAGAAGACCTCATTGTTAAGGGCAAAATGGTCCAGTGAGTGGCGAAAAAAAACAAGTACCTCCGTTTTTGCTAAAAACTGGTGGAAACACTGCTTGATCGTCACAAAGCTTAGAAGTACTTTAAATACTAAAAAAAATTAAGTGGAAATGGCAAAAAATGAAAAAGTATTTCGTCGATTTTTATGAAAATATATAAATATACAAAAAAAATAGAAATTAACATCAAAGAGCTTAGGACGCGGCCAACGACTTTCACCATTTTAAATAGAATGCCTGGACGGTGATATATGGCAATTTTGAGAAAAAATGGAACACCTCATCGTCAGGGGCAAAATCGTCCAGTCAGTGGCGAAAAAATAGAACTACCTCTGTTTTTGCTCAAAACTGGTGGAAAGACTGCCTAATCATCACAAAGCTTAGAAGTACTTTAAATAGTAAAAAATATTGACTTGAAATGTCAAAAAGTGAAAAATTATTTCGTCAATTTTAATGAAAATATATAAATACACAAAAAAAAAAAGAAAATAACATCAAAGAGATCAAGACACGGCCAACGACTTTCACCATTTTAATTAGAATGCATGGACAGTGATCTGTGGCGATTTTGAGGAAAAACAGAAGACCTCATTGTTAAGGGCAAAATCGTCCAATTAGTGGCAAACAAATACGAGTACCTCCCGTTTTTGCTCAAAACTGGTGGAAACACTGCTTGATCGTCACAAAGCTTAGAAGTACTTTAAATAGTAAAAAATATTATGTGGAAGTGGTAAAAAATGAAAAATTATTTCGTCGATTTTTATGAAAATATATAAATATACAAAAAAAAATAGAAAATAACATCAAGGAGATCAAGATGCGGCCAACGACTTTCACCATTTTAATTAGAATGCTTGGATAGTGATTTAGGGCGATTTTGTGGAAAAACAGAAGACCTCATTGTTAAGGGCAAAATGGTCTAGTGAGTGGCGAAAAAAAACAAGTACCTTTGTTTTTGTTCAAAACGGGTGGAAACATTGCTTGATCGTCACAAAGCCTAGAAGTACTTTAAATAATAAAAAATATTATGTGGAAGTCGGAAAAAATGAAAAATTATTTCGTCGATTTTTATGAAAATATATAAATATACAAAAAAAATAGAAAATAACATCAAAGAGACCAGGATGCGGCCAATGACTTTCACCATTCTAATTAGAATGCCTGGACGGTGATGTATGGCGATTTTGAGAAAAAACGGAACACCTCATTGTCAGGGGCAAAATCGTCCAGCCACTGGTGAAAAAATAGAACTCCCTATGTTTTTGCTCAAACCTAGTGGAAAGACTGCCTAATCGTCACAATGCTTAGAAGTACTTTCAATAGTAAAAAATATTGACTGGAAATGTCAAAAAGTGAAAAATTATTTCATCAATTTTAATGAAAATATATAAATATACAAAAAAAAATAGAAAATAACATCAAAGTGATCAAGACGCGGCCAACGACTTTCACCATTTTAATTAGAATGCATGGACGGTGATCTAGGGTGATTTTGAGGAAAAAAATAGGACCTCATTGTTAAGGGCAAAATCGTCCAGTTAGTGGCGAATGAATACGAGTACCTCCGTTTTTCCTCAAAACTAGTGGAAACATTGCTTGATCGTCACAAAGCTTAGAAGTACTTTAAATAGTAAAAAATATTATGTGGAAGTAGGAAAAATGAAAAATTATTTCGTCGATTTTTATGAAAATATATAAATATACAAAAAAAAAAAAGAAAATAACATCAAGGAGATCAAGACGCGACCAACGACTTTCACCATTTTAATTAGAATGCTTGGAAAGTGATGTAGTGTGATTTTGAGGAAAAACAGAAGACCTCATTGTTAAGGGCAAAATAGTCTAGTTAGTGGCGAAAAAATACGAGTACTTCCGTTTTTGCTAAAAACAGGTGGAAACGCTGCTTGATCGTCACAAAGCTTAGAAGAACTTTAAATAGTAAAAAATATTAAGTGGAAGTGGGAAAAAATGAAAAATTATTTCGTGGATTTTTATGAAAATGTATAAATATACAAAAAAAAAATAGAAAATAACATTAAGGAGATCAAGACGCGGCCAACGACTTTCACCATTTTCATTAGAATGCTTGGACAGTGATGTAGTGTGATTTTGAGGAAAAACAGAAGACCTTATTGTTAAGGGAAAAATGGTCCAGTGAGTGGCGAAAAAAAACAAGTACCTCCATTTTTGCTAAAAACTGGTGGAAACACTGCTTGATCATCAGAAAGCTTAGAAGTACTTTAAATAGTAAAAAATATTAAGTGGAAGTGGGAAAAATTGAAAAATTATTTCGTCGATTTTTATGAAAATATATAAATATACAAAAAAAGAAAATAACATCAAGGAGATCAAGACGCGGCCAACGACTTTCACCATTTTAATTAGAATGCCTGGACGGTTATATATGGCGATTTTGAGAACAAACAGAACACCTCATTGTTAGGGGCAAAATCATCCAGTCAGTGGCGTAAAAATAGAACTACCTCTGTTTTTGCTCAAAACTGGTGGAAAGACTGCCTAATCGTCACAAAGCATAGAAGTACTTTCAATAGTAATAAATATTGAGTGGAAATGTGAAAAAGTGAAAAATTATTTCGTCAATTTATAATGAAAATATGTTGATATACAAAAAAAAAGAAAATAACATCAAAGAGATCAAGACGCGGCCAACGACTTTCACCATTTTAATTACAATGCATGGACGGCGATCTAGGGCGATTTTGAGGAAAAACAGAAGACCTCATTGTTAGGGGCAAAATCGTCCAGTTAGTGGTGAAAAAATACAAGTACCTCCGTTTTTGCTCAAAACTGGTGGAAACACTGCTTGATCGTCACAAAGCTTAGAAGTACTTTAAATACTAAAAACTATTAAGTGGAAATGGCAAAAAATGAAAATTTATTTTGTCAATTTCTATGAAAATATATACATATCCAAAAAAATAGAAAATAACATCAAAGAGATCAAGATGCGGCCAACAAGTTTCACCATTTTAATTAGAATGCATGGACAATGATATAGGGCGATTTTGAGGAAAAAATAAGACCTCATTGTTAGGGGCAAAATAGTCCAGTTAGTGGCGAATGAATACAAATACCTCCGTTTTTGCTAAAAATTGGTGGAAACACTGCTTGATCGTCACAAAGCTTAGAAGTACTTTAAATAGTAAAAAATATTAATTAGAAGTGGGAAAAATTGAAAAAAATTTTCATCGATTTTTATGAAAATATATAAATATACAAAAAAAATAGAAAATAAAATCAAAGAGATCAGGACGCGGCCACGACTTTCACCATTTTAATTAGAATGCATGGATGGTGATCTAGTGTGATTTTGAGGAAAAACAGAAGACCTCATTGTTAAGGGCAAAATCGTCCAGTTAGTGGCGAAAAAATACGAGTATCTCCGTTTTTACTCAAAACTGGTGGAGACACTGCTTGATCGTCATAAAGCTTAGAAGTACTTTAAATAGTAAAAAATATTATGTGGAAATGGGAAAAAATAAAAAATTATTTCGTCGATTTTTATGAAGATATATAAATATAAAAAAAAAGAAAATAACATCAAGGAGATCAAGACGCGGCCAACAACTTTCA
>JAKISB010000011.1:584719-589009 GCA_028551475.1 Casuarina equisetifolia
TGGTTAAAGAGCCTAACATGGCTAAGTTAATAGATAATTGAGCATGCCATGACGTTGTTAGGATCTCAACGTCATGGCATGCTCGATGCCCCCTTATCCATATCTAGCGACTGACTATGGTACCCAACTGTTATTGTTCTCACCATCTTTTCATGTTTTTTTAAAGAAAGTATCTATCCAGAAAAGAAGCATTCACGTCAAGGCAATAAAGAAAAGTCCAAGATGGCCACCTCCTCTGAAAAAGTATCTGCTCATCATTCTAAGCCGACAACCTCTTAAATCCCTTTTTCAGTTTCACCAACAATACACGATACATCTTCAAATTCAAATTCAAATTCAAAATCAAAAACAAATCGTTGATACACAACGGTCTCTTTGAAATTCTTGTATATAGGTGATACTTGTATAATCCTCCATATCATCTTTTCATATTTTTTTAAAGAAAGTATCTATCCAGAAAAGAAGCATTCACGTCAAGGCAATAAAGAAAAGTCCAAGATGGCCCCCTCCTCTGAAAAAGTATTTGCTCATCATTCTAAGCTGACAACCTCTGAAATACCTTTTTCAGTTTCTCCCAGAATATACGATACATCTTAAAAATCAAATTCAAATTCAAACTCAAAAACAAACCGTTGATACACAACGGTCTCTTTGAAATTCTTGTATAAAAGTGGTACTTGTATAATCCTCCATATCATCTTTTCATATTTTTTTTAAAAAAGTATCTATCCAGAAAAGAAGCATTCTTGTCAAGACAATAAAGAAAAGTCCAAGATGGCCCCCTCCTCTGAAAACGTATCTGCTCATCATTCTAATCCGACAACCTCTGAAATCCGTTTTTCAGTTTCTCCAACAATACACGATACATCTTCAAAATCAAATTCAAATTCAAAATCAAAAACAAACCGTTGATACACAACGGTCGCTTTGAAATTCCTGTATATAAGTGATACTTGTATAATCCTCCATATCATCTTTTCATATTTTTTTAAAGAAAGTATCTATCCAGAAAAGAAGCATTCACGTCAAGGCAATAAAGAAAAGTCCAAGATGGCCCCCTACTCTGAAAAAGTATCTGCTCATCATTCTAAGACGACAACCTCTGAAATCCTTTTTTCAGTTTCACCAACAATACACGATACGTTTTCAAAATCAAATTCAAATTCAAAATCAAAAACAAACTGTTGATACACAACGGTCGCTTTGAAATTCCTGTATATAAGTGATACTTGTATAATCGTCCATATCATCTTTTCATATTTTTTAAAGAAAGTATCAATCTAGAAAAGAAGCATGCACGTCAAGGCAATAAAGAAAAGTCCAAGATGGCCCCCTCCTCTGAAAATGTATCTGCTCATCATTCTAAGCCGACAACTTCTGAAATCCCTTTTTTAGTTTTTCCAACAATACACGATACGTTTTCAAAATCAAATTCAAATTCAAACTCAAAAACAAACCGTTGATACACAACGGTCTCTTTGAAATTCTTGTATATAAGTGATACTTGTATAATCCTCTATATCATCTTTTCATATTTTTTTAAAGAAAGTATCTATCCAGAAAAGAAGAATTCACGTCAAGGCAATAAAGAAAAGTCCAAGATGGCCCCCTCCTCTGAAAAAGTATCTGCTCATCATTCTAAGCCGACAACCTCTGAAATCCTTTTTTCAGTTTCTCCAACAACACACGATACATCTTCAAAATCAAATTCAAATTCAAACTCAAAAACAAACCGTTGATACACAACAGTCTCTTTGAAATTCTTGTATATAAGTGATACTTGTATAATCCTCCATATCATCTTTTCATATTTTTTTTAAAAAAGTATCTGCTCATCATTCTAAGCCGACAACCTCTGAAATCCTTTTTTCAGTTTCTCCAACAACACACGATACATCTTCAAAATCAAATTCAAATTCAAACTCACAAACAAACCGTTGATACACAACGGTCTCTTTGAAATTCCTGTATATAAGTGATACTTGTATAATCCTCCATATCATCTTTTCATATTTTTTTAAAGAAAGTATCTATCCAGAAAAGAAGCATTCACGTCAAGGCAATAAAGAAAAGTCCAAGATGGCCCCCTACTCTGAAAAAGTATCTGCTCATCATTCTAAGCCGACAAGCTCTGAAACCCCTTTTTTAGTTTCACCGACAATACACGATACATCTTCAAAATCAAATTCAAATTCAAAATCAAAAACAAACCGTTGATACGCAACGGTCGCTTTGAAATTCCTGTATATAAGTGATACTTGTATAATCCTCCATATCATCTTTTCATATTTTTTTAAAGAAAGTATCTATCCAGAAAAGAAGCATTCACGTCATGACAATAAAGAAAAGTCCAAGATGGCCCCCTCCTCTGAAAAAGTATCTGCTCATCATTCCAAGCTGACAACCTCTGAAATCCCTTTTTAAGTTTCTCCAACAACACACGATACATCTTCAAAATCAAATTCAAATTCAAACTCAAAAACAAACCGTTGATACACAACGGTCTCTTTGAAATTCCTGTATATAAGTGATACTTGTATAATCCTCCATATCATCTTTTCATATTTTTTTAAAGAAAGTATCTATCCAGAAAAGAAGCATTCACGTCAAGGCAATAAAGAAAAGTCCAAGATGGCCCCCTCCTCTGAAAAAGTATCTGCTCATCATTCTAAGCCGACAACCTCTGAAATCCCTTTTCAGTTTCTCCAACAATACACGATACATCTTCAAAATCAAATTCAAATTCAAAATAAAAAACAAACCGTTGATACACAACGGCCGCTTTGAAATTCCTGTATATAAGTGATACTTGTATAATCCTCCATATCATCTTTTCATATTTTTTAAAAAGAGTATCTGTCCAAAAAAGAAGCATTCACGTCAAGGCAATAAAGAAAAGTCCAAGATGTCCCCCTCCTCTGAAAAAGTATCTGCTCATCATTCTAAGCCGACAACCTCTGAAATCCCTTTTTCAGTTTCTCCAACAACACACGATACATCTTCAAAATCAAATTCAAATTCAAACTCAAAAACAAACCGTTGATACACAACAGTCTCTTTGAAATTCTTGTATATAAGTGATACTTGTATAATCCTCCATATCATCTTCTCATATTTTTTTTAAAAAAGTATCTGCTCATCATTCTAAGCCGACAACCTCTGAAATCCTTTTTTCAGTTTCTCCAACAACACACGATACATCTTCAAAATCAAATTCAAATTCAAACTCAAAAACAAACCGTTGATACACAACGGTCTCTTTGAAATTCTTGTATAAAAGTGGTACTTGTATAATCCTCCATATCATCTTTTCATATTTTTTTTAAAAAAGTATCTATCCAGAAAAGAAGCATTCTTGTCAAGACAATAAAGAAAAGTCCAAGATGGCCCCCTCCTCTGAAAACGTATCTGCTCATCATTCTAATCCGACAACCTCTGAAATCCGTTTTTCAGTTTCTCCAACAATACACGATACATCTTCAAAATCAAATTCAAATTCAAAATCAAAAACAAACCGTTGATACACAACGGTCGCTTTGAAATTCCTGTATATAAGTGATACTTGTATAATCCTCCATATCATCTTTTCATATTTTTTTAAAGAAAGTATCTATCCAGAAAAGAAGCATTCACGTCAAGGCAATAAAGAAAAGTCCAAGATGGCCCCCTACTCTGAAAAAGTATCTGCTCATCATTCTAAGACGACAACCTCTGAAATCCTTTTTTCAGTTTCACCAACAATACACGATACGTTTTCAAAATCAAATTCAAATTCAAAATCAAAAACAAATCGTTGATACACAACGGTCGCTTTGAAATTCCTGTATATAAGTGATACTTGTATAATCGTCCATATCATCTTTTCATATTTTTTTAAAGAAAGTATCTATCCAGAAAAGAAGCATTCACATCAAGGCAATAAAGAAAAGTCCAAGATGGCCCCCTCCTTTGAAAAAGTATCTGCTCATCATTCCAAGCCGACAACCTCTGAAATCCCTTTTTAAGTTTCTCCAACAACACACGATACATCTTCAAAATCAAATTCAAATTCAAACTCAAAAACAAACCGTTGATACACAACGGTCTCTTTGAAATTCCTGTATATAAGTGATACTTGTATAATCCTCCATATCATCTTTTCATATTTTTTTAAAGAAAGTATCTATCCAGAAAAGAAGCATTCACGTCAAGGCAATAAAGAAAAGTCCAAGATGGCCCCCTCCTCTGAAAAAGTATCTGTTCATCATTCTAAGCCGACAACCTCTGAAATCCCTTTTCAGTTTCTCCAAC
>JAKISB010000029.1:15000-18409 GCA_028551475.1 Casuarina equisetifolia
TATCAGTCCCCAACGTAGCAGCGCTTCGGGCATGCCAGCGGCCAGGTGCTGGATAGTAGACTCTGCGATCTAAGCCCACCAGGGTAAGAGGAAATGAGCGGTCCGCCCAATCAAGTACCCATCAACCCACGACTCGCTCTCATCGAACGGAGCGCCAGATCAACCACCAATTACCCCCGGGTAACATCCTCTACCCACTCACTTAAGAGGATATCTGATAGAGGCATACAACCTGCGAGGCAACCGACAATCAATCCGACGCCCAATTCAACAATCACTCGCCGCGAATTGATGGAACCCAATCAAATCAACCCGAATCAAACTGAATCAACCCAGGCGAGGCAGGGGAGAGTCCGAGAACCTTCCCACTCAAAGCTATTCACAACCCAAACCAGAGCCTTATCGGATCCGACCTGAGCTGCTTTCTGCTTCTTCCTTCTTATATACTCTCCGAACGGTGTGGGCCACATTTTTGGCGTTCGGCGCTCGAAGATCCAAAGTAGGGTCCCGCGCCGGCCGATTTTGGTGGGAAACGGCGAAAAGTGCCTCTGAGAGCCTCGCAACGGTCCCGGGGAGCGCGCTCAGAAGGGGACTTAGCGAAAATCAGTCTCCTTACTCTTCCCACCTTCCTGCCTACCGATATAAGAGTGGTGAGTAGGTAGGCCGCCCCCACCTCGCTGTCGCCGTCGTAGAAGGGCCCGAATCGATTCCCATCAACTTTGATGGGGCCGCCCATCAATACATCGGTTCGGCCGACCCTCCCTCGCCGCCATTGCCCGATTCGGCCGATCCAGCACCTATCCAGCACCTATCCAGCACCATCCAGCACCTATCCGGCGCCTATCCGGCGCCCCCTTAGGGCCTTCCAGGCGGTCTAGCGCCTATCCAGCACCTCGCCGGCGGCCTCTAAAGTGCCATCGAAGGAGTCATGAGAGAGGGGAAGGGCTCACGGCCTACCTAGGCGGCCCACCTTGCTTCCGTTGCCTATTTCGGCCGATCCAGCACCTATCCAGCACCTATCCAGCACCCTCTCGGCAAACCGTGAGGGGGTCCCCTACGGCGACGACGACAGTACCGACGACGGTTTTGACGATGGGGAAAGAGAGTAAGGGGCCTTCCAAGTGTAGGAGCCAGAGGAGAAGTTGGACGGGCTCATCGTCGTCGAGTAATTGCGATCCAGCACCATCCAGCACCCCTCCGACCCCCTCCGATTCGCCTACAAATAAGAAGAGAGACTGTTCAAGACTCGAATAGGCAGCATGCAAAATATCAAGCCCATCGGACTTGCCTCTGTAGAGATATAGCGATCCAGCACCTATCCAGCACCCCTCCGCGGGGGGGGGGGGGCGACCCTGCCGTCTGCCATGAAGTCTCCATCGACTAATTGGTGAGCGGCCCCTGAGTTTCGGCGGCTCTCTTCAATTTTGCGGCCCGACATTGATGGTCATTTGATGGCCCCGGCTCAATCAGAACTTCGCGGCGGCGTGGCGGCGGCGGCGATGAGGCTGATCACTTCCCACTTACATGGCAGCCTCTCTAGGCCTCAAAGATTAATCCCACGGTGTCAAAAAGGGTCTGCCACCGACACCTCGCCGTCCAGAGGGGGGGTTCTCATTTTGAACAACTCGTACTAGTAAATTGGTCAGTACTTGCTGCAAGACCTACCCCATCTTCTACCTCTAAGTGGCACTACTTACCAAATGGCCCCCGATGCCTCCAGTGACGTTCTAGGGAGACAGATCGAGGCCAGACACGTCTTTTGGTCATCCGAGAAAGAGCGTGGAGGGTTAGGGGAGGCCGTAAGAGCGATCCAGCACCATCCAGCACCCCTCCGACCCCCCTCGATTCGCCTACAAATTACAGGGCAGACAGTTCAAGTGCTCCACAGGCACCATGCAAAACATCAGGGCCATCGGGCTTACCGTCGTGGAGATATGTCGATCCAGCACCTATCCAGCGCCATCCAGCACCAATCCAGCACCCCTCTGGACAAGTTCGAAAAAGTAGGCGGCGGTGACGGTGAGGTTTCCGGATCCCTCGAGTCGGGGATAGGGTTATGAGATACTGGCGAGCTCACACGTACGAGGGGGAGCCCTGAGACCTCACCGTCGTTGAGCTCCGGCGATCCAGCACTATCCAGCACCCCTCCGCAGCGACCAAGGCCCTCGCGGGGGGGCGACCCTGCCGTCTCCATCAATACCCCATGAAACGTCGATGAGCGCTGGATCGGCCCGATGCGGCCGATCCAGCACTATCCAGCACCAGAGGGGCGACCCTGCCGTGCGATCCAGCGCTGGATCGGGTGCTGGGTGCCGCTGGCTCCTCCCGGATTAGGCCATCCAGCGCCTCCACGGCCTATCCAGCACCCCAAAATTTTTCTCCGCGGCCTACGGCCGCGGTGGGGGGAGGGGGGAGAGAGAGGGGGGAAGAAGGAAAAGGAAAGGGAAGAGAAGAGAGGGAAGAAGGGAGAAGAAAAGGGAAGGGAAGGGGGAAAGGAAAGGGGAGAAGAGGAGGAAGGGAGGGAAGGGAGGAGGCGCTGGATCGACCCGATTAGGCCATCCAGCACCCTATGTAGCTCGAGGAGCGCTGGATCGTCCGGATTTGGCCATCCAGCACCGCTGGATAGTGCTGGGTAGCGCTGGATCGTCCGGAATAGGCATCCAGCAGTGCTCGATAGTGCTGGGTGGTGCTGGATCACGTAGAATCCTACCGGCAGGCGCTGGGTCGGTGCTGGATGGGTGCTGGATGGGCCAGCGCTTCCCCAAGGCACCTGCATGGGGGCGACCCTGCCGTTTGCCGGTGACCGAGAAGGCCGGAGTGGACATGCCACTCCTCGGCTTCTCCGTGGCAGCGCCACTGATTTCTTCAAGTATTCTATAGAGGCTTCCCCTCCAAGGCCCACCGTATTTGATGAGAATTGATGGGGAGATACAAATCAAGCTGACGCGGGCTTACGCTCAGCAGCTCGTAACAACAAGGCTACTCGACTGCTTACACGACCCGGTCAGACGTCCAAGTCGTCTGCAAGGGATTCATCCCAGCGCGCGATAAAATTACGATACGCCCGTTACCCACGCAGTTAAAGCGAGGGAAGAAGGGGTCCCAGGTACTGGCAGTGCCTATTCTTATCCGCCTAAGGCGTGCTGGAGAGGATCGTCCCGTTCTGGCATGGATTCTGACTTAGAGGCGTTCAGCCATAATCCAGCAGATGGTAGCTTCGCGGCACTGCCCGGTCGGACAGCCGCAAAAACCAATTATCTGAAACCGCGGTTCCTCTCGTACTAAGCGGTATTACCATTGGGACGACGGTCATCAGTAGGGTAAAATAACTGTCTCACGACGGTCTAAACCAGCTCACGTTCCCTATTAGTGGGTGAACAATCCAACGCTTACCGAATTCTGCTTCGGT
>JAKISB010000030.1:0-11560 GCA_028551475.1 Casuarina equisetifolia
GCCTTCCGGTTTGTCCCTCTGAAAAATGGCACTTTCGCTTTCCCGCCACAAAAGCAGCTGACAATTTAGGTCTTTGGATTTGTCTCTCTGCCGTTTAGACGCCCAATTTTACTTTTTTTTTTGAGGTATTAAACTTCATTTGATCATAATTTTGGAGATTTAAAATAATTTCTCATATTCCGGATAATTTATTAAAGTTTCTATCGAAATACATCAAATATTGAATAATATTGTCAAGCTATTGGCTGTTACATTAAATTTTATACCCCTTATAATTGATCTTATGAATTGAGGATTATTTCATTGTAATCGAATAAAAAAAATACAAAATTTGTTAAAAATGGTACAAAGGTAAAAAGTCATATTGTTTCAATTTTTTTTGCAAATGTATTTTTTTTCATTTAAAAAAAAATTCTTAAGTGGAATTTAGACAAACAGACGTTTTTAGTCTTATCAATACCCAGCTCGCAAAGCATCATGAAGCTTTAAATCGTGGGTCGGGGAAGAAGCAGCAAAACCAAGGTTCTGGGGAAGGGAAGAAAGTAGATAGGCGAGCTCTAATTGCTTTCGATGATGAGGTGAAGGAGCTGAGGATGCGAGTCGAGAAGCTTGAAGAAATGGCCAGTCGAAACAGAAAAGAGAAATTGGTTTACGAGGCTGCCATGAGAAAGCTAAACGAGACTCGCAAAGCTTTAGCAGAGGCTGAAACAGCTCAAGCATCTGCATCGCATGCAGTCGTCAGTGGAGAGAAAGAAAAGAGATGGCTCAAATTTTAGGCTTTTTGTATAGTTTATTTGTCACCGTTAATGTATCATGAACACTAGATTTCAAAAAAACATAAAAAAAAACGGGGGAAACCAGACTAGAAAATCCCGCATCGAGGGGAAACCAGCTGAATAGAGTTGATTATCTTCCTGCTTGTCTGGTACAAATACAGGTTTACGATTTATCAATTAAGCAGTAATTGATCAATTGAAAATTATTGCCTGTTGTTGATTTGAAGGAGTAGTTATATTAGAATGCTCATTTGTTTTTTTATACCGAGAAGGAAACTACTTTTACATATAAAGAAAATTTAGAACAAAATATTGACAATAAGGTATATACCAAATTTTTTTATCACATACACTCATCTTGAGTGTAAAGGAATATATTTAAATAGATGAAAATTTTAGAAGTGATAAATTTTAATATTAAACTCAAGTTATGATAATAGGTTAAATTAGTACAAGACAAATAATTTTTTATTACATTCTCTCGTCTTGAGTTTATAATTGACGAAATATGACACTTGAAATTTAATGTTTATATGTTGAAATATTTATTTTTATTTTTTAAAATTAGTCGTCAAGAAAAATAATCCCATAATACACAAGACTAAATATATTATCAATATTTAAAATATAAAAAAAAAATTGTTGTTCAAACGGCGTCGTGTGCAGCGCTAACTCAGATTTATTGCACTTCGCGAGGGAAAAGGCTCGGGGCTAGAAAAAGTGGTTATGCCTGTTTACCTTGAACAGCAACATCAAACCGGCCTCTGCTTTTCTTCCAGAGGAATGAGTGCGGCTGCCAATACGAGGAACTCTTTTGCTTCTTGTTGAATTGTATGGCTCTCCATCTTCACTGTTGTCAAGTAAGGGTCCCTTTCTATGCTCAGTATTATTGTTACTTTCGTGATTTTAGTGCTTTTTCTTCTAAAAATCCCATCAAAACTGGCGAAGAAAATTTGGAAAACCCCAATCAGTTTTTGAAATCAGTGAGGGATCGATGCAAGTCTGGAAGATTAGTGAACCTCGATGATGCCTTGGACATGTTCGATAGAATGCTTCACATGCACAATTTACCTTCCGTCGTGGATTATAATCAATTGTTGACTGCATTGCGGTAATGAAGCATCACGGAACTGTGATTTCTCTGATTAATCACCTCTCTACCAACAAGAGTTCTCTCTTATTTTTCCTACTAACCCACGACACCAAACAACCCTTCCACCGAAATCAACCAAAAAGAACACAATTAAGTCGTTTCTATAGAGGTAAACGAGACCTCACCCGGTTTTTACAGAGGAAAATCACACCACCGAAATCCCTTCTTCAATTAAACCTAGAACCAAAATAAGCTATCCAAGTTATGTCATTTCTGTGTAACAAAGCAAGCTATATGTTTTATGTATAAAAGTATTTAGATGAATAAAGTTGGCCAAAATTCTATGAAGTATTTCTTAAAAAAAAAAAATCAGGGATGCACTTATGCTCAACTTTTGGTGCACTACCAGGCCAATATAAGCAAATTTCTTAAGAAGATCAATTAGGCTTAGAGTATATAGGCCACCTTGAATTTTTCCTTTATGTTCCTATGTTTGCAAATTTTGTTGGGCATTATGTTTTATTTCTCAACACGGACAATATGCATGTGCAAGTTTTTGAGTATCTGTTTTGAAGGTTTCGGATGCCAATTTGGTAGTATATGTGCACCCATCGAAGGGTAACAAGGTTTCCCAAGCCGTCCTCCACGAGCTTAGCTCTCTGCTGTTCAAGTTCAATGAAATTTTTGGTGGTGTTGTTTTGGCTTATGACGTCCAAATTAAAGACAAACATGGGAAGATTCTTCCCGGACTTCATCCCTATTTTGGTGTGAGTCTAAAGGCAAAGCTGTTAATTTTTGCTCCAAAACCAAATATGCTATTAGAAGGTAAGGTCCTGAAGCTTACACAAGCATCTATTCACGTCGTTGTTCTTGGTTTTTCATCTGCTGTCATTGCAGATGAAGACATTCGAACAGAATTCAAATATAAAATTAAAAACAATAAGGAACTATTTGCTAGCAGATCTCACAAGCGACATGTGATAAAGGTTGGGGCCATCATACGCTTTTTAGTCAAGAATTTTGATGAGGAAATACTGCACGTTTCTGGGTCTCTACTTCCAGCCAACACAGGAAACATTGGTTGGTTATCTAAGCATATTGAAGACACTCTAGAAATTAACAAGAGTATGAGGAAGAGAGGAGAAAGTGAATCTGTAATTCAAGAGCATTATACTTTGGATGGTGAAGGTTACTCCCAGCACAGTGACCATACCATAAAGAAGTCAAAGAAACAAAAATTTAAAGAGCAGCAGTAAAGACTTCTACAGGATTCCTACGTTGGAAGATGTTCTCTTTCTCTCATGTGATTATGTAATGCAATTGCTGTTGTTTTCACGTACTTGATGTTTTCTTATAATGCCCTGAGGTTTTTGTTAATTTTTAAGTCTTATGGTCTGTTCTTCACCTCATTAAGCTTATTAAATGGAGATATCATGTTTGTAAAGGAAAAAAAAAAAAGAACTCATCCGTGATTAGATGTTTTCATCCATAATTAGTTAGGCTAAATAAATTATAGGCCTTTATAAGGTACAACAAATGTGTTATTTAATATATTTTTTTGTTTTGTTTAGTTTTATTTTTATTTGACAACTCATTATGTAGATATTTTGTATTTATATCAGTTAAGTGTTTATCTTTAACTATCTAAGATATGATTATTACATTCAATCTTGTTGATAATGATAAATTAAGATGTTGTTCCTTTTTTAAAAATAAAAATAAAAATTTGCTCCTATTTATATTTTAAGAGTAAGGTCTTAAGTATTGCCTTATGCATCTATTACAAGATGTGGCATTTAAATCCACCTATGTTATCAATATAAATGTATATTTTCATCTTTTTTATTTTAAAAAAAGAGGTAACCATTGTCTTTTATACAAACCCCATAATGAATTTGGAAATGTGTAAAGTTCTAGTGGGTTAGCTTGTGCACAAAACATACCACTAAACAAAACAGTCACAACAATAGTTTTGGTCCTTGAATAAAGAATTCTAAGTTTTGAAGAGTTATGACTAATAAGTTTATGCAACTTACTTTTAAGATTATTGCAAAATTCTAAATGAAAGACTTGTATGCTTATAATAACTATTGATTTTTATAAAATTAAAACAATATAAAGAACATTAGTGTGGCCCTTGTGCAAGGATAACATGCACAAATTGATAAAGTGTTGAGATTTTCCTTCTCTTTTGCCAAAAAAGAAAAAAAAAATACAAATAACAATCCAGTTTTGTGCAAGGGTTGGATATAAGGACAAACTCATAATGTTGACAACATCAACATTGGAATTCTACATTAGGGTAAAAAGGTGAGGCACATGTGGAAAACAAAATGGAGATCTATAACTTTTCATAAGTGCATGACGAAACTAGCTGCTAAATTTACTAAGGCACATAAGGTAATTGAGATAAAAAAAAAAAAGAGGGACTCTCCTAACCTAATGATAATTCACTCGGGGTTTGAATTTCCTCCCCCATTAAGATAAAAAAGTAACTATAATAATTATGAACATAAGTATAACATGACAATTGCATACATAAAGGTAAAAAGCCATCATGTGGAAGATGACATATGGGTATACAAGGGTAAAAAAAAGTTTTGTAATTTTTCACAAGTACACGATAAAGTTAGATTACTAAATTTATTCTCAATGCTCCATAAGTTAGTGATCCAATGGTTGATTATTAATCTTTCGACTACTTAGTTTAGTAGTAAACTAATAAAAATTAGCTGTTAAATTTGAGTTTAATATCTTGCGTACTTGAGTTAGTGGTATATAAGTAAAAATCTCAATTATAAAGTTTGAATTTGATATATATGTGAATTTAGGTGTATGAGTTGTAATTAATAAAAAATAAAAAAAAGAGTAAATTTCCCCTTGACCCACTTCTGCACCAGCGGCCCTACTGTGAGTGGGTCCACGGTTGGTCCCACAAAACGATGCCCATCGGCTTGACGCAACGCTCAAAATGCCCAGAACTCAAAAGTCTCTCGGCTCCCCAAACCAAAAACCCCGCTCGTGCGTTCTTCATTTCTCCAAGCAACCCGGTTTGTGAGTTTGTAAAACGTACGACCGTGTTCTGCCTTTGCTTCGATATCAATGGGGGAAGAGGCGAGACCGAAGGACGGCTTGGTCAGGGGTAATTCGAGAAGTCAGGCACATCCGCCGACGATCGGCTCGTCGGTGATTCCATTGGTCAACAAGCTTCAAGACATTCTTGCGCCGGTGGGAGGCGAGCTGTCCAAGATTTCGCTGCCACAGGTGGCCGTGGTGGGAAGCCAGAGCAGCGGCAAGTCCAGCGTGTTGGAGGCTCTGGTGGGCCGCGACTTCCTCCCCCGTGGCTGCGACATCTGCACCCGACGACCGCTCGTCCTGATGCTCGAGAATTGCCCTCAGAGTCCTGGCGACGACAATCAGTTCGCCGAGTGGGGTGAGTTTCGCCATTTGCCTGGCGAGCGCTTCTACGATTTCTCCCGGATTCGCCGAGAAATTCAGGTCCTCTTCACTGTGGAGTTGTTTAGTTTTTGAACAAAATAATAGAGTAAATCCATGGTTTGCCAGCAGCTTAACTTTCAGTCACAAGCTTAGTATTACACCTGGAAAGAAGCATTTGAAAAAAGGATAAGTGACTATAAATTTATCATTTTCCATTAGCTTAGCCATGAGGATAAAAAATGATTTAGATAGTGTCGGGTTAGATATTCTTGAATCTGGTTCTCAAAAGTGAGAGGTCTTCAAGTATACCATTTACTATTTTAGGCTGAGCTAGTTATAGTTTTTGATAGTCAATTGAAGGCTTCGTTTTATTGAGCATGGATTGCCGGTGCCAAGTCTCTTAGTTTAAGCATTGAGAAAATTGTCTAAACTTTAAAAGGGGACCTAGCATGACAATAACAAAGGGTTATGCCCATATGAATTCCGTTGTATGGTTTAACGAAAATCTTTGCTGAGCTTTGTTTACGGTTAGTGCAGGTAGAGACCGAAAGAGAAACTGGGTACAACAAAGGGGTCTCAGATAAGCAAATTCGCCTAAAGATTTCCTCTCCGAATGTACTTAATATGACCCTTGTTGATCTTCCTGGTATTACCAAGGTTCCTGTGGGAGATCAACCCACTGACATTGAAGCTAGGATTAGGAAGATGATAATGGCATACATCAAGCAAGAAAACTGCATCATATTGGCAGTTACTCCTGCCAATTCTGATTTGGCCACTTCTGATGCACTTCAGATGGCTAAAGAAGCTGATCCAACTGGTATGGAAATGGCTTTATCTATGTTTTTGAGAATTGTTTTTATTTAAATTGTCCTATGAAGGGCTGAGATTTAACCCATGACAAACAAAGGTCTAGGTTTTTAATTTTATTAGTTACAAGTCTGAGTTTTCATTTTGTGACAAATATAATTCTCGAGTTTTCTGACAATCTCTTAATGGAGGACCAATAAAAACATAATATGTGCATTTAGATTGATGTCTTCATACCACAGTCGCAACTATGCCTAAATTAGAAATTAGAAATTAGACATTAACAAAAAAAAAGAGTGGAGATCCACTCACCACTGGTACCACCTACTCCTGTTGAAGACGGTTATAGAGGTTGATATCCCCCCTTGTCTTTATTTTATTTGTTAATTTTATACCCCAAGGGAAGCCAATTTAAGGTGACTTCACCAAGGGGTCAATGGGGTGGCTCTGTAATTGTCCGTCCACCTCTATGGGACGGATATATCAACTATTGGAGCTACTAGATAGAAGCATATGGGGTCCTGTAGAGTAGGGTTGGAGTGGATCTTGCCTCAGTTTTCCTTTGTGGGTTTGAAGAATGTTGGTGGAAAGTAGATCTCCAGCCCTTTTGTTGGGCATAAGATTTGGCTGTATATGAAATACTTTAATTGATATGATTTAGAAAAAGGATGTTTGGCAGGTTTTTAGCTAACAGATATGGGAAATTTGGTCACTGGACTTAATTGTCACAAGACAAAAACTCAGGTCCTTAATTGTTGTATTTAAAAACACGGACTCCTGGTTGTTGATACTATTCAGGCCTTGATGGGATAAATTCCCTGTTTTTAAATTTTAATCTTTAATGAAATGTACCTTTTTGTAGATAAAAATATGCATCTGGTTCTATGCTTCAATACCTAATGTAGTCAAATGCTGACATAAATGTATTAACAGGTTCTAGGACAATTGGTGTAATAACCAAGGTTTGTGTATCTCGCCCTCAAGAGTGAGAATGAACTTTTTGTTATTATGAGTGTTCTAATATCCTCAAGTGGCAGAATGATATGGTAATTTTGTGTTGCCTGTAGCTTGATATAATGGACAGGGGTACTGACGCCCGCAACTTTCTGCTTGGAAAAGTTGTTCCACTTTCCCTTGGGTATGTTGGGGTTGTGAATCGCTGTCAAGAGGTATAAATCTTTCTAATGTCGTATTCCAATATCCATATCTTCTATTTGCACAGCTAAATTCTCGAGTTCCTGTCATTTTCTGGAAACAAGAAGGCTTTCATTGTTTTGGGCAGGGCTTGGGAGTTCCAGACTTAACAAATTACTTAAACGGTACTTTGATTTAAGTAGAAGCAGAATTTGTTTTGAATGGGAGTTCAAAATGTACCGTTGAATATGGCCTTATTGCATCAAGTTGGCATAAAATGGCATGTTGGATTATTTTGCCTCTACAATCTGTTCTATCTTTGGTTGGTGTGCTTTATTTTGGCATTGAAAAGAGGTTCTCAAAACTAGATAGCTGGAACTTATGACTCCTGAATTCATTTTTGTTTGGATGGTCTTTCTATGGTGCCATCATGTGGTTCCTTGATCATTTATGAGAGCAAATAGTATGGTGCTACATCTGACTAACATTTCCAACCGAAAATCTCGTGCCAGCATGGTATTTGTGGTACTTTTGTAAATGGATAGTGATAAAACAAAGCCAATGAGCCATCATGAGTAAGTGCAAATCTGATTACAACTCTCAACTGGAAGCTGAACCCTGTACTAGTTTTCTGAGGCTACTTTAAGATGCTCCAAGGGGAATTTCTAGATCAACCTTCCCTTCACGAAGGCTACCTTTTAGCATATAATCAAACCATGTAAAGTTGAAGAAATTTTCTTTTGCACTATACATTTGAAAATCTGGAAGGTAATCTGCTTTCAATTTGTAATATGAGTCTTGGATGATTGTTTTGCTTGCTTTATTTGGAAGCCAATACTAGTTAACCATTATATGGACGTTGTACTTTACCTTGGGTGTCAATGGTAGTTACATCAGTTTTTTTTTATTTGTCACAGGACATCAATAAAAACCGGAGCATTGTGGAAGCTCTTGCACATGAGGAGCGATTCTTTCGTGAACATCCTGTACTATAACATTTTCAAACAACTATTGTCACATCATCGACTGTTTATTTTTGAACTTATTGAAATTGAATATTTTGCATTTGTTGATTGCCATTCATATGCAAGGTATATAGTTGTCTGTTGGGTCATTGTGGCATTCCCCAGTTAGCAAGGAAGCTGAATCAGGTTGGTTTCTGCCCATGTCTTTAATCTGGATATTTGCATTTGTGAATGCATTTGCCGTTTATGAATGATTGGACTGAGTTTCTTGTTTAAATTAAATTTTTCCAGTAACGTTATTGCATGTTGTCATTAATTAGGGGTTAATAACTAGTTTATTTCATCTGGCTTATGCCAAGAGTACATGGTCCATGGACCATGGATTACACAGACAGAAAAGCTGGGTGCCTTTCCTTGCCTATAATCTTAGGGCATGCTGTGCGTGATGCTCATGTGAGACAAATTATATGACAAAAAGCGAATTTACTTTACTCATTGAACTTTCCAAATACGGTAGTAAAGGAAACTGGAATAGTTAGTGATTATCCATTTCCGATTGAAAAAGTTTCTTGCTCTTTATTATTTCTCATTCCTTTTTTCTTTTTATTGGTTGTTAATGTTGTTTTCCATTCCGAATTTTGGCTCCTTATTATTTTCTCTCCTTTGTTGTTTTGATTGGTCATTGTCAATGTTGATTGTTTCCTATTCAGATCTTGGAGCAGCATATCAGATTAGTACTCCCAGTTTTGAAGGCTGAGCTAAATACCCTTATGGGTGGTATTATTAAGGAGCGGCAAACTTATGGAGCGGCTATGGAATCTAGAGTGAGTTAGCAATAAGTGTACATAAGTTAGAACATTTCAGTAGTCTATGGTGCTTACAAAGTAATATTGGAAGTCTTGGGGGGACTTTTGTATTTGCATTAAACTACTGAGGGGATCCACTGTTCCTAAAGTATGCTTCATATATACTTGACATACTTTTTCTTGCACTGCATGCACGCTATTCTTTTTGGAAGCTTGTAAATTATACTACTTGTTTACAAAAAGTAGTGTCACTGGTACTTCTTCATAGGATCAGATAGAAGAAAAACCCCTAAAATTATATGTATTTAGATTTATATGCTGCTGCAGTTGTTTATTTGTGCCCTATGTGGAACAACTATCGAATATGTCGGTGAGCAATTAGTTGTTGTTAACTTACCACTGAAGCTAAGTTCTTGTAAGCGCCACTTATGGTGATTTGTTTTTGCTCACATGCATTCTGCTTGTTTATAAATCTCTGTTTTTCATTTGGGAGGGATGTTTGTTGGAAAGGAATCTTGAATTCTGTTATTTTCTCTGCCTCTATTTTAGCTAAGCTTTTCTTTTCTTTCTTTCCTTTAACCTTTTCATATGCCAATAACTAGGGGGAACAAGGAGTGATTCTGTTGAACATTTTGACAAGATATTGTGAAGGTGAGAATTCGCCTGCTATGATAATCGTTATGGATTTTTAAATCATTACTATCAATGGGTGAGTTTGTGTTTGCTCTTTTTTTTTTTTTTCAAACGTAATACTATTGCCATCGGCCGTTATAGGTTGGAAAAGAATCTTTGAACTCCATGATATTTTTCTGGGCTGACGTATTTGGATTATGGAGTTCTTGAAAACGTTACGGTATAAAGTTGAGCTATATTTGTTAATGGTCTCAAAATATTTTTGTTTTTAATGACAGAAACAAGCATTTCTCCAAAATGTTTAATAGACTGCTCACTTTCAAGACACAAAACCTGAATGCAAAATGATTTTTATGAACAGAACTAAATTCATTTTAAGACAATAAAACACAATGTAACTTGTCAAAATATTTTGCATTTTCTCATAGGAATATTTAGGGGGAACAAAGGTACTTATTTGTTTCTTATTTTAGTTATAGAGACTGATTTCTTACTAATTTAAAAAAGAGAGAGTGATGATTGTATTGGCAACCCCAGTGGAGGAAGGGGGTGGCCTGTTGCCACCTCATATAGGGGTGACAAGAACTTCTTCTCACGTGGTTGGAAGTGGGCACATAGTTGTTTTGCATGGCTTCGTAGCCAAATAGGGTGGCTTCGCAATCATCTCCATGAGACAATTTTAGTTGTCTTGTCATTCCACCATTTCGATGCAACCACCCCAGTCAGACAAGGGTCTTTGCAGGACTAGCCCTTCTTTTGTTTAAGGTAGCCACGTGATCAGTGTCATAGTTTTCTTTTATTTATTTTTCAGTTAAAAAAGTTAACCCCTGGAAAGGATAAACTATTCTTATATGTTTAGTGTTTTTTTCTTAGAAAACGTAAATGTTTTTAAAAATTTTGCCAAATACAAAGGTGTACCCTATTGAAAGTATCTCTTAATTTTTTGTGCCATCAAAAGTTTTTCAAATAAGAAAACAAAAACTTCTTAAGTATTATTAAGAATTCTTAACAAATAATAGCCTAAATGTTAATGAATTCTCATCTCTACAGCTATTTTCTGTCTAGTAGACACCTTTTCTTTTTTCAAAGCATAATCAATTATTTAAAAAAAGATTTAAAAAAAAATGAAGAGAAAATCTTTGGAGCCTTTGTACCTCTCTTTTGCAGCCTGGACTATTGCCCCAACTTCATGCGCACATCCTTTTGGTTCATTGTCTTCGATTCATAGTAACTTCACTGTTTGGTGGATGTCTGCAATAGTCTAAAATTTATGTCATAAAACCTAGACTTTTACAAGCCTTGGGAATGTGAGATACCCTCCCTTTTTCAAGAGAATCCACATCTCACTAAGGAGTGACGTTTCATGGAAATGAAAATTTAATGATGCCTTTGGGTACTTGGATTACTTTAAGCTGTTCACATCCAAACAATGGAGTGGACAGGATTCTCTTAGGATTTCTAGGAATCTTGAAAGATAACTAAAGCAAACCAACCTAGTTATAAATCAACTAACTTCTTTTTCTAAAAAAAAGAAAAAAAAAATTGTGTGACAAAACAAAAGATTTATGTCTAACATTAATTTTGTAGATTGATCATCTTTCTTCTTGTTTCATTCTATTTGCCATGGGTAGTCAAGTTCGCATAAAGTATGTTTTGTTATGAAGGGAAATCTGGGATCTTTGTATCTAAGCATTGATGCAATCTTTCATTTTTTGATTTTCCTTGGACATATAATCTTCACGTCCTTCATATCAACTTGAAAAGTGTGGATAAATTAAAGTAGTATACTTTTACCTTTTGTGAGTTTGCTGCTGTTGCTGATTTCCCCTTTTGGTTTCTCTTTCGTGTTGACAGACTTTTGTGCTATGGTTGATGGAAAAAGTCTTGAGATGTCAACTAAAGAAC
>JAKISB010000012.1:0-20644 GCA_028551475.1 Casuarina equisetifolia
CAAAGAGACCGTTGTGTATCAACGGTTTGTTTTTGAGATTGAATTTGAATTTGATTTTGAAGATGTATCTTGTATTGTTGGAGAAACTGAAAAAGGGATTTCAGAGGTTGTCGGCTTAGAATGATGAGCAGATACTTTTTCAGAGGAGGGGGCCATCTTGGGGTTTTCTTTATTGTCTTGACGTGAATGCTTCTTTTCTGGATAGATACTTTCTTTAAAAAAATATGAAAAGATGATATGGAGGATTATACAAGTATCACTTATACACAGGAATTTCAAAGAGACCGTTGTGTATCAACGGTTTGTTTTTGATTTTGAATTTGAATTTAATTTTGAACATGTATCGTGTATTGTTGGAGAAACTGAAAAAGGGATTTCAGAGGTTGTCGGCTTAGAATGATGAGCAGATACTTTTTCAGAGGAGGGGGCCATCTTCGACTTTTCTTTATTGTCTTGCGTGAATGCTTCTTTTCTGGATAGATACTTTCTTTAAAAAAATATGAAAGGATGATATGGAGGATTATACAAGTACCACTTATATACAAGAATTTCAAAGAGACCGTTGTGTATCAACGGTTTGTTTTTGAGTTTGAATTTGAATTTGATTTTGAAGATGTATCGTGTATTGTTGGAGAAACTGAAAAAGGGATTTCAGAGGTTGTCGGCTTAGAATGATGAGCAGATACTTTTTCAGAGGAGGGGGCCATCTTGGACTTTTCTTTATTGCCTTGACGTGAATGCTTCTTTTCTGGATAGATACTTTCTTTAAAAAAATATGAAAAGATGATATGGAGGATTATACAAGTATCACTTATATACAGGAATTTCAAAGAGACCGTTGTGTATCAACGGTTTGTTTTTGAGATTGAATTTGAATTTGATTTTGAAGATGTATCGTGTATTGTTGGAGAAACTGAAAAAGGGATTTCAGAGGTTGTCGGCTTAGAATGATGAGCAGATACTTTTTCAGAGGAGGGGGCCATCTTGGACTTTTCTTTATTGCCTTGACGTGAATGCTTCTTTTCTGGATAGATACTTTCTTTAAAAAAATATGAAAAGATGATATGGATTATTATACAAGTATCACTTATATACAGGAATTTGAATTTGTATTTGAATTTGAAGATGTATCGTGTATTGTTGGAGAAACTGAAAAAGGGATTTCAGAGGTTGTCGGCTTAGAATGATGGGCAGATACTTTTTCAGATGAGGGGGCCATCTTGGACTTTTCTTTATTGCGTTGACGTGAATGCTTCTTTTCTGGATAGATACTTTCTTTAAAAAAATATGAAAAGATCATATGGAGGATTATACAAGTATCACTTATATACAGGAATTTCAAAGAGACCGTTGTGTATCAACGGTTTGTTTTTGAGTTTGAATTTGAATTTTATTTTGAAGATGTATCGTGTATTTTTGGAGAAACTGAAAAAAGGATTTCAGAGGTTGTCAGCTTAGAATGATGATCAGATACTTTTTCAGAGGAGGGGGCCATCTTGGACTTTTCTTTATTGCCTTAACGTGAATGCTTCTTGTCTGGATAGATACTTTCTTTAAAAAAATATGAAAAGATGATATGGAGGATTATACAAGTATCACTTATATACAGGAATTTCAAAGAGACCGTTGTGTATCAACGGTTTGTTTTTGAGATTGAATTTGAATTTGATTTTGAAGATGTATCGTGTATTGTTGGAGAAACTGAAAAAGGGATTTCAGAGGTTGTCGGCTTAGAATGATGAGCAGATACGTTTTCAGAGGTGGGGGCCATCTTGGACTTTTCTTTATTGCCTTGACGTAAATGCTTCTTTTCTAGATAGATACTTTCTTTA
The DNA here is from genome assembly GCA_028551475.1 of Casuarina equisetifolia. Lineage (NCBI taxonomy): Eukaryota > Viridiplantae > Streptophyta > Magnoliopsida > Fagales > Casuarinaceae > Casuarina > Casuarina equisetifolia. The sequence goes on from JAKISB010000012.1 coordinate 1,833, forward strand.
AAAAAATATGAAAAGATGATATGGATTATTATACAAGTATCACTTATATACAGGAATTTGAATTTGTATTTGAATTTGAAGATGTATCGTGTATTGTGAGAGAAACTGAAAAAGGGATTTCAGAGGTTGTCGGCTTAGAATGATGAGCAAATACTTTTTTAGAGTTGGGGGCCATCTTGCACTTTTCTATATTGTCTTGACGTGAATTCTTCTTTTCTGGATAGATACTTTCTTTAAAAAAATATGAATAGATGATATGGAGGATTATACAAGTATCACTTATATACAAGAATTTCAAAAGGACCAATGTGTATCAACGGTTTGTTTTTGAGTTTGAATTTGAATTTGATTTTGAAGATGTATCGTGTATTGTTGGAGAAACTGAAAAAGGGATTTCAGAGGTTGTCGGCTTAGAATGATGAGCAAATACTTTTTCAGAGGAGGGGGCCATCTTGCACTTTTCTATATTGTCTTGACGTGAATTCTTCTTTTCTGGATAGATACTTTCTTTAAAAAAATATGAATAGATGATATGGAGGATTATACAAGTATCACTTATATACAAGAATTTCAAAAGGACCAATGTGTATCAACGGTTTGTTTTTGAGTTTGAATTTGAATTTGATTTTGAAGATGTATCGTGTATTGTTGGAGAAACTGAAAAAGGGATTTCAGAGGTAGTCGGCTTAGAATGATGAGCAGATACTTTTTCAGAGGAGGGGGCCATCTTGGACTTTTCTTTATTGCCTTAACGTGAATGCTTCTTGTCTGGATAGATACTTTCTTTAAAAAAATATGAAAAGATGATATGGAGGATTATACAAGTATCACTTATATACAGGAATTTCAAAGTGACCGTTGTGTGTCAACGGTTTGTTTTTGAGATTGAATTTGAATTTGATTTTGAAGATGTATCGTGTATTGTTGGAGAAACTGAAAAAGGGATTTTAGAGGTTGTCGGCTTAGAATGATGAGCAGATACTTTTTCAGAGAAGGGGGCCATCTTGGACTTTTCTTTATTGCCTTGATGTAAATGCTTCTTTTCTGGATAGATACTTTCTTTAAAAAAATATGAAAAGATGATATGGAGGATTATACTAGTACCACTTATATACAAGAATTTCAAAGAGACCGTTGTGTATCAACGGTTTGTTTTTGAGTTTGAATTTGAATTTGATTTTGAAGATGTATCGTGTAGTGTTGGAGAAACTGAATAAGGGATTTCAGAGGTTGTCGGCTTAGAATGATGAGCAGATACTTTTTCAGAGGAGGGGGCCATCTTGGACTTTTCTTTATTGTCTTGACGTGAATGCTTCTTTTCTGGATAGATACTTTCTTTAAAAAAATATGCAAAGATGATATGGATGATTATACAAGTATCACTTATATACAGGAATTTCAAAGAGACCGTTGTGTATCAACGGTTTTTTTTTTAGGTTGAATTTTAATTTGATTTTGAAGGTGTATCGTGTATTGTTGGAGAAACTGAAAAAGGGATTTCAGAGGTTGTTGGCTTAGAATGATGAGCAGAGACTTTTTCAGAGGAGGGGGCCATCTGGGACTTTTCTTTATTGTCTTGACGTGAATGTTTCTTTTCTGGATAGATACTTTCTTTAAATAAAAATGAAAAGATGATATGGAGAATTATACAATTATCACTTATATACAGGAATTTCAAAGAGACCGTTGTGTATCAACGGTTTGTTTTTGAGTTTGAATTTGAATTTTATTTTGAAGATGTATCGTGTATTGTTGGAGAAACTGAGAAAGGGATTTCAGAGGTTGTCGGCTTAGAATGATGAGCAGATACTTTTTCAGAGGAGGGGGCCATCTTGGACTTTTCTTTATTGTCTTGACGTGAATGCTTCTTTTCTGGATAGATACTTTCTTTAAATAAAAATGAAAAGATGATATGGAGAATTATACAAGTATCACTTATATACAGGAATTTGAATTTGAATTTGAATTTGAAGATGTATCGTGCATTGTTGGAGAAACTGAAAAAGGGATTTCAGAGGTTGTTGGCTTAGAATGATGAGCAGATACTTTTTCAGAGGAGGGGGCCATCTTGGACTTTTCTTTATTGTCTTGACGTGAATGCTTCTTTTCTGGATAGATACTTTCTTTAAAAAAATATGAAAAGATGATATGGAGGATTATACAAGTATCACTTATATACAAGAATTTCAAAGAGACCGTTGTGTATCAACGATTTTTTTTTGAGTTTGAATTTGAATTTTAATTTGAAGATGTATCGTGTATTGTTGGAGAAACTGAAAAAGGGATTTCAGAGGTTGTCGGCTTAGAATGATGAGTAGATACTTTTTCAGAGGAGGGGGCGATCTTGGACTTTTCTTTATTGTCTTAACGTCAATGCTTCTTTTCTGGATAAATACTTTCTTTAAAAAAATATGAAAAGATGATATGGAGGATTATACAAGTATCACTTATATACAGGAATTTGAATTTGAATTTGAATTTGAAGATGTATCGTGCATTGTTGGAGAAACTGAAAAAGGGATTTCAGAGGTTGTTGGCTTAGAATGATGAGCAGATACTTTTTCAGAGGAGCGGGCCATCTTGGACTTTTCTTTATTGTCTTGACGTGAATGCTTCTTTTCTGGATAGATACTTTCTTTAAAAAAATATGAAAAGATGATATGGAGGATTATACAAGTATCACTTATATACAAGAATTTCAAAGAGACCGTTGTGTATCAACGATTTTTTTTTGAGTTTGAATTTGAATTTTAATTTGAAGATGTATCGTGTATTGTTGGAGAAACTGAAAAAGGGATTTCAGAGGTTGTCGGCTTAGAATGATGAGTAGATACTTTTTCAGAGGAGGGGGCCATCTTGGACTTTTCTTTATTGTCTTAACGTCAATGCTTCTTTTCTGGATAAATACTTTCTTTAAAAAAATATGAAAAGATGATATGGAGGATTATACAAGTATCACTTATATACAGGAATTTGAATTTGAATTTGAATTTGAAGATGTATCGTGCATTGTTGGAGAAACTGAAAAAGGGATTTCAGAGGTTGTTGGCTTAGAATGATGAGCAGATACTTTTTCAGAGGAGGGGGCCATCTTGGACTTTTCTTTATTGTCTTGACGTGAATGCTTCTTTTCTGGATAGATACTTTCTTTAAAAAAATATGAAAAGATGATATGGAGGATTATACAAGTATCACTTATATACAAGAATTTCAAAGAGACCGTTGTGTATCAACGATTTGTTTTTGAGTTTGAATTTGAATTTGAATTTGAAGATGTATCGTGTATTGTTGGAGAAACTGAAAAAGGGATTTCAGAGGTTGTTGGCTTAGAATGATGAGCAGATACTTTTTCAGAGGAGGGGGCCATCTTGGACTTTTCTTTATTGTCTTGACGTGAATGCTTCTTTTCTGGATAGATACTTTCTTTAAAAAAATATGAAAAGATGATATGGAGGATTATACAAGTATCACTTATATACAAGAATTTCAAAGAGACCGTTGTGTATCAACGATTTGTTTTTGAGTTTGAATTTGAATTTTAATTTGAAGATGTATCGTGTATTGTTGGAGAAACTGAAAAAGGGATTTCAGAGGTTGTCGGCTTAGAATGATGAGTAGATACTTTTTCAGAGGAGGGGGCGATCTTGGACTTTTCTTTATTGTCTTAACGTCAATGCTTCTTTTCTGGATAAATACTTTTTTTAAAAAAATATGAAAAGATGATATGGAGGATTATACAAGTATCACTTATATACAGGAATTTGAATTTGAATTTGAATTTGAAGATGTATCGTGCATTGTTGGAGAAACTGAAAAAGGGATTTCAGAGGTTGTTGGCTTAGAATGATGAGTAGATACTTTTTCAGAGGAGGGGGCCATCTTGGACTTTTCTTTATTGTCTTGACGTCAATGCTTCTTTTCTGGATAAATACTTTCTTTAAAAAAATATGAAAAGATGATATGGAGGATTATACAAGTATCACTTATATACAGGACTTTGAATTTGAATTTGAATTTGAAGATGTATCGTGTGTTGTTGGAGAAACTGAAAAAGGGATTTCAGAGGTTATCGGCTTAGAATGATGAGTAGATACTTTTTCAGAGGAGGGGGCCATCTTGGACTTTTCTTTATTGTCTTGACGTCAATGCTTCTTTTCTGGATAAATACTTTCTTTAAAAAAATATGAAAAGATGATATGGAGGATTATACAAGTATCACTTATATACAGAAATTTGAATTTGAATTTGAATTTGAAGATGTATCGTGTATTTTTGGAGAAACTGAAAAAGGGATTTCAGAGGTTTTCGGTTTAGAATGATGAGCAGATACTTTTTCAGAGGAGCGGGCCATCTTGGACTTTTCTTTATTGTCTTGACGTGAATGCTTCTTTTCTGGATAGATACTTTCTTTAAAAAAATATGAAAAGATGATATGGAGGATTATACAAGTATCACTTATATACAGGAATTTCAAAGAGACCGTTGTGTATCAACGGTTTGTTTTTGAGTTTGAATTTGAATTTTATTTTGAAGATGTCACATTATTTGTTATCCATGTCACATTATGTGCTAAGAATGCAATGATTTTTACTATTATTGTTTTGTTCGAGATTTTAGAGAGGTGTATTCTTAGTTTTAATATTTTTACTTTACGTGTAATTCTTGATGTGTATAATGCAGTTTCTTGTTATGAACCATTTCACATTCAGACCAAATTGCAATCTAGTAAACCATAAGGACATATGTAAAGTAGAAAAGAGAGAAATAAGAATGGTGCAAGGGAAAAAAACCAAGCTAGACCTTAAATCTTTATCAAGATCCTCTAAAATTGTTGAATTGTTATGTCATGCAATTGTAAGAATTGAATCGACCTCTAATGAGATCGAAAAGCCAGGATCTACGTAGTCAGATCTAAAACACCACAATGAATAAGAAATAAGAAAAACATACCGTATTTCAATCTCTTAGGAAGATTCACAAATGCAAAATCAATCTTCAGGTTAAGTTCGTATCCTCTATTCTCATTCCGTAGACACTAGCTTGATGAGAGAAGCTCAAGGATTGCGGCTTGAAGAATGAAGCCTCATATGGTCCCTAATGCTTGAATAATGTGCTTAAATAGTATGAGCTAGAGGATAGGACCTAGCCCTAGCCTTATGTGCCACCAAATAGGCCCACTCATCACGGCCCTATTTGGTTAGCCACGGCCCACACAAGCCAGTCCATATTCATTAACTGGATCCTTAAGTCTCACTTTATTAGACCAACATTAATATAAGCCCATCTTATGTAAAACTAAAAAATATGGTAACATTCTCCCACTTGGGCTATATTAATATGAATAAAATAATAATAATTAATAATTAGTATTTCAAAATAATTATTTATGCATGCCTTTATGTTGATCTAGAGATTGGTTTTCAACAATATTCCCATGATACAAGATTTCAATTTTTGAATCATAACAGTAGTTATACTGCTTAATTGATATAATACTTGTCATGGTCACAAAAGCTTTAACCTCATTGATAAGGATGAATATGGTAGTGTGGCAACCTTATAACACTTTTCACTTCATGTGTTATTTATGTTGTCAGTCCATTTCTCTCTCTTTCGATGAAACAATATCATCAGAGAATATACTTTATGGTTCCAATGAACCTATATGTCTTGTACTTAATAACTCGAGTTTAACTTTATGTGTCACAAGATATGTTTTATGGCTACCTTAGCCAATACTTAAGGTTTACACCTCCCTTAAGACTTCACTCTATATATATATTATATATATATGCAGATCGCCCCCCAGCTCGCCCCCCAGCTCGCCCATAACACCCGTCCGCCCCCAGCTCGCCCTCCTTGCTCCTACAGCCTTTACCCATTACCCTTTCCGTAGTCCCTCCTCGCTGGAAATCTCCCTCACGATTTTCTTACCCAAAACCCAAAGCCAAAGCCAAATCCAGAACCCCCTAATCATATACACATTGCCAGTGTCCCTCTAGAATCAGCCCACTGAGCCTTCATTGCAATCGGTGAAGGCTTAGAGCCTCTCCCTCTTACACTCATGCAGTAGATTAACCTTGCTAGTGGCCTACATGTGGGAGATGGTGAATGAAGGTTTCCTTGCTATTACCTTTAATCATCAATTAGACTCCTCGAGGTCTTAGCGTATGGTACATGTTGCTAGAAGATTTTGTCCAAAATTTGTCACTCGAAGACGGGCTCTCACCTCCCTTGGATTGAATTCCATGGTGGGTACTAGAAGTGGGAAAGTGCGTTCTGCAGCTCCAAAAACTAAGGTGGAAATTGGAATGGCTATTCCAAAGTCATGCAATGAAGAATTAATATTGGAACCATTAGATGTCTTGAAATCAGGTACCTCTGCCACCCCTTGTTTAAACAATTCATTTGAGGTAGTATTCGATGAAATTGCTTCTCAAGTAGGTTCAACTGATAAATTAGACAACATAAGGCAGAGCCAAAAGCATGAAATGACTCCCAATGTGTCTATTTCGACGAGTAATGTTGAAATGAGTTGGAAACAAATAGCCATGGGAACAATAAATCAGATGGCCAAATTAGATTACCTTCCCCTTACTGAGAAGGGAAAGAGAATTATTGTGAAACCCCCCCCAGAAGCAATTGAGGAGGGCAAAAGTCATTTTGCCAATTGTCTGGTGGGTTATTTTTTAAATGCAAATACTTCGTATAATGCAATGAAAGGAATTGTTGAAAAAATGTGGGGTAAAGATAATTTACTAGATATTACTGCCACTGAGGATGGCTTCTTCTTCTTTCGGTTTTCAAATACTCAAAAATTAGAAGAAGTAATGGAAATTGGAGTATGGGACATAGCGGGTAAACCTTTGTTCCTTCAAAAATGGCATCCTTGTATCAGATTAGAAAAGGCCAAAATCTCTGCTGTTCCTATTTGGGTTAAGTTGTTTAACGTTCCTCATGCTCTATGGAACAAGATTGGTATGAGCCATGTTAGTAGTGTACTGGGTAAACCTCTATATATGGACAAAGCTACTGAACAAAAGCTCCGACTATCATATGCCAAAGTTTGTATTCTAATGGATATTGATAGTGAATTTCCCCAAAACTTTGATGTTGATATGGGTAATAATGAGGTATTTGAGATTACTGTGGAATATGGTTGGATACCTTCTAAGTGTAAGAAATGTAACTGCTTTGGTCATAAAGATTGCACTATAAAGAAAAATATATGGATCCCCAAAAAGAATGAAGGCCCGCAGGGAAATCAAAAAGTAGTTGTCCAAGATCCAGCTACTACAATAGATAATCAGAATTCACTAGTAATTAAGGATAATGGTATTGACCAAGCAATTACTATTAAGCCTAATATTACTCCTCCTCAAGGTAATAATTCTCGGTTTACTGTTGTATCTAATAAGAAAAAATCTCATGGGAAAAGAAGGATAAAGAGTGTGAAATTATCTCAGAAAATAGGTTTTCTCAGCTTGCTAATGCAAATGAAAATCAGACCACTTATAATGAGCTTTCAGATCTTCTTGATAACCTTGATGCAGTGGAGATAGGGGATAAACCTCCAGATCAATGAATATCTTTTCTTGGAATGTGAGGGGCCTCAATAAAAGCCCCAAACAAAGAGAAGTTGTTAAATTTGTACTATCTCAAGATCCACATGTTATTATCTTGATAGAACATAGAGTTAAAGAAGAAAATGCTAGCTTTTTTTTAAAGAATATGTTTGCTGATTGGAATTACTCTCACAATTATTTGCATTCTAGTGTGGGAAGAATATGGATTTTATGGAAAATGTCCGACTTACAACTTTCAGTCCAAGGTAGTTCATCTCAAGTCATACATTGTCGCATTGATAAGATAGGATTCCCATCTTTCTTCTTATCTGCTATTTATGCAAGCAACTTGGAATCTGAACGTAGGGAGTTATGGGCAAATATTGAGTTTTTCTCTTCTCAAAATATTGGAAACATCCCTTGGCTATTGGTGGGTGATTTCAATGAAATTCGACATGTAGATAAACGTATTGGGCCAAATGTTAAATGGACTAGGGGCATGGAGGATTTAAATGATATGATTGGGAAACTAGGATTGTTGGAACCCTCCTTTATGGGTCCTGTTTTCACTTGGTCAAACAAAAGCTCATCTCAGAATCTTAGAGCAAGCAAAATTGACAGAGCTTTACTAAACACAGAAGGGATTCTCAAATTTGATAAACTTTCAATTGAGTTTTTACCTCCCTTGTTATCGGATCATTCTCCTTCCTTGGTTAAGCTAGATACCACTCATAAAAGGAAAAAAGCTCCTTTCAGATTCTTTAATTTTTGGACAGCTAGTCCCGATTTTATGGAAATTGTTAATCATGTTTGGAAGCAAGAGATCAATGGTACTAAAATGTTCAAAGTTGTGAAGAAGCTAAAGGCATTAAAGTTATCCCTTAGGAAGCTAAATTCTGCTCAATTTGGTGATTTGCATCAGAAGGTAAAGGTGGCGAGAGAACTATTAGAACAAGTTCAACTCAATTTACAACTTGACCCCTTTGATATAGACATGCGTTCTGAGGAAAGACTGAAAATGGAACAATTGATTGCATTGAGTAAACATGAAGAAATCCTTTTAAAACAAAAATCGAGGAATCTTTGGCTAAAAGAGGGGGATAATAATAGTAGAATGTTCTTCTCATCTTTGATGCGTAGAAGAGCTCAAAATAAAATCTCTCACCTAGTACTAGAAGATGGAACTACTATTTATGATGATGATGCCTTGCGGAGAGCTATCATTTCATATTATCAAAATGTACTTGGAAGTTCTCATGCTAATAACCGTTTCACTGGAAGGTACTCTTCATTATTCCATGAGAATGTGAATGAACTGTTGAATTTACCTGCCTTTGAACGCTCTGATGTGAAGAGAGTTCTTTGGGGTTTTCATGATTTCAAAGCTCCTGGTCCTGATGGATACAATAGTTTATTTTACAAGAAAGCTTGGTCAATTATCGGTCATGACATAGAAGATGCGGTGCTAGATTTTTTCTCATCCAAGAAATTATTGAAAGCTATTAATGCTACTTTGCTATGCCTAGTACCTAAAACCCCTAACCCAAGTTGCATAAAGGACTTTCGGCCCATTGCCTGCTGCAATGTGTTATATAAAGTGATCTCAAAACTACTTGCTGAGAGAATAAGTCTTATTCTCCCTGAAGTGATTAGCAAAAACCAAACTGCTTTTATTAGAGGTCGTCAAATCTCTAAAAATATTATGCTTTGTCAAGAATTGCTTCATAACTATCATAAAGGAGATAAAGGAAAGCGTGTTGCCATTAAGATTGATCTTATGAAAGCTTATGACATGGTTAAATGGGATGCTATATTGGGGGTTCTCCAAGCTATTCATACTCCTCAAACTTTACTTGATTTGATTAGCCAATGTATCACTACTACTAGATTCTCTGTGAATTTCAATGGTGAGCATGTAGGTTATTTTGAGGGCACTAATGGGTTAAGGCAGGGAGATCCTTTATCCCCATATTTGTTTGTGCTTGTCATGGAGATCCTTAATAGGATAATTATTGAGAAAGTTTCCACCTCTACTTTCAAATATTATTGGAGGTGCAAGGAAGAGAAAATCACCCACCTTTGTTTTGCAGATGATTTATTTTTATTTGCACATGGGGATGTTAATTCAGTATTATGTCTCACAGAAGCTTTGGAGGAATTTGCAACACTCACAGGTTTGCAGTATAATCCTAGCAAAAGTCAGATATTTTTCTCTGGGATCACTGAACAAGAAAAACTTTTGATACTAGATCATACCCCCTTCTCCGAAGGAAAACTCCCTATTAGATACCTTGGTGTTCCTCTTATTACAAGAAGACTTACCTACACGGATTGCAAAGTGTTGACAGAGAAAATCATGACAAGAATTGATGGATGGGGAATGAAGCATTTAAGCTATGCAGGAAGACTACAATTGGCAAAATCAGTTCTCACTTCTATTTGTACCTTTTGGATGCAAATGTTCCTTCTCCCAAAACAGACCATTTATGAGATTGAAAAGAAGATAAGGCACTTTCTCTGGGCAGGCCACTCAGAAGATCATAAAACTCATAAGGTTGTTTGGCAAGTTGTTTGTTCACCAAAAAAGGAAGGAGGTCTTGGACTACTAAACCTTAAAGTATGGAATAAAGTCTTGTTAGGGCGATCTCTATGGAATCTCATAAATTGCCCTAATTCATCCTTATGGAGTAAGTGGATTCATTGTACTAAATGCAGGGGAAATTCAATTATGGAGCTTGACATCAAAGGAAATATGGCATGGAGTTGGAGAGGTCTTCTAAAGTTACGACAAACTTTAACCTCTACGCTATCCAAACCTTCTTATTGCTGTAAGGAAACATACAAGGAATTACGTCAAGTGAGCACTGAGGTTGAATGGTACAACTTAATATGGTTAGGAGGAATCAGCAAACATAACTTCATTGGTTGGCTCATATGTAGAGACAAACTACCTATAGCAGTAGTGGTTTCTCGTTGGCTCCCCTCAATGGATTTGTATTGTAATTTCTGTGGCTCTCACTATGAAGATAGATCACACTTGTTCTTTCAGTGTATTTGGACTAACCAGGTTTGGAGAACTATTCTAGCTCAACAAGGCATTCGTAAGGTCATCTACGATTGGGAATCTGAATTGCAATGGATGATTAAAGCAACTAAGGGAAAGGATTTAGCCGCAAAGCTTCTCCAACTTTCTTTCTTAGCTTGCCTTTATTGTATATGGTTAGAACGAAATCGTAGACGTTTTCAGAATAAGTCTATTGATATTCCAATGTTATTAGCCAAAATCAGGAGAGTAGTCCGTGGAAGAGCCTCTTTATTTAGAAATATTAAACTCTCTCAAGCAAATGTTTTGTTGAGTCATAGTTGGAGAATTTCAAATTCTATATTCTCCTAGATGGTTTGTAATGCTGGGGTATGCCCCTAAGCTTATGTATTTCTTTATTCTTTGATGAATCAACTCACATATTCATAAAAAAATATATATATATATATGCAGATTTAATCTGTCAACATATAAAGCACCCACGTGCTAAATACAGCTAGCAAAACTAATGTCAGGTTATACATATTTCAACAATTTACCCAATGGTAAATCAATTTAGTAGTAAACTTTATATTACAGTGCTCCCACTAAGCAATAGCAACCTATGCTCTTATGTTCATAATGATGACATATCTTTAAAAGCACAAGTCTTTAGTATGTGGGTGTGAAAACATAGCATCTGTAATGATATTGTAAACTATAATGTCACCTTTCTTAAGTTTGTCCTTTATAACTTAATGTTTGATTTCTTTGTGTTTAGACCATGTGATACCTTTACAGTTTTATAACAACTTTATTATCACAAAATAGCATGATAGGTCTAACAAAGAAATTAAACACTATCAACTCATCAATGAGTACTTTAGACAAATTACCTGAATAGCTGCCCTATAGCAAGCTACAAAATTTTGCCTATATAATTGAAGAAGTCAAATGTTTATGTTTTGCACTTTTCATGATACTGTCCAAATCACTATAATGACATCCTGATGTAGATTTTAAAACATTATTGCAGCTTATAGGGTCTAAATTTGTACATCCCACTAGCTACAAGTTATCTACATATGTATATGTCAACAAATAAAACTTTATTTATTTATTTATTTTTTTAAGTACTTGAGAAACTTCTTGTAACAATCAAATAAACTTAATCAAAGTCTAATTAACTTTTATCCAAAACTTGTTGAAAATAATGTGAGGTCTAGTGCAAACTTAAACATACATGGTGTTTCTTAATGCACTAGAATATGTTGCAAATAATGTGAGGCCTACTTGTTTATTTCTTTACTTTTTAAGCATTTCTATAGATTTAGTCAATTACCTTTAAGAATAAGAATTATTCTAAGTATGCAAATCTCCATATGGAACCTTTATGAAGCACTATTAACTTATGTCTTTTAAGAAAGACTCAATAATCATCAATAATAATACTTATGAACTACTAAATAACTGTATTATACCATAAAGTAACTTTTGATCATTGCTCACAAGCAAGACAACATTCGTATTGGTATACTCCCGCTGAACTAAGTATATGTTCATGTATAGTCTATTCTATTCAGTGTAGTACTATAAAAATATAAACTTTCAAACTTTAAGTACTATTATTGAAAAAACATGAGTAGATACTTTTTCAGAGGAGGGGGCCATCTTGGACTTTTCTTTATTGTCTTGACGTCAATGCTTCTTTTCTGGATAAATACTTTCTTTAAAAAAATATGAAAAGATGATTTGGAGGATTATACAAGTATCACTTATATACAAGAACTTCAAAGTGACCATTGTGTATCAACGGTTTGTTTTTGAGTTTGAATTTGAATTTGAATTTGAAGATCTATCGTGTCTTGTTGGAGAAACTGAAAAAGAGATTTCAGAGGTTGTCGGCTTAGAATGATGAGCAGATACTTTTTCAGAGGAGGGGGACATCTTAGACTTTTCTTTATTGCCTTGACGTGAATGCTTCTTTTCTGGATAGATACTTTCTTTAAAAAAATATGAAAAGATGATATGGAGGATTATACAAGTATCACTTATATACAGGAATTTCAAAGAGATCGTTGTGTATCAACGGTTTGTTTTTGAGTTTGAATTTTAATTTGATTTTGAAGATTTATCGTGTATTGTGGGAGAAACTGAAAAAGGGATTTCAGAGGTTGTCGGCTTAGAATGATGAGCAGATACTTTTTCATAGGAGGGGGCCATCTTGCACCTTTTTTTATTGCCTTGACGTGAATGCTTCTTTTCTGGATAGATACTTTCTTTAAAAAAATATGAAAAGATGATTTGGAGGATTATACAAGTATCACTTCTATACAAGAACTTCAAAGAGACCATTGTGTATCAACGGTTTGTTTTTGAGTTTGAATTTGAATTTGATTTGGAAGATCTATCGTGTATAGTTGGAGAAACTGAAAAAGGGATTTCAGAGGTTGTCGGCTTAGAATGATGAGCAGATACTTTTTCAGAGGAGGGGGCCATCTTGGACTTTTCTTTATTGCCTTGATGTAAATGCTTCTTTTCTGGATAGATACTTTCTTTAAAAAAATATGAAAAGATGATATGGAGGATTATACTAGTACCACTTATATACAAGAATTTCAAAGAGACCGTTGTGTATCAACGGTTTGTTTTTGAGTTTGAATTTGAATTTGATTTTGAAGATGTATCGTGTAGTGTTGGAGAAACTGAATAAGGGATTTCAGAGGTTGTTGGCTTAGAATGATGAGCAGATACTTTTTCAGAGGAGGGGGCCATCTTGGACTTTTCTTTATTGTCTTGACGTGAATGCTTCTTTTCTGGATAGATACTTTCTTTAAAAAAATATGCAAAGATGATATGGATGATTATACAAGTATCACTTATATACAGGAATTTCAAAGAAACTGTTGTGTATCAACGGTTTGTTTTTGAGGTTGAATTTTAATTTGATTTTGAAGGTGTATCGTGTATTGTTGGAGAAACTGAAAACGGGATTTCAGAGGTTGTTGGCTTAGAATGATGAGCAGATACTTTTTCAGAGGAGGGGGCCATCTGGGACTTTTCTTTATTGTCTTGACGTGAATGTTTCTTTTCTGGATAGATACTTTCTTTAAATAAAAATGAAAAGATGATATGGAGAATTATACAATTATCACTTATATAAAGGAATTTCAAAGAGACCGTTGTGTATCAACGGTTTGTTTTTGAGTTTGAATTTGAATTTTATTTTGAAGATGTATCGTGTATTGTTGGAGAAACTGAAAAAGGGATTTCAGAGGTTGTCGGCTTAGAATGATGAGCAGATACTTTTTCAGAGGAGGGGGCCATCTGGGACTTTTCTTTATTGTCTTGACGTGAATGTTTCTTTTCTGGATAGATACTTTCTTTAAATAAAAATGAAAAGATGATATGGATAATTATACAATTATCACTTATATACAGGAATTTCAAAGAGATCGTTGTGTATCAACGGTTTGTTTTTGAGTTTGAATTTGAATTTTATTTTGAAGATGTATCGTGTATTGTTGGAGAAACTGAAAAAGGGATTTCCGAGGTTGTCGGCTTAGAATGATGAGCAGATACTTTTTCAGAGGAGGGGGCCATCTTGGACTTTTCTTTATTGTCTTGACGTCAATGCTTCTTTTCTGGATAAATACTTTCTTTAAAAAAATATGAAAAGATGATATGGAGGATTATACAAGTATCACTTATATACAGGAATTTCAAAGAGACCGTTGTGTATCAACGGTTTGCTTTTGAGTTTGAATTTGAATTTTATTTTGAAGATGTATCGTGTATTGTTGGAGAAACTGAAAAAGGGATTTCAGAGGTTGTCGGCTTAGAATGATGAGTAGATACTTTTTCAGAGGAGGGGGCCATCTTGGACTTTTCTTTATTGCCTTGATGTAAATGCTTCTTTTTTGGATATATACTTTCTTTAAAAAAATATGAAAAGATGATATGGAGGATTATACTAGTACCACTTATATACAAGAATTTCAAAGAGACCGTTGTGAATCAACGGTTTGTTTTTGAGTTTGAATTTGAATTTTATTTTGAAGATGTATCGTGTATTGTTGAAAAAACTGAAAAAGGGATTTCAGAGGTTGTCGGCTTAGAATGATGAGTAGATACTTTTTCAGAGGAGGGGGCCATCTTGGACTTTTCTTTATTGTCTTGATGTCAATGCTTCTTTTCTGGATAAATACTTTCTTTAAAAAAATATGAAAAGATGATATGGAGGATTATACAAGTATCACTTATATACAGGAATTTGAATTTGAATTTGAATTTGAAGATGTATCGTGTATTGTTGGAGAAACTGAAAAAGGGATTTGAGAGGTTGTCGGCTTAGAATGATGAGTAGATACTTTTTCAGAGGAGGGGGCCATCTTGGACTTTTCTTTATTGTCTTGACGTCAATGCTTCTTTTCTGGATAAATACTTTCTTTAAAAAAATATGAAAAGATGATATGGAGGATTATACAAGTATCACTTATATACAGGACTTTGAATTGGAATTTGAATTTGAAGATGTATCGTGTATTGTTGGAGAAACTGAAAAAGGGATTTCAAGGGTTGTCAGCTTAGAATGATGAGTAGATACTTTTTCAGAGGAGGGGGCCATCTTGGACTTTTCTTTATTGTCTTGACGTCAATGCTTCTTTTCTGGATAAATACTTTCTTTAAAAAAATATGAAAAGATGATTTGGAGGATTATACAAGTATCACTTATATACAAGAACTTCAAAGTGACCATTGTGTATCAACGGTTTGTTTTTGAGTTTGAATTTGAATTTGATTTGGAAGATCTATCGTGTATTGTTGGAGAAACTGAAAAAGGGATTTCAGAGGTTATCGGCTTAGAATGATGAGCAGATACTTTTTCAGAGGAGGGGGACATCTTAGACTTTTCTTTATTGCCTTGACGTGAATGCTTCTTTTCTGGATAGATACTTTCTTTAAAAAAATATGAAAAGATGATATGGAGGATTATACAAGTATCACTTATATACAGGAATTTCAAAGAGATCGTTGTGTATCAACGGTTTGTTTTTGAGTTTGAATTTTAATTTGATTTTGAAGATTTATCGTGTATTGTGGGAGAAACTGAAAAAGGGATTTCAGAGGTTGTCGGCTTAGAATGATGAGCAGATACTTTTTCAGAGGAGGGGGCCATCTTGGACTTTTCTTTATTGTCTTGACGTGAATGCTTCTTTTCTGGATAGATACTTTCTTTAAAAAAATATGAAAAGATGATATGGAGGATTATACAAGTATCACTTATATACAGGAATTTCAAAGAGATCGTTGTGTATCAACGGTTTGTTTTTGAGTTTGAATTTTAATTTGATTTTGAAGATTTATCGTGTATTGTGGGAGAAACTGAAAAAGGGATTTCAGAGGTTGTCGGCTTAGAATGATGAGCAGATACTTTTTCAGAGGAGGGGGCCATCTTGGACTTTTCTTTATTGTCTTGACGTCAATGCTTCTTTTCTGGATAAATACTTTCTTTAAAAAAATATGAAAAGATGATATGGAGGATTATACAAGTATCACTTATATACAGGAATTTGAATTTGAATTTGAATTTGAAGATGTATCGTGTATTGTTGGAGAAACTGAAAAAGGGATTTCAGAGGTTGTCGGCTTAGAATGATGAGTAGATACTTTTTCAGAGGAGGGGGCCATCTTGGACTTTTCTTTATTGTCTTGACGTCAATGCTTCTTTTCTGGATAAATACTTTCTTTAAAAAAATATGAAAAGATGATATGGAGGATTATACAAGTATCACTTATATACAGGAATTTGAATTTGAATTTCAATTTGAAGATGTATCGTGTATTGTTGGAGAAACTGAAAAAGGGATTTCAGAGGTTGTCGGCTTAGAATGATGAGTAGATATTTTTTCAGAGGAGGGGGCCATCTTGGACTTTTCTTTATTGTCTTGACGTCAATGCTTCTTTTCTGGATAAATACTTTCTTTAAAAAAATATGAAAAGATGATATGGAGGATTATACAAGTATCACTTATATACAGGAATTTCAAAGAGATCGTTGTGTATCAAGGGTTTGTTTTTGAGTTTGAATTTGAATTTTATTTTGAAGATGTATCGTGTTTTGTTGGAGAAACTGAAAAAGGGATTTCAGAGGTTGTCGGCTTAGAATGATGAGAAGATACTTTTTCAGAGGAGGGGGCCATCTTGGACTTTTCTTTATTGTCTTGACGTCAATGCTTCTTTTCTGGATAAATACTTTCTTTAAAAAAATATGAAAAGATGATATGGAGGATTATACAAGTATCACTTATATACAGGAATTTGAATTTGAATTTCAATTTGAAGATGTATCGTGTATTGTTGGAGAAACTGAAAAAGGGATTTCAGAGGTTGTCGGCTTAGAATGATGAGTAGATACTTTTTCAGAGGAGGGGGCCATCTTGGACTTTTCTTTATTGTCTTGACGTCAATGCTTCTTTTCTGGATAAATACTTTCTTTAAAAAAATATGAAAAGATGATATGGAGGATTATACAAGTATCACTTATATACAGGAATTTCAAAGAGATCGTTGTGTATCAAGGGTTTGTTTTTGAGTTTGAATTTGAATTTTATTTTGAAGATGTATCGTGTATTGTTGGAGAAACTGAAAAAGGGATTTCAGAGGTTGTCGGCTTAGAATGATGAGAAGATACTTTTTCAGAGGAGGGGGCCATCTTGGACTTTTCTTTATTGTCTTGACGTCAATGCTTCTTTTCTGGATAAATACTTTCTTTAAAAAAATATGAAAAGATGATATGGAGGATTATACAAGTATCACTTATATACAGGAATTTGAATTTGAATTTGAATTTGAAGATGTATCGTGTATTGTTGGAGAAACTGAAAAAGGGATTTCAGAGGTTGTCGGCTTAAAATGACGAGTAGATACTTTTTCAAAGGAGGGGGCCATCTTGGACTTTTCTTTATTGTCTTGACGTCAATGCTTCTTTTCTGGATAAATACTTTCTTTAAAAAAATATGAAAAGATGATATGGAGGATTATACAAGTATCACTTATATACAGGAATTTGAATTTGAATTTGAATTTGAAGATGTATCGTGTATTGTTGGAGAAACTGAAAAAGGGATTTCAGAGGTTGTCGGCTTAGAATGATGAGTAGATACTTTTTCAGAGGAGGGGGCCATCTTGGACTTTTCTTTATTGTCTTGACGTCAATGCTTCTTTTCTGGATAAATACTTTCTTTAAAAAAATATGAAAAGATGATATGGAGGATTATACAAGTATCACTTATATACAGGAATTTGAATTTGAATTTGAATTTGAAGATGTATCGTGTATTGTTGGAGAAACTGAAAAAGGGATTTCAGAGGTTGTCGGCTTAAAATGATGAGTAGATACTTTTTCAAAGGAGGGGGCCATCTTGGACTTTTCTTTATTGTCTTGACGTCAATGCTTCTTTTCTGGATAAATACTTTCTTTAAAAAAATATGAAAAGATGATATGGAGGATTATACAAGTATCACTTATATACAAGAATTTGAATTTGAATTTGAATTTGAAGATGTATCGTGTATTGTTGGAGAAACTGAAAAAGGGATTTCAGAGGTTGTCGGCTTAAAATGATGAGTAGATACTTTTTCAAAGGAGGGGGCCATCTTGGACTTTTCTTTATTGTCTTGACGTCAATGCTTCTTTTCTGGATAAATACTTTCTTTAAAAAAATATGAAAAGATGATATGGAGGATTATACAAGTATCACTTATATACAGGAATTTGAATTTGAATTTCAATTTGAAGATGTATCGTGTATTGTTGGAGAAACTGAAAAAGGGATTTCAGAGGTTGTCGGCTTAGAATGATGAGAAGATACTTTTTCAGAGGAGGGGGGCATCTTGGACTTTTCTTTATTGTCTTGACGTCAATGCTTCTTTTCTGGATAAATACTTTCTTTAAAAAAATATGAAAAGATGATATGGAGGATTATACAAGTATCACTTATATACAGGAATTTGAATTTGAATTTGAATTTGAAGATGTATCGTGTATTGTGGGAGAAACTGAAAAAGGGATTTCAGAGGTTGTCGGCTTAGAATGATGAGCAGATACTTTTTCAGAGGAGGGGGCCATCTTGCACCTCTTTTTATTGCCTTGACGTGAATGCTTCTTTTCTGGATAGATACTTTCTTTAAAAAAATATGAAAAGATGATTTGGAGGATTATA
>JAKISB010000012.1:21144-78025 GCA_028551475.1 Casuarina equisetifolia
CTGAAAAAGGGATTTCAGAGGTTGTTGGCTTAGAATGATGAGCAGATACTTTTTCAGAGGAGGGGGCCATCTGGGACTTTTCTTTATTGTCTTGACGTGAATGTTTCTTTTCTGGATAGATACTTTCTTTAAATAAAAATGAAAAGATGATATGGAGAATTATACAATTATCACTTATATACAGGAATTTCAAAGAGACCGTTATGTATCAACGGTTTGTTTTTGAGTTTGAATTTGAATTTTATTTTGAAGATGTATCGTGTATTGTTGGAGAAACTGAAAAAGGGATTTCAGAGGTTGTCGGCTTAGAATGATGAGTAGATACTTTTTCAGAGGAGGGGGCCATCTTGGACTTTTCTTTATTGCCTTGACGTGAATGCTTCTTTTCTGGATAGATACTTTCTTTAAAAAAATATGAAAAGATGATATGGAGGATTATAGAAGTATCACTTATATACAGGAATTTCAAAGAGACCGTTGTGTATCAACGGTTTGTTTTTGAGTTTGAATTTGAATTTTAATTTGAAGATGTATGGTGTATTGTTGGAGAAACTGAAAAAGGGATTTCAGAGGTTGTCGGCTTAGAATGATGAGCAGATACTTTTTCAGAGGAGGGGGCCATCTTGGGGTTTTCTTTATTGTCTTGACGTGAATGCTTCTTTTCTTGATAGATACTTTCTTTAAAAAAATATGAAAAGATGATATGGATTATTATACAAGTATCACTTATATACAGGAATTTGAATTTGTATTTGAATTTGAAGATGTATCGTGTATTTTTGGAGAAACTGAAAAAGGGATTTCAGAGGTTGTCGGCTTAGAATGATGAGCAGATACTTTTTCAGAGGAGCGGGCCATCTTGGACTTTTCTTTATTGTCTTGACGTGAATGCTTCTTTTCTGGATAGATACTTTCTTTAAAAAAATATGAAAAGATGATATGGAGGATTATACAAGTATCACTTATATACAGGAATTTCAAAGAGACCGTTGTGTATCAACGGTTTGTTTTTGAGTTTGAATTTGAATTTTAATTTGAAGATGTATCGTGTATTGTTGGAGAAACTGAAAAAGGGATTTCAGAGGTTGTCGGCTTAGAATGATGAGCAGATACTTTTTCAGAGGAGGGGGCCATCTTGGACTTTTCTTTATTGTCTTGACGTGAATGCTTCTTTTCTGGATAGATACTTTCTTTAAAGAAATATGAAAAGATGATATGGAGGATTATACAAGTATCACTTATATACAACAATTTCAAAGAGACCGTTGTGTATCAACGATTTGTTTTTGAGTTTGAATTTTAATTTTAATTTGAAGATGTATCGTGTATTGTTGGAGAAACTGAAAAAGGGATTTCAGAGGTTGTCGGCTTAGAATGATGAGTAGATACTTTTTCAGAGGAGGGGGCCATCTTGGACTTTTCTTTATTGTCTTGACGTCAATGCTTCTTTTCTGGATAAATACTTTCTTTAAAAAAATATGAAAAGATGATATGGAGGATTATACAAGTATCACTTATATACAGGAATTTGAATTTGAATTTGAATTTGAAGATGTATCGTGCATTGTTGGAGAAACTGAAAAAGGGATTTCAGAGGTTGTTGGCTTAGAATGATGAGTAGATACTTTTTCAGAGGAGGGGGCCATCTTGGACTTTTCTTTATTGTCTTGACGTCAATGCTTCTTTTCTGGATAAATACTTTCTTTAAAAAAATATGAAAAGATGATATGGAGGATTATAC
This sequence comes from Casuarina equisetifolia, assembly GCA_028551475.1. NCBI lineage: Eukaryota > Viridiplantae > Streptophyta > Magnoliopsida > Fagales > Casuarinaceae > Casuarina > Casuarina equisetifolia. The sequence goes on from JAKISB010000012.1 coordinate 22,886, forward strand.
AAGTATCACTTATATACAGGAATTTCAAAGAGACCGTTGTGTATCAACGGTTTGTTTTTGAGTTTGAATTTGAATTTTAATTTGAAGATGTATCGTGTATTGTTGGAGAAACTGAAAAAGGGATTTCAAAGGTTGTTGGCTTAGAATGATGAGCAGATACTTTTTCAGAGGAGGGGGCCATCTTGGGCTTTTCTTTATTGTCTTGACGTGAATGCTTCTTTCCTGGATAGATACTTTCTTTAAAGAAATATGAAAAGATGATATGGAGGATTATACAAGTATCACTTATATACAGGAATTTGAATTTGAATTTTATTTTGAGGATGTATCGTGTATTGTTGGAGAAACTGAAAAAGGGATTTCAGAGGTTGTCGGCTTAGAATGATGAGCGGATACTTTTTCAGAGGAGGGGGCCATCTTGGACTTTTCTTTATTGTCTTGACGTGAATGCTTCTTTTCTGGATAGATACTTTCTTTAAAAAAATATGAAAAGATGATATGGAGGAGTATACAAGTATCACTTATATACAGAAATTTGAATTTGAATTTGAATTTGAAGATGTATCGTGTATTTTTGGAGAAACTGAAAAAGGGATTTCAGAGGTTGTCGGCTTAGAATGATGAGCAGATACTTTTTCAGAGGAGGGGGCCATCTTGGGCTTTTTTTTATTGTCTTGACGTGAATGCTTCTTTTCTGGATAGATACTTTCTTTAAAGAAATATGAAAAGATGATATGGAGGATTATACAAGTATCACTTAGATACAGGAATTTGAATTTGAATTTTATTTTGAGGATGTATCGTGTATTGTTGGAGAAACTGAAAAAGGGATTTCAGAGGTTGTCGGCTTAGAATGGTGAGCAGATACTTTTTCAGAGGAGGGGGCCATCTTGGACTTTTCTTTATTGTCTTGACGTGAATGCTTCTTTTCTGGATAGATACTTTCTTTAAAAAAATATGAAAAGATGATATGGAGGATTATACAAGTATCACTTATATACAGAAATTTGAATTTGAATTTGAATTTGAAGATGTATCGTGTATTTTTGGAGAAACTGAAAAAGGGATTTCAGAGGTTGTCGGCTTAGAATGATGAGCAGATACTTTTTCAGAGGAGCGGGCCATCTTGGACTTTTCTTTATTGTCTTGACGTGAATGCTTCTTTTCTGGATAGATACTTTCTTTAAAAAAATATGAAAAGAAGATATGGAGGATTATACAAGTATCACTTATATACAGGAATTTCAAAGATACCGTTGTGTATCAACGGTTTGTTTTTGAGTTTGAATTTGAATTTTATTTTGAAGATGTCACATTATTTGTTATCCATGTCACATTATGTGCTAAGAATGCAATGAATTTTACTATTATTGTTTTGTTCGAGATTTTAGAGAGGTGTATTCTTAGTTTTAATATTTTTACTTTACGTGTAATTCTTGATGTGTATAATGCAGTTTCTTGTTATGAACCATTTCACATTCAGACCAAATTGCAATCTAGTAAACCATAAGGACATATGTAAAGTAGAAAAGAGAGAAATAAGAATGGTGCAAGGGAAAAAAACCAAGCTAGACCTTAAATCTTTATCAAGATCCTCTAAAATTGTTGAATTGTTATGTCATGCAATTGTAAGAATTGAATCGACCTCTAATGAGATCGAAAAGCCAGGATCTACGTAGTCAGATCTAAAACACCACAATGAATAAGAAATAAGAAAAACATACCGTATTTCAATCTCTTAGGAAGATTCACAAATGCAAAATCAATCTTCAGGTTAAGTTCATATCCTCTATTCTCATTCCGTAGACACTGGCTTGATGAGAGAAGCTCAAGGGTTGCGGCTTGAAGAATGAAGCCTCATATGGTCCCTAATGCTTGAATAATGTGCTTAAATAGTATGAGCTAGAGGATAGGACCTAGCCCTAGCCTTATGTGCCACCAAATAGGCCCACTCATCACGGCCCTATTTGGTTAGCCACGGCCCACACAAGCCAGTCCATATTCATTAACTGGATCCTTAAGTCTCACTTTATTAGACCAACATTAATATAAGCCCATCTTATGTAAAACTAAAAAATATGGTAACATTATAAAAATATGGTAACATTCTCCCACTTGGGCTATATTAATATGAATAAAATAATAATAATTAATAATTAGTATTTCAAAATAATTATTTATGCATGCCTTTATGTTGATCTAGAGATTGGTTTTCAACAATATTCCCATGATACAAGATTTCAATTTTTGAATCATAACAGTAGTTATACTGCTTAATTGATATAATACTTGTCATGGTCACAAAAGCTTTAACCTCATTGATAAGGATGAATATGGTAGTGTGGCAACCTTATAACACTTTTCACTTCATGTGTTATTTATGTTGTCAGTCCATTTCTCTCTCTTTCGATGAAACAATATCATCAGAGAATATACTTTATGGTTCCAATGAACCTATATGTCTTGTACTTAATAACTCGAGTTTAACTTTATGTGTCACAAGATATGTTTTATGGCTACCTTAGCCAATACTTAAGGTTTACACCTCCCTTAAGACTTCACTCTATATATATATTATATATATATGCAGATCGCCCCCCAGCTCGCCCCCCAGCTCGCCCCAGCTCGCCTGCCCCCCCCCCCCAGCTCGCCCATAACACCCGTCCGCCCCCCAGCTCGCCCTCCTTGCTCCTACAGCCTTTACCCATTACCCTTTCCGTAGTCCCTCCTCGCTGGAAATCTCCCTCACGATTTTCTTACCCAAAACCCAAAGCCAAAGCCAAATCCAGAACCCCCTAATCATATACACATTGCCAGTGTCCCTCTAGAATCAGCCCACTGAGCCTTCATCGCAATCGGTGAAGGCTCAGAGCCTCTCCCTCTTACACTCATGCAGTAGATTAACCTTGCTAGTGGCCTACATGTGGGAGATGGTGAATGAAGGTTTCCTTGCTATTACCTTTAATCATCAATTAGACTCCTCGAGGTCTTAGCGTATGGTACATGTTGCTAGAAGATTTTGTCCAAAATTTGTCACTCGAAGACGGGCTCTCACCTCCCTTGGATTGAATTCCATGGTGGGTACTAGAAGTGGGAAAGTGCGTTCTGCAGCTCCAAAAACTAAGGTGGAAATTGGAATGGCTATTCCAAAGTCATGCAATGAAGAATTAATATTGGAACCATTAGATGTCTTGAAATCAGGTACCTCTGCCACCCCTTGTTTAAACAATTCATTTGAGGTAGTATTCGATGAAATTGCTTCTCAAGTAGGTTCAACTGATAAATTAGACAACATAAGGCAGAGCCAAAAGCATGAAATGACTCCCAATGTGTCTATTTCGACGAGTAATGTTGAAATGAGTTGGAAACAAATAGCCATGGGAACAATAAATCAGATGGCCAAATTAGATTACCTTCCCCTTACTGAGAAGGGAAAGAGAATTATTGTGAAACCCCCCCCAGAAGCAATTGAGGAGGGCAAAAGTCATTTTGCCAATTGTCTGGTGGGTTATTTTTTAAATGCAAATACTTCGTATTATGCAGTGAAAGGAATTGTTGAAAAAATGTGGGGTAAAGATAATTTACTAGATATTACTGCCACTGAGGATGGCTTCTTCTTCTTTCGGTTTTCAAATACTCAAAAATTAGAAGAAGTAATGGAAATTGGAGTATGGGACATAGCGGGTAAACCTTTGTTCCTTCAAAAATGGCATCCTTGTATCAGATTAGAAAAGGCCAAAATCTCTGCTGTTCCTATTTGGGTTAAGTTGTTTAACGTTCCTCATGCTCTATGGAACAAGATTGGTATGAGCCATGTTAGTAGTGTACTGGGTAAACCTCTATATATGGACAAAGCTACTGAACAAAAGCTTCGACTATCATATGCCAAAGTTTGTATTCTAATGGATATTGATAGTGAATTTCCCCAAAACTTTGATGTTGATATGGGTAATAATGAGGTATTTGAGATTACTGTGGAATATGGTTGGATACCTTCTAAGTGTAAGAAATGTAACTGCTTTGGTCATAAAGATTGCACTATAAAGAAAAATATATGGATCCCCAAAAAGAATGAAGGCCCGCAGGGAAATCAAAAAGTAGTTGTCCAAGATCCAGCTACTACAATAGATAATCAGAATTCACTAGTAATTAAGGATAATGGTATTGACCAAGCAATTACTATTAAGCCTAATATTACTCCTCCTCAAGGTAATAATTCTGGGTTTACTGTTGTATCTAATAAGAAAAAATCTCATGGGAAGAAGAAGGATAAAGAGTGTGAAATTATCTCAGAAAATAGGTTTTCTCAGCTTGCTAATGCAAATGAAAATCAGACCACTTATAATGAGCTTTCAGATCTTCTTGATAACCTTGATGCAGTGGAGATAGGGGATAAACCTCCAGATCAATGAATATCTTTTCTTGGAATGTGAGGGGCCTCAATAAAAGCCCCAAACAAAGAGAAGTTGTTAAATTTGTACTATCTCAAGATCCACATGTTATTATCTTGATAGAACATAGAGTTAAAGAAGAAAATGCTAGCTTTGTTTTAAAGAATATGTTTGCTGATTGGAATTACTCTCACAATTATTTGCATTCTAGTGTGGGAAGAATATGGATTTTATGGAAAATGTCCGACTTACAACTTTCAATCCAAGGTAGTTCATCTCAAGTCATACATTGTCGCATTGATAAGATAGGATTCCCATCTTTCTTCTTATCTGCTATTTATGCAAGCAACTTGGAATCTGAACGTAGGGAGTTATGGGCAAATATTGAGTTTTTCTCTTCTCAAAATATTGGAAACATCCCTTGGCTATTGGTGGGTGATTTCAATGAAATTCGACATGTAGATGAACGTATTGGGCCAAATGTTAAATGGACTAGGGGCATGGAGGATTTAAATGATATGATTGGGAAACTAGGATTGTTGGAACCCTCCTTTATGGGTCCTGTTTTCACTTGGTCAAACAAAAGCTCATCTCAGAATCTTAGAGCAAGCAAAATTGACAGAGCTTTACTAAACACAGAAGGGATTCTCAAATTTGATAAACTTTCAATTGAGTTTTTACCTCCCTTGTTATCGGATCATTCTCCTTCCTTGGTTAAGCTAGATACCACTCATAAAAGGAAAAAAGCTCCTTTCAGATTCTTTAATTTTTGGACAGCTAGTCCCGATTTTATGGAAACTGTTAATCATGTTTGGAAGCAAGAGATCAGTGGTACTAAAATGTTCAAAGTTGTGAAGAAGCTAAAGGCATTAAAGTTATCCCTTAGGAAGCTAAATTCTGCTCAATTTGGTGATTTGCATCAGAAGGTAAAGGTGGCGAGAGAACTATTAGAACAAGTTCAACTCAATTTACAACTTGACCCCTTTGATATAGACATGCGTTCTGAGGAAAGACTGAAAATGGAACAATTGATTGCATTGAGTAAACATGAAGAAATCCTTTTAAAACAAAAATCGAGGAATCTTTGGCTAAAAGAGGGGGATAATAATAGTAGAATGTTCTTCTCATCTTTGATGCGTAGAAGAGCTCAAAATAAAATCTCTCACCTAGTACTAGAAGATGGAACTACTATTTATGATGATGATGCCTTGCGGAGAGCTATCATTTCATATTATCAAAATGTACTTGGAAGTTCTCATGCTAATAACCGTTTCACTGGAAGGTACTCTTCATTATTCCATGAGAATGTGAATGAACTGTTGAATTTACCTGCCTTTGAACGCTCTGATGTGAAGAGAGTTCTTTGGGGTTTTCATGATTTCAAAGCTCCTGGTCCTGATGGATACAATAGTTTATTTTACAAGAAAGCTTGGTCAATTATCGGTCATGACATAGAAGATGCGGTGCTAGATTTTTTCTCATCCAAGAAATTACTGAAAGCTATTAATGCTACTTTGCTATGCCTAGTACCTAAAACCCCTAACCCAAGTTGCATGAAGGACTTTCGGCCCATTGCCTGCTGCAATGTGTTATATAAAGTGATCTCAAAACTACTTGCTGAGAGAATAAGTCTTATTCTCCCTGAAGTGATTAGCAAAAACCAAACTGCTTTTATTAGAGGTCGTCAAATCTCTAAAAATATTATGCTTTGTCAAGAATTGCTTCATAACTATCATAAAGGAGATAAAGGAAAGCGTGTTGCCATTAAGATTGATCTTATGAAAGCTTATGACATGGTTAAATGGGATGCTATATTGGGGGTTCTCCAAGCTATTCATACTCCTCAAACTTTACTTGATTTGATTAGCCAATGTATCACTACTACTAGATTCTCTGTGAATTTCAATGGTGAGCATGTAGGTTATTTTGAGGGCACTAATGGGTTAAGGCAGGGAGATCCTTTATCCCCGTATTTGTTTGTGCTTGTCATGGAGATCCTTAATAGGATAATTATTGAGAAAGTTTCCACCTCTACTTTCAAATATTATTGGAGGTGCAAGGAAGAGAAAATCACCCACCTTTGTTTTGCAGATGATTTATTTTTATTTGCACATGGGGATGTTAATTCAGTATTATGTCTCACAGAAGCTTTGGAGGAATTTGCAACACTCACAGGTTTGCAGTATAATCCTAGCAAAAGTCAGATATTTTTCTCTGGGATCACTGAACAAGAAAAACTTTTGATACTAGATCATACCCCCTTCTCCGAAGGAAAACTCCCTATTAGATACCTTGGTGTTCCTCTTATTACAAGAAGACTTACCTACACGGATTGCAAAGTGTTGACAGAGAAAATCATGACAAGAATTGATGGATGGGGAATGAAGCATTTAAGCTATGCAGGAAGACTACAATTGGCAAAATCAGTTCTCACTTCTATCTGTACCTTTTGGATGCAAATGTTCCTTCTCCCAAAACAGACCATTTATGAGATTGAAAAGAAGATAAGGCACTTTCTCTGGGCAGGCCACTCAGAAGATCATAAAACTCATAAGGTTGTTTGGCAAGTTGTTTGTTCACCAAAAAAGGAAGGAGGTCTTGGACTACTAAACCTTAAAGTATGGAATAAAGTCTTGTTGGGGCGATCTCTATGGAATCTCATAAATTGCCCTAATTCATCCTTATGGAGTAAGTGGATTCATTGTACTAAATGCAGGGGAAATTCAATTATGGAGCTTGACATCAAAGGAAATATGGCATGGAGTTGGAGAGGTCTTCTAAAGTTACGACAAACTTTAACCTCTACGCTATCCAAACCTTCTTATTGCTGTAAGGAAACGTACAAGGAATTACGTCAAGTGAGCACTGAGGTTGAATGGTACAACTTAATATGGTCAGGAGGAATCAGCAAACATAACTTCATTGGTTGGCTCATATGTAGAGACAAACTACCTACAGCAGTAGTGGTTTCTCGTTGGCTCCCCTCAATGGATTTGTATTGTAATTTCTGTGGCTCTCACTATGAAGATAGATCACACTTGTTCTTTCAGTGTATTTGGACTAACCAGGTTTGGAGAACTATTCTAGCTCAACAAGGCATTCGTAAGGTCATCTACGATTGGGAATCTGAATTGCAATGGATGATTAAAGCAACTAAGGGAAAGGATTTAGCCGCAAAGCTTCTCCAGCTTTCTTTCTTAGCTTGCCTTTATTGTATATGGTTAGAACGAAATCGTAGACGTTTTCAGAATAAGTCTATTGATATTCCAATGTTATTAGCCAAAATCAGGAGAGTAGTCCGTGGAAGAGCCTCTTTATTTAGAAATATTAAACTCTCTCAAGCAAATGTTTTGTTGAGTCATAGTTGGAGAATTTCAAATTCTATATTCTCCTAGATGGTTTGTAATGCTGGGGTATGCCCCTAAGCTTATGTATTTCTTTATTCTTCGATGAATCAACTCACATATTCATCAAAAAAAAAAATATATGCAGATTTAATCTGTCAACATATAAAGCACCCACGTGCTAAATACAGCTAGCAAAACTAATGTCAGGTTATACATATTTCAACAATTTACCCAATGGTAAATCAATTTAGTAGTAAACTTTATATTACAGTGCTCCCACTAAGCAATAGCAACCTATGCTCTTATGTTCATAATGATGACATATCTTTAAAAGCACAAGTCTTTAGTATGTGGGTGTGAAAACATAGCATCTGTAATGATATTGTAAACTATAATGTCACCTTTCTTAAGTTTGTCCTTTATAACTTAATGTTTGATTTCTTTGTGTTTAGACCATGTGATACCTTTACAGTTTTATAACAACTTTATTATCACAAAATAGCATGATAGGTCTAACAAAGAAATTAAACACTATCAACTCATCAATGAGTACTTTAGACAAATTACCTGAATAGCTGCCCTATAGCAAGCTACAAAATTTTGCCTATATAATTGAAGAAGTCAAATGTTTATGTTTTGCACTTTTCATGATACTGTCCAAATCACTATAATGACATCCTGATGTAGATTTTAAAACATTATTGCAGCTTATAGGGTCTAAATTTGTACATCCCACTAGCTACAAGTTATCTACATATGTATATGTCAACAAATAAAACTTTATTTATTTATTTATTTATTTATTTTTTTAAGTACTTGAGAAACTTCTTGTAACAATCAAATAAACTTAATCAAAGTCTAATTGACTTTTATCCAAAACTTGTTGAAAATAATGTGAGGTCTAGTGCAAACTTAAACATACATGGTGTTTCTTAATGCACTAGAATATGTTGCAAATAATGTGAGGCCTACTTGTTTATTTCTTTACTTTTTAAGCATTTCTATAGATTTAGTCAATTACCTTTAAGAATAAGAATTATTCTAAGTATGCAAATCTCCATATGGAACCTTTATGAAGCACTATTAACTTATGTCTTTTAAGAAAGACTCAATAATCATCAATAATAATACTTATGAACTACTAAATAACTGTATTATACCATAAAGTAACTTTTGATCATTGCTCACAAGCAAGACAACATTCGTATTGGTATACTCCCGCTGAACTAAGTATATGTTCATGTATAGTCTATTCTATTCAGTGTAGTACTATAAAAATATAAACTTTCAAACTTTAAGTACTATTATTGAAAAAACATGCTTGAGTCCATAAATAAGAATAAATTCATCTATATTATATACTTTAAGATTGAATCACACATAGACCTCCTTATTCAAAAATGATCTTCATGTCCGTATGGTGTAATCACAAAATCACAAAATATCATTATGACTCATCAACTACATTTCATTGCTCACTATATTTAATCACAATTTCAATTAAGGCATCCTCATGAGCAATATGATCCATCATGATATCAATGTCATAGTCATCTAAAAGACCCAATAATATAAATGAACAATCAGTTTTCTTTACCTATAGAACCGCCAAGATAAATACCATAATTAGATTATATACATGTGAGACCTCATTTTGAGCTTTATCAGTAACTAGTTCAATTACCTTAGTAGGTCTCCATTTTAATCCTTTAAGCTCGACATATATCTTACTTTCCCATATTGAGCTTTAGAAACTTTATAACTTTATAACTTTATAACTTTATACTTTTAGAGCCTTTTATTGAAGAAATTAATATCCCTTCAAATGATCCAAGTACTTTATACTAGAACAACTTTAGTCCTTTATTTCTACTTATAAAGTGTTAAGTTGAATACTTTTATTTTGTAAAGCATCTTACACTTTATGATGTTTAAGAATTAGTACACTCCTTGTGCACAACTTAAAAGGAATTCATAAAATAACTTTAGCAAGCTTCTATCTAAAGAAATAAAGTGGTATTCTTAAAACATTTCCCACAAGAAACTATGTAACTCAATCCTACAAACCATAGTCCTTGTCATACTTATAAGAATATAATTACACCTTTTTGGCTACACCACTTTGTTCTGGATTCCCAAGAATCCAAATTGGCTAGTGCTCTTAGAATCCTTTCGGTAAACAAGCTTGTAAACGAATTAACATATCATATCTACCATAATTCTAATCTTTCAACTAGATTTGAGCATTTTAATACTCTTTCACAACTATTTCCCAACCACCGATCCAAGGACTTTGAATTTCTTTAAGAGATTCAAACTCTTTTAATGAATACATTACCATTGTGGAAAAAAACTTAACTTATGAACTTGTAGAAATGAAAATTTCTATATAGTGTTACTATATAGGGGTTTGAAATACTAATATATATGACCTCCAATAGGCCAAAAGAATGGACTACAAATTAATTCTTTATATTGGTCAGTATGCCTTTATCATAGTCTACACATCTCTAGATGACTTTCAAGAGTAGATTGAATGTTATATTGTATCAATCTTTCTACTCTTTACAAGATATGTGACTAAAACTTTTATGTCACAAAGTGTAAACTAGCTTTTCCAACAAAGGCCTTTTACAAATATCTTATTTTAATATCTAAAAGAGAGATATATAAGAGAGATAAACACTATAATAATAATCCATGAGACTAAATGTAGTAACCAATTTTATTTAAATTGACAACCAATTATAGAAATCTTTATTTTAAAATGGTTACCACACTTGTCCAAAACTAAAGTTGGTAAAACCAATTCTTTCAAAAAATGTTTTATAAATGTTAGTTCATCTTTACTTGGCTTCCTCTGTTTATGAATCCTTAAATGGTGAAAGCAACTTGATTAGTTGCACCAGTATTTAGCCACTAGGAACTAGATGGGGCTTTAGATAAATTAGATTAATAAACTAATGCCAAAGATTGCAGTTTATCATCATATGACCTTTCTTAGCTTTACACTTTATTAACCAAGACTTGTATAATTGCAGTCTATCTATCCTCATGTGACCTTTCTTCTTATATAAGAAGTAATGATCACCATCCTCCTAAGAGGATTTTTCGCTTAACCCCTTAACACTATGTTAAATAATTCAAAATCCTTAATGGTATTGTGAATAACTTTATGAGTATTAAATCTTGATCCTTACCTTTACTGGTACTAGAACTTGATTTGATAATCTATCAACCCCCTTATATAGTTTCTAGTACTTCTATTACCATCAAGCTTAGACAACGAATTCCTACAGTGACTTAGTCCTCATACATGCCGAGCACTTCAGCTTGTTAATTCATAGGTACTGGTAGCTAAGGAACCATTTCACGTACATACCAAATTGTAATCTAATAAACCTTAAGGATGCATGCAATGCAGAAAAGTGAGAAATGAGAATGGTGCAAGGGAAAAGAAATCTAGCTAGACCTAACGGTTGATTGAGAACAAATCTTCCGCTTTCAGCCATAAATCGTAGATTTCATCCACAAGACCACTGATAACGAATGTTATGATGGTAAAAATACTTATAAAAATAAACTTGCAATTGTCTTATATGAGTATTGAAAATAAAGGTAAGATGTTTTGTCAAACTCTATGATAAATTTATAATGTTAATTGATTTCACTAAGTAAACTTTTAGATTGTCATTTAAGAATTATCAAACTTTTCAACATTTAAAGATGACTATTTACTTAATCAAATCTTCACTGTTTATTTTGATCATTACAATAAAGATTTAAGGATATTGCATGACATAACAATTCAACAATTTTAGAGGATCTTGATAAAGATTTAAGGTTTGGCTTGGTTTTTTTTTCCCTCTTACCATTCTCATTTCTCGCCTTTTTGCTTTGCATGCTTCCTTATGGTTTATTAGATTGCAATTTGGTCTAAATGTGAAATAATTCCTTAGCTACAAGTGCCTATGATTAACAAGTTGAAGTGCTTAGCATATATAAGGACCAAGTCATTGTAGGAATTCGTTGTCCATGTCGCATTATGTGCTAAGAATGAGATGAATTTCACTTTTATTGTTTTGTTTGGGGATTCAAAGAGGTGTATTCTCAATTATGCTATTTTTACTTTACGTGTAGTTCTTGATGTGTATAATGTAGTTTCTTAGCGATATAGCCATCGAGGTATCTTGATAATGTTTATGAAGGATCTTTTACTATATGTCACTTAATTGCTTCCTTTTATTTATTTATTTTTTATTATTTTGACATTTATGCTGACATTTTATGTTAATGACAATGTCAACATAAATCAATAAAATTGCATAACATTGTATATTACCTCTAAAAATGGAGGTAAAGGGAATTCCTCCATATAAAAGTTGTCCATTACAATTATGTCATACATTTAAATCTAATTAGAGCTTCAAAGAAGTTACTAAACTACAAAGTAGAGAACTTTTAAAGGAGAAAAAAAAACAAGGAAAAGAAAACTATCATAGATAAGTTTGACTTTGTACTTGAACTCAAGCTCAACAATTTCCTTTTTCTTATTTCAAGCTCAGAAATAAAGCATTGGGTCGAACTCTTCTTTGGTGTCAAGGTAATAGCTATGAATAGTCATCGACTCCCAGGAAAGGGTAGAAGAATGGGACCTATTATGAGACATACAATGCATTACAAATGTATGATCATTACGCTTCAACTGGGTTATTTTATTCCACCTCTTAGATAGAAAAGAACTTAAATAAAAATACTTAATAGCATGGTGATACATTTATACAAAACTTCTACCTCAAGCACATGCAATGGAGCCGTAGACAGTCAAGTGAAATCCAATCTACGAAATAATTTGATCTATAGGTAGCATCATTGTGGTAAAGGTTGTAATTCCGGAGGAATCATTACCACAGGGCATAGAGGGGGAGGTCATAAGCGTTTATACCGTAAAATCGATTTTCGATGGAGTGAAAAAGACATATATGGTAGAATCGTAACCATAAAATACAACCCTAATCAAAATGCATACATTTGCCTCATACACTATGGGGATGGTAAGAAAAGATATATTTTACATCCCAAAGGGGCTATAATTGGAGATACCATTGTATCCTGTACAGAAGTTCCTATAAAAATTGGAATTTTAGATTTAAATTCCAAATCAACGGCTTGATTTAAATTTGCATATTGATTTTTAAATTAGTGTTGGATTTAAATCTCCTAGTTTATTTTTAAATCCAATGATTTGAATATAAATGTGGCATACAATCTTAAAAATATGATTCTAAAAATACAATTTTAGATTTAAATCTTACCATTTGATTCTAAAATCGTATGACACATTTAAATCCAAATAGTTGAAATTAAAAATAAATCAAAAGATTTAAATCTTAAATTGACGATTAACTTTAAATCTTTCCATTTGTTTCTAAATTGAATTGTTTGGATTTAAATGTGGCATAAGATTTTAAAATTGGCTGATTATTTTTAAATCAATGGCTTCATTTAAATAGGCATATTAATTTTTATATTAACGGCTAAAGGATTTAAATCTTCCAATTTATTTCTTAATCCAACTATTTGAATTTAAATATGGTATACAATTTGAAAGTCATATGACATATTTAATCAAGCCATTAGATTTAAAATCTAAAAATTTCAAATCATGTTTAAAATTTAACTTCCAACCATTGGATTTAAAAATAAACTAGAAGATTTAAATGGGGTTGTTAATTTAGAAATCAATGTGTAAATTAAAATCAAGTAGTTGATGTAAAATTGATCAGTAAATTTTCCGTTTCCAAATTGTATACCATATTTAAATTCAAATAGTTGGATTAAGAAATAAATTGGAAGATTTAAATCCTTTAGCCGTTAATATAAAAATTAATATGCCTATTTAAATGAAGCCATTGATTTAAAAATAATCAGCCAATTTTAAAATCTTATGCCACATTTAAATCCAAACAATTCAATTTAGAAACAAATGGAAAGATTTAAAGTTAATCGTCAATTTAAGATTTAAATCTTTTGATTTATTTTTAATTTCAACTATTTGGATTTAAATGTGGCATACGATTTTAGAATCAAATGGTAAGATTTAAATTTTCTGATTAGTTTTAAATCAATGGCTTCATTTAAATAAGCATATTAATTTTTATATTAACGGCTAAAGGATTTAAATCTTCCAATTTATTTCTTAATCCAACTATTTGAATTTAAATATGGTATACAATTTGAAAACGAAAAATTTACTGATCAATTTTACATCAACTACTTGATTTTAATTTACATATTGATTTCTAAATTAACAACCCCATTTAAATCTTCTAGTTTATTTTTAAATCCAATGGTTGGAATTTAAATTTTAAACATGATTTGAAATTTTTAGATTTTAAATCTAATGGCTTGATTTAAATATGTCATATGACTTTTAAATCAACTTTATATTTAAATCATTGGTCTAATTTGAATATGCATATTGACTTTTAAATTAATAGTTGCTTAAATCTTTTGGTTTATTTTTAAATTTAAATGTTGGAATTTAAATCTAAAATTCGATTTTATACTTACAACTTGTAGATCCAATGATTAGATTGAAGTATTCCATATGATTTTCAAATAGACAATATGATTTAAGTTTGTTGATCAATTTTAAATTAGTGGCTTGATTCAAATATGCATATCAATGTTTAAATTAATAGGATAAGTTAAATCTTTTGGGTTATTATACATCCAAAATTTGTATTTTTAATCTAAAATTTGATTTTAAACCTATAGATTTTAGATCCAATTCCTAGATTTAAGTCTACCATACCATTTTCAAATTGAATGTAGTTCTCTGGCCGTTAATATAAAAATTAATATGCTTATTTAAATGAAGCCATTGATTTAAAACTAATCAGAAAATTTAAATCTTACCATTTGATTCTAAAATCGTATGCCACATTTAAATCCAAATAGTTGAAATTAAAAATAAATCAAAAGATTTAAATCTTAAATTGATGATTAACTTTAAATCTTTCCATTTGTTTCTAAATTGAATTGTTTGGATTTAAATGTGGCATAAGATTTTAAAACTGGCTGATTATTTTTAAATCAATGGCTTCATTTAAATAGGCATATTAATTTTTATATTAACGGCTAAAGGATTTAAATCTTCCAATTTATTTCTTAATCCAACTATTTGAATTTAAATATGGTATACAATTTGAAAACGAAAAATTTACTGATCAATTTCACATCAACTACTTGATTTTAATCGACATATTGATTTCTAAATTAACAACCCCGTTTAAATCTTCTAGTTTATTTTTAAATCCAATGGTTGGAATTTAAATTTTAAACATGATTTGAAATTTTTAGATTTTAAATCTAATGGCTTGATTTAAATATGTCATATGACTTTTAAATCAACTTTATGATTTAAATCATTGGTCTAATTTGAATATGCATATTGACTTTTAAATTAATAGCGGCTTAAATCTTTTGGTTTATTTTTAAATTTAAATGTTGGAATTTAAATCTAAAATTCGATTTTATACTTAGATCCAATGATTAGATTGAAGTCTTCCATATGATTTTCAAATAGACAATATGATTTAAGTTTGTTGATCAATTTTAAATTAGTGGCTTGATTCAAATATGCATATCAATGTTTAAATTAGCAGAATAAGTTAAATCTTTTGGGTTATTATACATCCAACATTTGTATTTTTAATCTAAAATTTGATTTTAAACCTATAGATTTTAGATCCAATTCCTAGATTTAAGTCTACCATACAATTTTCAAATTGAATGTAGCCCTCCGGCCCTTAATAGGCATTCCTTCGTGTAGCCTCCATTTCTTCTTTATAAATAGCCTTCATTTATGCAAAGACTTGACGGATTGAAGCCCTCATTTCTTCTCGCGGTTGGGGCAAACCTTTTTGCAGACGAACAAAGACATCTTCCCGTGTACTGTTTTCACAGAACAACTGGCAATCCCTGGGATCAGAACTGCTCTGATACCATTTGTCGCAGTCTTCCGAGATCCCAATCAGAGCTTGGTTTGAGCGGGGTTGATTTGGATTTGTAGGAGTCATCTTCCCTGCATCAGAGTGGACACAGCACACCCGATCATAATGGAAATGGCACATCAGCATCATATTGGACACTGCACAACTGCATCATAAGGGACACAGCACCTCTGCATCATCAAGGGCACACAGCACCGGGGCACCAGCCAAAGCTTTTGCATAAAAACAGTCTCCTCTTTCATTCACCATTACCACCTTTTACATAGCCAACCTCATTACAGTTTTGCCCCCATTATATTAAATGCCCACCAACCACATCTCTTGCCATAAAAGCCCGATCCCACTTCCACTAGCTCTACACAGGGGTCCCACAAAACTACAAACTACAAGATAATACAAAACCCAAAACAGGCACGTGACACTACCATACAATTTTAACTGTAATAGCTAGCTACTACTTCTAGAAAGAGAGTTTACTAATGCAGTTATTGAAGGAGGAGCTATTACAGTTAAAACTAAAACAGCTACAGCTATTACCATAACTGCTGATATAATTACTGCTAAAATTACTGCTAAAATTACTATTAAAGCTACTAAAGACGTCGATGGGTTAAAGTATGGCAGCTTCCTAAGAGGAAGGAGAGATTAGAGTATATTTATTTCCAGAGTCTACATTCTCGCTTGCTTGCTGGCTTGATTAAAGAGTACTAGCTCTATTGATTACGGATTACAGAGTCATAACTCGACTGCTCTATTGCTTGCTAACAAAATAACTACAACCATTAGATATCACAACCGTCCCTTGCCTTCTTCCCTAGAAGTTAGGAGTTCACCTGCGTTAACTCGTTCACCTGCTTTACAACCCATTGGTGTTACTTCTTAGCTTTCGTCTAAGGAAATACCTTGCCTTAGTTTTAGCGTTGTTGCTACTTATGCCTTCTGCCTGCTTGCTGATGCAATAGCTGTAGTTTCTGGAGCTAGTAAAAGCAATAAAGCTAAAGTAGGAACTGCGATTACAGGAACAAGAATTGCTATAACCAGAACAGGCAGTCGAGGAACTACTGCCAATCAGGAAGCTACAGCTAGTAAACAACAGGTGATGTTAACTTTCTCAAGCTAAGTACGTTCTGTTCATCCTAGTTTGTGGGGGAAAGGTGACATCCCTCAATCTTGATGAAAGTGTACTCTTGAGGCTAACTCCTTACTCGGTTGCCCTATAACGATCTGCACAGGGTTGGCCATCTAGAGGAGAATATATGGTTTGTCTTACATCTTTCACAATCTTGCCCATGGGTTTCAACTTCCTCATCCTCCATCTCACAAAGGAATCATAAAACAGGTTCATGTCAGTAGTGATAAAGAAGCGTCTCCCGTCACAACCCAACCCAAAAGCTTTAAGGTCCTCCATGGCAATTGGGGGAAAGTAGGTGAAGCAATTATATGGACCCTAGAACCTAGATATCTCATCATTAGAAAGGCCAAAATTACGCATAACCTCCACTGGTATACCTAACCACTTGATTTTCACGTAGTCTTGCACTTCTCTGGTGGTGCGCCTCCATTTGCATCCTCAGATTCTTGTGCGATTTCTACTTCCTCATCCACTTCACGTGGAAAAACAGGTGGATTGCCAAATTTTTGGATTTTTCGTGCAAGTCTATCATCTAAGGGCTTATGGGCATACCAGTGCAGTGGAAACCAAATGGTAAGAGGACATTGGCACCTCTAAGTCTATGATAAGCGGCAGCAAAATTCTAGCTTTGAAAGCGAGAATGCACGTCCAAGACGCAAATATCCATTCATATAGGGAGAGGGGAAGTTGCCAAAGAACTTGTCACCCAGCTCAGGAGGTCTTTCCCCAGGTTCAGCCCTGAAAACATCTCTTTTTTCCTACCATTCACGAACATCTTGCTGTCTCTGCAAGAGACGATCCCTCCTAGCAAAGCTTTTCCCACCCTCAGATGCCATGTGACAATGTTGTCAGAAACTGCAAACAAAACAAGACCATAACCAAACATCCTACTGCAGGAAGTAGTCACAGCCAAGCACTCAAAATTTACGGCAAATACTCCCTCTTTCTTTTCCTCACTCTCTTCACTTAGGTACCAAAAAGAGGAACCCATTTCAATTTGGCAAACACAGTAGTTCATTTGCTGGAAAGTATAACAAATATTTCAATTTCTATGAGCTCCTTCACCATCGGAAGAAAAATCCAGTGGGTGCACGAGAGAAACTATGACAAGACTCACTGGTAATGCTGAATTAAAGCCATTATTTTCCTTCACCTAATTTCTTATTCAGAGACTTAGGAGACTTATGCTTCACATAATTTCTTATTTAGAGACTCAAGCGATATTTCGCACCTCAAAACTTCAATAGAATCTCAAAAAAGAACCAAATAATCATTACAATCATACCAACAAGAATAACTACGCCTATGACATCAAGTAAAGAAGGAATTTCATATCTCATTAACTGCAACAGATATTAGAAATTTTAAGTTTCACTCTGACTTAATTCAAGGTGTATTAAAAGTCCCGTTAAATATTCACTAAACATGGAATCCAAATCACTAAAATATGCACAAAGTCAAGCCTGAGATATTTTCACATTGGGAAGTTACATTTCATCCACTCAAAATAACATTGATTCATCTAGACTAAAAACTGTTAGAAAATAAACCCGTGAATCTAAACTCACGAAATCTCTCAAGATCTCACCGCACACACAAAGAGAATATTAGTCAAGTAAAGAACACACAGAAATTACGAGGTTCGGGATAATCCCTATGTCCCCGGCCTAAGGAGCAATTCTTCACTATGATGAGGAGGGCTTACAGTGCTTACAGAAAAACCTCTGTTTTCTCTCAATCTCTCTTAACCTCATACCTAGGTTTCCCCATAAGGTTTCCTTTTATACAAGTACCAAGGAAACCCAAATAGAATAGGACTAGGAGACCTAAATAGAATAAGACTGGGAAACCCATATAAACTACCCACAATACAAATATGGTAGTTACATAATTACCCTTACTAATTTACTCCAAACCTAACAATTTCCCCCTTTTGGAGTAACATTAGTGCAACATCCCTGCACCATAAGAGAAAGAACATTGCTCCCTAGACTTGACTCTACTTGGAGTCCATTCCAGCAACCCGCTGACAAGTCTCTAGCTTGTCTCTTGTCAGCGGCTTCGTCAACATGTCTGCTCCATTATCATCAGTGTGAATCTTCACAAGATCTAACTGCTTGGATTCTAATACATCTCTAATCCAATGATATCTGACATCAATGTGCTTAGACCTTGAATGAGATGACGTGTTCTTACTGAGGCGGATGGAGCTTTGGTTGTCGCTATAAAGGATAACCATCCCTTGTTTTATACCAAGTTCTTGAAGAAACGTCTTCATCCATAGAACTTCTTTTCCACCCTCAGTGATTGCTATATACTCTGCTTCTGTTGTAGACAAAGCAACACAATCCTGTAGCCTAGACTGCCATGAAACTGCTCCCCCTGTGAAGGTGAGCATGTACCCTGTTGTAGATCTCCTTCCATCATGGTCACCAGCCATATCTGCATCTGTGTATCCAACCAATACAGGCTCATCATTACCAAAACACAAACACAACTTAGGAGTTCCTTTAAGGTACCTGAGTATCCACTTCACAGCTTCCCAATGCATTTTACCAGGATCTGAAAGAAAACGACTAACTACTCCAACTGCATGAGCAATATCTGGTCTAGTGCTTACTGCTGCATACATCAAGCTACCAACCGCAGATGCGTAAGGTGTTTTCTTCATATATTCAACATCACTCTTACTTTCAGGCTTCTGCTCCTTACTCAGCTTGAAATGACTTGCAAATGGAGTACTTACTACTTTTGCTTTGTCCATGTCAAATCTCTAAAGTATCTTCTCTATATACTTCTCATGAGATAGCCATAACTTTCCATTTTCTCTGTTGCGTTTAACTTCCATACCAAGGATTCGCTTTACCGGTCCCAAATCTTTCATCGCAAAAGACTTGCCTAAATCCTTCTTCAGCTCAGCAATCTTCTTAATGTCCTGGCCAACAATCAACATATCATCAACATATAAGAGTAGGATGACAAAATCACCACCTGGAAAGTGCTTCACAAACACACAATGATCTGAGCTGGTCTTGTTATAACCGTGTTGTAACATGGATGACTCAAACTTCTTGTACCATTGACGAGGTGCTTGTTTTAGACCATACAAGCTTTTCTTCAGTCGACATACAAGATTCTCCTTGCCCTTCTCTATGAAGCCCTCAGGTTGCTCCATATAAATCTCTTCCTCCAAGTCTCCATGAAGGAATGCAGTCTTCACATCAAGTTGTTCTACCTCCAAGTTTAGTCTAGCAGCCAAACCAAGAATAACTCTGATTGAAGACATCCTCACCACAGGAGAGAAAATCTCCTCAAAGTCAATACCTTTCTTCTGACCATAACCCTTCACAACTAACCGCGCCTTGTACCTTGGTAGTGGATTATTCTCTTCTGACTTCAACTTGTACACCCACTTATTTTTAAGTGCTCTCCTACCCTTAGGCAACGACACAAGATCATAAGTGTGGTTTTCCCGCAAGGAATTCATCTCCTCTCGCATAGCTTTCTTCCACTCTTTCTTGTGCTCACATTCATTAGCTTCCTCATAGCATTGCGGTTCTCCCCCATCAGTTAGCATCAAGTACTCATGTGGTGGATATTTCATCGAAGTTTGACACTCTCTACTAGATCTTCTCACTGGGGGCTGGGTTGATGGCTCAACTGAATGATTATCAACATGTCCTTCAGATTCTTCAACAACTAGAGTTTCAGGAACTTCTTCACTTGTTACATCCTCAAGTGGCTCTTCCCGTGTAGTTCCCCCTTCATGTGCACTTACTGGGGAAGAAGAAGGTGGGATTATATCCTTAAGACTTTCATTAACAACTCTTGGCTTTTCAGTCTTCTTAAGATCTTCAATAGTCTGATCTTCAAAGAAAATAACATCTCTGCTTCTAATCAGTTTCTTTGCAGTTGGATCCCACAATCTGTATCCAAAAACATCATGTCCATAGCCCAAGAAGATGCAATCTCGAGCTTTATCATCAAGCTTGTTCCTCTCGTCCTTAGGAATGTGAACAGACACCCTGCAGCCAAATACTCTCAAGTGCTTGAAAGAAACCTCCTTACCAGTCCATACTCTCTCAGGTAGATCACCTTCTAATGGAACTGAAGGAGACAAGTTAATAAGATCTACTGCAATACACATAGCTTCACCCCAAAATGACTGAGATAATCCAGAATGTGAAAGCATACACCTGATCCTCTCAACTATAGTTCTGTTCATCCGTTCTGCAACCCCATTATGCTCTAGAGTTTTAGGAACTGTCTTCTCAAGCCTGATACCCTGAGTTTTACAATATTCTTCAAACGGCCCTCTGTATTCACCTCCATTATCTGCACGGACCCACTTCAGTTTCCTTCCAGTTGCTCTCTCAACCATAGCATGAAACTGTTTGAAGACCTCTAAAACCTGATCCTTAGTCTTCAGTGCATAAGCCCATACCTTTCTAGAATGATCATCAATGAAGGTAACAAAATACATAGCGCCACCAAGAGTTTTCACCTTCAACATACACACATCTGAATGAATCAAATCAAGAACATGTTTTCTTCTAGACGGGGGTCTTCTCCGAAATGAGACTCTACGTTGCTTTCCAGCTAAGCAATGATCACAAGGCTTCAACTGCAAAACAGCACCACTGACTCCTGATATGATTTTGTTCTTTATCAAATGCTGAAGTCCCTTCTCACTGAGATGTCCAAGTCGCTTGTGCCATAACTCCATGTGATTATCTTCCACCACATTACCTTGCTTTTCTGAATACTAGCTTCAGTCTTATAGAGAGTACTGACCTTCTGTCCTTTTGCAAGTACAAGAGAACCTCTACTAAGTTTCCATTTACCGCCACCAAAGTAGTTATCATATCCCTCATCATCAAGGACACCAGTAGAGATCAAGTTGAAACAAATCTTAGGGACATGTCTGACATTCTTCAGAACTAGCTTACATCCAACACTAATCTCCAAGACTACATCTCCAATGCCAACTATCTTTGCATGTGCATTATTTCCCAAGCTAACACACCCAAAATCACCACCTGAATAAGATGTGAAGAACCTTTCATGTGGGGTAACATGAAAAGAGGCACTTGTGTCAACAATCCAAGACGAAACCTGACATGAGATGTTGATCTGAGAATCACAAAAGATCATAATATCCCCAATACCGGATGTAGTTGCCACTGTATCTTTTTCAACTTCCTTTTCTCCATTCCTTGATTCTTCTCCCTTGAGTATTCTGCAGTCTCTCTTATAATGGCCAGACTTACCACAATGATAACACTTGACATCTTTCCTCGAACGTGAGACTCCACGTGATCTATAAGAATTTGGTGCTCTACTCTTGCTTCTACCTCTACTCTTGCTTTTGTCTCTATTTCTGTCTACATATCTGTTTCTCCCCCTCCTTTCTGTAACCAATACTTCTGTATGTCCATGTGCTCCTTGCTCAATTATTCTGGTTTCTTCATTAAGCAAACCTTCATGGACTGACTTCATACTCAGAATGCCGCCCGGAGCTGAGTTTGTGAGAGTGACTACCAATGTCTGCCAACTATCAGGTAAGTTACTTAACAATAACATTGCTTGCAGTTCATCTTCCAGAACAATCTTTACTGTTGCTAACTGATTCACCAAAGACTTAAACTCACTCAAGAACTCTGTCATCGGCCGTCCTACCTTGTACTTTAAGTTAATTAACCTCTTAAGTAGGGAAACCTTATTCTGAGGAGTCTTGCGTTCATAGAGAGCCTCAAGCTTCTTCCATAACTCACTAGCTTTAGTCTCGTGCGCAATATGGTGATAGATACTGTCCTCAACAAATTGTCTAATTTGAGAGACAATTTTCTTATACAACTTCTCCCATTCTTTATCAGTCCGCTTCTCAGGCCTAGCAGAATCTCCTTCCACAACATCATACAGATCTCTACTAATCAAGTAATCTTCCATCCGCGGCTTCCAAGTTTGGAAATTAGATGAATTTAACATGATCATACCTTTACCAGAAGTATTCATATCATCCATCACAACAAAAATAAACTCCCCTTTGACTTCCCCCTCAAATAGGAATCAAAAGTGCAAAATTACCAAAATACCCCTTAACAAATGCCAACCAAATTGACCAAAATACCCTCTGATTATGCCCAAAAATAGTCAAATATCTCCCAAAAAAATATCAGAAAAATACTGCAAAAATTAGCACAGAAATCACCAGAAAATTCTGTTCGGTCAAAGTCAACGGTCAACGGTCAACAGTCAACAGTCAACGCTCAATCGGTCAACAGAGGCAATAAAGAATTTCAAAGAGACCGTTGTGTATCATATTTATACAAGGCAATAAAGATGATATGAAAAGATGATATGGAGGATTATACAAGTATCACTTATATACAGGAATTTCAAAGAGACCGTTGTGTATCAACGGTTTGTTTTTGAGTTTGAATTTGAATTTGATTTTGAAGATGTATCATGAATTGTTATAGAAACTGAAAAAGGGATTTCAGAGGTTGTCGGCTTAGAATGATGAGCAGATACTTTTTCAGAGGAGGGGGCCATCTTGGACTTTTCTTTATTGTCTTGACGTGAATGCTTCTTTCCTGGATAGATACTTTCTTTAAAAAAATATGAAAAGATGATATGGAGGATTATACAAGTATCACTTATATACAAGAATTTCAAAGAGACCGTTGTGTATCAACGGTTTGTTTTTGAGTTTGAATTTGAATTTGATTTTGAAGATGTATCGTGTATTGTTGGAGAAACTGAAAAAGGGATTTCAGAGGTTGTCGGCTTAGAATGATGAGCAAATACTTTTTCAGAGGAGGGGGCCATCTTGGACTTTTCTTTATTGCCTTGACGTGAATGCTTCTTTTCTGGATAGATACTTTCTTTAAAAAAATATGAAAAGATGATATGGAGGATTATACAAGTATCACTTATATACAAGAATTTCAAAGAGACCGTTGTGTATCAACGGTTTGTTTTTGAGTTTGAATTTGAATTTGATTTTGAAGATGTATCGTGTATTGTTGGAGAAACTGAAAAAGGGATTTCAGAGGTTGTCGGCTTAGAATGATGAGGAGAAACTTTTTCAGAGGAGGGGGCCATCTTGGACTTTTCTTTATTGCCTTGACGTGAATGCTTCTTTTCTGGATAGATACTTTCTTTAAAAAAATATGAAAAGATGATATGGAGGATTATACAAGTATCACTTATATACAAGAATTTCAAAGAGACCGTTGTGTATCAACGATTTGTTTTTGAGTTTGAATTTGAATTTGATTTTGAAGATGTATCGTGCATTGTGGGAGAAACTGAAAAAGGGATTTCAAAGGTTGTCGGCTTAGAATGATGAGCAGATACTTTTTCAGAGGAGGGCGCCATCTTGGACTTTTCTTTATTGCCTTGACGTGAATGCTTCTTTTCTAGATAGATACTTTCTTTAAAAAAATATGAAAAGATGATATGGAGGATTATACAAGTATCACTTATATACAAGAATTTCAAAGAGACTAATGTGTATCAACGGTTTGAATTTGAATTTGATTTTGAAGATGTATCGTGTATTGTGGGAGAAACTGAAAAAGGGATTTCAGAGGTTGTCGGCTTAGAATGATGAACAGATACTTTTTCAGAGGAGGGGGTAAAGATAATTTACTAGATATTACTGCCACTGAGGATGACTTCTTCTTCTTTCGGTTTTCAAATACTCAAAAATTAGAAGAAGTAATGGAAATTGGAGTATGGGACATAGCGGGTAAACCTTTGTTCCTTCAAAAATGGCATCCTTGTATCAGATTAGAAAAGGCCAAAATCTCTGCTGTTCCTATTTGGGTTAAGTTGTTTAACGTTCCTCATGCTCTATGGAACAAGATTGGTATGAGCCATGTTAGTAGTGTACTGGGTAAACCTCTATATATGGACAAAGCTACTGAACAAAAGCTTCGACTATCATATGCCAAAGTTTGTATTCTAATGGATATTGATAGTGAATTTCTCCAAAACTTTGATGTTGATATGGGTAATAATGAGGTATTTGAGATTACTGTGGAATATGGTTGGATACCTTCTAAGTGTAAGAAATGTAACTGCTTTGGTCATAAAGATTGCACTATAAAGAAAAATATATGGATCCCCAAAAAGAATGAAGGCCCACAGGGAAATCAAAAAGTAGTTGTCCAAGATCCAGCTACTACAATAGATAATCAGAATTCACTAGTAATTAAGGATAATGGTATTGACCAAGCAATTACTATTAAGCCTAATATTACTCCTCCTCAAGGTAATAATTCTGGGTTTACTGTTGTATCTAATAAGAAAAAATCTCATGGGAAGAAGAAGGATAAAGAGTGTGAAATTATCTCAGAAAATAGGTTTTCTCAGCTTGCTAATGCAAATGAAAATCAGACCACTTATAATGAGCTTTCAGATCTTCTTGATAACCTTGATGCAGTGGAGATAGGGGATAAACCTCCAGATCAATGAATATCTTTTCTTGGAATGTGAGGGGCCTCAATAAAAGCCCCAAACAAAGAGAAGTTGTTAAATTTGTACTATCTCAAGATCCACATGTTATTATCTTGATAGAACATAGAGTTAAAGAAGAAAATGCTAGCTTTGTTTTAAAGAATATGTTTGCTGATTGGAATTACTCTCACAATTATTTGCATTCTAGTGTGGGAAGAATATGGATTTTATGGAAAATGTCCGACTTACAACTTTCAATCCAAGGTAGTTCATCTCAAGTCATACATTGTCGCATTGATAAGATAGGATTCCCATCTTTCTTCTTATCTGCTATTTATGCAAGCAACTTGGAATCTGAACGTAGGGAGTTATGGGCAAATATTGAGTTTTTCTCTTCTCAAAATATTGGAAACATCCCTTGGCTATTGGTGGGTGATTTCAATGAAATTCGACATGTAGATGAACGTATTGGGCCAAATGTTAAATGGACTAGGGGCATGGAGGATTTAAATGATATGATTGGGAAACTAGGATTGTTGGAACCTTCCTTTATGGGTCCTGTTTTCACTTGGTCAAACAAAAGCTCATCTCAGAATCTTAGAGCAAGCAAAATTGACAGAGCTTTACTAAACACAGAAGGGATTCTCAAATTTGATAAACTTTCAATTGAGTTTTTACCTCCCTTGTTATCGGATCATTCTCCTTCCTTGGTTAAGCTAGATACCACTCATAAAAGGAAAAAAGCTCCTTTCAGATTCTTTAATTTTTGGACAGCTAGTCCCGATTTTATGGAAACTGTTAATCATGTTTGGAAGCAAGAGATCAGTGGTACTAAAATGTTCAAAGTTGTGAAGAAGCTAAAGGCATTAAAGTTATCCCTTAGGAAGCTAAATTCTGCTTAATTTGGTGATTTGCATCAGAAGGTAAAGGTGGCGAGAGATCTATTAGAACAAGTTCAACTCAATTTACAACTTGACCCCTTTGATATAGACATGCGTTCTGAGGAAAGACTGAAAATGGAACAATTGATTGCATTGAGTAAACATGAAGAAATCCTTTTAAAACAAAAATCGAGGAATCTTTGGCTAAAAAAGGGGGATAATAATAGTAGAATGTTCTTCTCATCTTTGATGCGTAGAAGAGCTCAAAATAAAATCTCTCACCTAGTACTAGAAGATGGAACTACTATTTATGATGATGATGCCTTGCGGAGAGCTATCATTTCATATTATCAAAATGTACTTGGAAGTTCTCATGCTAATAACCGTTTCACTGGAAGGTACTCTTCATTATTCCATGAGAATGTGAATGAACTGTTGAATTTACCTGCCTTTGAACGCTCTGATGTGAAGAGAGTTCTTTGGGGTTTTCATGATTTCAAAGCTCCTGGTCCTGATGGATACAATAGTTTATTTTACAAGAAAGCTTGGTCAATTATCGGTCATGACATAGAAGATGCGGTGCTAGATTTTTTCTCATCCAAGAAATTACTGAAAGCTATTAATGCTACTTTGCTATGCCTAGTACCTAAAACCCCTAACCCAAGTTGCATGAAGGACTTTCGGCCCATTGCCTGCTGCAATGTGTTATATAAAGTGATCTCAAAACTACTTGCTGAGAGAATAAGTCTTATTCTCCCTGAAGTGATTAGCAAAAACCAAACTGCTTTTATTAGAGGTCATCAAATCTCTAAAAATATTATGCTTTGTCAAGAATTGCTTCATAACTATCATAAAGGAGATAAAGGAAAGCGTGTTGCCATTAAGATTGATCTTATGAAAGCTTATGACATGGTTAAATGGGATGCTATATTGGGGGTTCTCCAAGCTATTCATACTCCTCAAACTTTACTTGATTTGATTAGCCAATGTATCACTACTACTAGATTCTCTGTGAATTTCAATGGTGAGCATGTAGGTTATTTTGAGGGCACTAATGGGTTAAGGCAGGGAGATCCTTTATCCCCGTATTTGTTTGTGCTTGTCATGGAGATCCTTAATAGGATAATTATTGAGAAAGTTTCCACCTCTACTTTCAAATATTATTGGAGGTGCAAGGAAGAGAAAATCACCCACCTTTGTTTTGCAGATGATTTATTTTTATTTGCACATGGGGATGTTAATTCAGTATTATGTCTCACAGAAGCTTTGAAGGAATTTGCAACACTCACAGGTTTGCAGTATAATCCTAGCAAAAGTCAGATATTTTTCTCTGGGATCACTGAACAAGAAAAACTTTTGATACTAGATCATACCCCCTTCTCTGAAGGAAAACTCCCTATTAGATACCTTGGTGTTCCTCTTATTACAAGAAGACTTACCTACACGGATTGCAGAGTGTTGACAGAGAAAATCATGACAAGAATTGATGGATGGGGAATGAAGCATTTAAGCTATGCAGGAAGACTACAATTGGCAAAATCAGTTCTCACTTCTATCTGTACCTTTTGGATGCAAATGTTCCTTCTCCCAAAACAGACCATTTATGAGATTGAAAAGAAGATAAGGCACTTTCTCTGGGCAGGCCACTCAGAAGATCATAAAACTCATAAGGTTGTTTGGCAAGTTGTTTGTTCACCAAAAAAGGAAGGAGGTCTTGGACTACTAAACCTTAAAGTATGGAATAAAGTCTTGTTGGGGCGATCTCTATGGAATCTCATAAATTGCCCTAATTCATCCTTATGGAGTAAGTGGATTCATTGTACTAAATGCAGGGGAAATTCAATTATGAGCTTGACATCAAAGGAAATATGGCATGGAGTTGGAGAGGTCTTCTAAAGTTACAACAAACTTTAACCTCTACGCTATCCAAACCTTCTTATTGCTGTAAGGAAACGTACAAGGAATTACGTCAAGTGAGCACTGAGGTTGAATGGTACAACTTAATATGGTCAGGAGGAATCAGCAAACATAACTTCATTGGTTGGCTCATATGTAGAGACAAACTACCTACAGCAGTAGTGGTTTCTCATTGGCTCCCCTCAATGGATTTGTATTGTAATTTCTGTGGCTCTCACTATGAAGATAGATCACACTTGTTCTTTCAGTGTATTTGGACTAACCAGGTTTGGAGAACTATTCTAGCTCAACAAGGCATTCGTAAGGTCATCTACGATTGGGAATCTGAATTACAATGGATGATTAAAGCAACTAAGGGAAAGGATTTAGCCGCAAAGCTTCTCCAGCTTTCTTTCTTAGCTTGCCTTTATTGTATATGGTTAGAACGAAATCGTAGACGTTTTCAGAATAAGTCTATTGATATTCCAATGTTATTAGCCAAAATCAGGAGAGTAGTCCGTGGAAGAGCCTCTTTATTTAGAAATATTAAACTCTCTCAAGCAAATGTTTTGTTGAGTCATAGTTGGAGAATTTCAAATTCTATATTCTCCTAGATGGTTTGTAATGCTGGGGTATGCCCCTAAGCTTATGTATTTCTTTATTCTTCGATGAATCAACTCACATATTCATCAAAAAAAAATATATATGCAGATTTAATCTGTCAACATATAAAGCACCCACGTGCTAAATACAGCTAGCAAAACTAATGTCAGGTTATACATATTTCAACAATTTACCCAATGGTAAATCAATTTAGTAGTAAACTTTATATTACAGTGCTCCCACTAAGCAATAGCAACCTATGCTCTTATGTTCATAATGATGACATATCTTTAAAAGCACAAGTCTTTAGTATGTGGGTGTGAAAACATAGCATCTGTAATGATATTGTAAACTATAATGTCACCTTTCTTAAGTTTGTCCTTTATAACTTAATGTTTGATTTCTTTGTGTTTAGACCATGTGATACCTTTACAGTTTTATAACAACTTTATTATCACAAAATAGCATGATAGGTCTAACAAAGAAATTAAACACTATCAACTCATCAATGAGTACTTTAGACAAATTACCTGAATAGCTGCCCTATAGCAAGCTACAAAATTTTGCCTATATAATTGAAGAAGTCAAATGTTTATGTTTTGCTCTTTTCATGATACTGTCCAAATCACTATAATGACATCCTGATGTAGATTTTAAAACATTATTGCAGCTTATAGGGTCTAAATTTGTACATCCCACTAGCTACAAGTTATCTACATATGTATATGTCAACAAATAAAACTTTATTTATTTATTTATTTTTTTTTTTTAAGTACTTGAGAAACTTCTTGTAACAATAAAATAAACTTAATCAAAGTCTAATTGACTTTTATCCAAAACTTATTGAAAATAATGTGAGGTCTAGTGCAAACTTAAACATACATGGTGTTTCTTAATGCACTAGAATATGTTGCAAATAATGTGAGGCCTACTTGTTTATTTCTTTACTTTTTAAGCATTTCTATAGATTTAGTCAATTACCTTTAAGAATAAGAATTATTCTAAGTATGCAAATCTCCATATGGAACCTTTATGAAGCACTATTAACTTATGTCTTTTAAGAAAGACTCAATAATCATCAATAATAATACTTATGAACTACTAAATAACTGTATTATACCATAAAGTAACTTTTGATCATTGCTCACAAGCAAGACAACATTCGTATTGGTATACTCCCGCTGAACTAAGTATATGTTCATGTATAGTCTATTCTATTCAGTGTAGTACTATAAAAATATAAACTTTCAAACTTTAAGTACTATTATTGAAAAAACATGCTTGAGTCCATAAATAAGAATAAATTCATCTATATTATATACTTTAAGATTGAATCACACATAGACCTCCTTATTCAAAAATGATCTTCATGTCCGTATGGTGTAATCACAAAATCACAAAATATCATTATGACTCATCAACTACATTTCATTGCTCACTATATTTAATCACAATTTCAATTAAGGCATCCTCATGAGCAATATGATCCATCATGATATCAATGTCATAGTCATCTAAAAGACCCAATAATATAAATGAACAATCAGTTTTCTTTACCTATAGAACCGCCAAGATAAATACCATAATTAGATTATATACATGTGAGACCTCATTTTGAGCTTTATCAGTAACTAGTTCAATTACCTTAGTAGGTCTCCATTTTAATCCTTTAAGCTCGACATATATCTTACTTTCCCATATTGAGCTTTAGAAACTTTATAACTTTATAACTTTATAACTTTATACTTTTAGAGCCTTTTATTGAAGAAATTAATATCCCTTCAAATGATCCAAGTACTTTATACTAGAACAACTTTAGTCCTTTATTTCTACTTATAAAGTGTTAAGTTGAATACTTTTATTTTGTAAAGCATCTTACACTTTATGATGTTTAAGAATTAGTACACTCCTTGTGCACAACTTAAAAGGAATTCATAAAATAACTTTAGCAAGCTTCTATCTAAAGAAATAAAGTGGTATTCTTAAAACATTTCCCACAAGAAACTATGTAACTCAATCCTACAAACCATAGTCCTTGTCATACTTATAAGAATATAATTACACCTTTTTGGCTACACCACTTTGTTCTGGATTCCCAAGAATCCAAATTGGCTAGTGCTCTTAGAATCCTTTCGGTAAACAAGCTTGTAAACGAATTAACATATCATATCTACCATAATTCTAATCTTTCAACTAGATTTGAGCATTTTAATACTCTTTCACAACTATTTCCCAACCACCGATCCAAGGACTTTGAATTTCTTTAAGAGATTCAAACTCTTTTAATGAATACATTACCATTGTGGAAAAAAACTTAACTTATGAACTTGTAGAAATGAAAATTTCTATATAGTGTTACTATATAGGGGTTTGAAATACTAATATATATGACCTCCAATAGGCCAAAAGAATGGACTACAAATTAATTCTTTATATTGGTCAGTATGCCTTTATCATAGTCTACACATCTCTAGATGACTTTCAAGAGTAGATTGAATGTTATATTGTATCAATCTTTCTACTCTTTACAAGATATGTGACTAAAACTTTTATGTCACAAAGTGTAAACTAGCTTTTCCAACAAAGGCCTTTTACAAATATCTTATTTTAATATCTAAAAGAGAGATATAT
Organism: Casuarina equisetifolia; assembly: GCA_028551475.1. Lineage (NCBI taxonomy): Eukaryota > Viridiplantae > Streptophyta > Magnoliopsida > Fagales > Casuarinaceae > Casuarina > Casuarina equisetifolia. The sequence continues at coordinate 54,251 of JAKISB010000012.1, forward strand.
AAGAGAGATAAACACTATAATAATAATCCATGAGACTAAATGTAGTAACCAATTTTATTTAAATTGACAACCAATTATAGAAATCTTTATTTTAAAATGGTTACCACACTTGTCCAAAACTAAAGTTGGTAAAACCAATTCTTTCAAAAAATGTTTTATAAATGTTAGTTCATCTTTACTTGGCTTCCTCTGTTTATGAATCCTTAAATGGTGAAAGCAACTTGATTAGTTGCACCAGTATTTAGCCACTAGGAACTAGATGGGGCTTTAGATAAATTAGATTAATAAACTAATGCCAAAGATTGCAGTTTATCATCATATGACCTTTCTTAGCTTTACACTTTATTAACCAAGACTTGTATAATTGCAGTCTATCTATCCTCATGTGACCTTTCTTCTTATATAAGAAGTAATGATCACCATCCTCCTAAAAGGATTTTTCGCTTAACCCCTTAACACTATGTTAAATAATTCAAAATCCTTAATGGTATTGTGAATAACTTTATGAGTATTAAATCTTGATCCTTACCTTTACTGGTACTAGAACTTGATTTGATAATCTATCAACCCCCTTATATAGTTTCTAGTACTTCTATTACCATCAAGCTTAGACAACGAATTCCTACAGTGACTTAGTCCTCATACATGCCGAGCACTTCAGCTTGTTAATTCATAGGTACTGGTAGCTAAGGAACCATTTCACGTACATACCAAATTGTAATCTAATAAACCTTAAGGATGCATGCAATGCAGAAAAGTGAGAAATGAGAATGGTGCAAGGGAAAAGAAATCTAGTTAGACCTAACGGTTGATTGAGAACAAATTTTCCGCTTTCAGCCATAAATCGTAGATTTCATCCACAAGACCACTGATAACGAATGTTATGATGGTAAAAATACTTATAAAAATAAACTTGCAATTGTCTTATATGAGTATTGAAAATAAAGGTAAGATGTTTTGTCAAACTCTATGATAAATTTATAATGTTAATTGATTTCACTAAGTAAACTTTTAGATTGTCATTTAAGAATTATCAAACTTTTCAACATTTAAAGATGACTATTTACTTAATCAAATCTTCACTGTTTATTTTGATCATTACAATAAAGATTTAAGGATATTGCATGACATAACAATTCAACAATTTTAGAGGATCTTGATAAAGATTTAAGGTTTGGCTTGGTTTTTTTTTCCCTCTTACCATTCTCATTTCTCGCCTTTTTGCTTTGCATGCTTCCTTATGGTTTATTAGATTGCAATTTGGTCTAAATGTGAAATAATTCCTTAGCTACAAGTGCCTATGATTAACAAGTTGAAGTGCTTAGCATATATAAGGACCAAGTCATTGTAGGAATTCGTTGTCCATGTCGCATTATGTGCTAAGAATGAGATGAATTTCACTTTTATTGTTTTGTTTGGGGATTCAAAGAGGTGTATTCTCAATTATGCTATTTTTACTTTACGTGTAGTTCTTGATGTGTATAATGTAGTTTCTTAGCGATATAGCCATCGAGGTATCTTGATAATGTTTATGAAGGATCTTTTACTATATGTCACTTAATTGCTTCCTTTTATTTATTTATTTTTTATTATTTTGACATTTATGCTGACATTTTATGTTAATGACAATGTCAACATAAATCAATAAAATTGCATAACATTGTATATTACCTCTAAAAATGGAGGTAAAGGGAATTCCTCCATATAAAAGTTGTCCATTACAATTATGTCATACATTTAAATCTAATTAGAGCTTCAAAGAAGTTACTAAACTACAAAGTAGAGAACTTTTAAAGGAGAAAAAAAAAACAAGGAAAAGAAAACTATCATAGATAAGTTTGACTTTGTACTTGAACTCAAGCTCAACAATTTCCTTTTTCTTATTTCAAGCTCAGAAATAAAGCATTGGGTCGAACTCTTCTTTGGTGTCAAGGTAATAGCTATGAATAGTCATCGACTCCCAGGAAAGGGTAGAAGAATGGGACCTATTATGAGACATACAATGCATTACAAATGTATGATCATTACGCTTCAACTGGGTTATTTTATTCCACCTCTTAGATAGAAAAGAACTTAAATAAAAATACTTAATAGCATGGTGATACATTTATACAAAACTTCTACCTCAAGCACATGCAATGGAGCCGTAGACAGTCAAGTGAAATCCAATCTACGAAATAATTTGATCTATAGGTAGCATCATTGTGGTAAAGGTTGTAATTCCGGAGGAATCATTACCACAGGGCATAGAGGGGGAGGTCATAAGCGTTTATACCGTAAAATCGATTTTCGATGGAGTGAAAAAGACATATATGGTAGAATCGTAACCATAAAATACAACCCTAATCAAAATGCATACATTTGCCTCATACACTATGGGGATGGTAAGAAAAGATATATTTTACATCCCAAAGGGGCTATAATTGGAGATACCATTGTATCATGTACAGAAGTTCCTGTAAAAATTGAAATTTTAGATTTAAATTCCAAATCAACGGCTTGATTTAAATTTGCATATTGATTTTTAAATTAGTGTTGGATTTAAATCTCCTAGTTTATTTTTAAATCCAATGATTTGAATATAAATGTGGCATACAATCTTAAAAATATGATTCTAAAAATACAATTTTAGATTTAAATCTTACCATTTGATTCTAAAATCGTATGACACATTTAAATCCAAATAGTTGAAATTAAAAATAAATCAAAAGATTTAAATCTTAAATTGACGATTAACTTTAAATCTTTCCATTTGTTTCTAAATTGAATTGTTTGAATTTAAATGTGGCATAAGATTTTAAAATTGGCTGATTATTTTTAAATCAATGGCTTCATTTAAATAGGCATATTAATTTTTATATTAACGGCTAAAGGATTTAAATCTTCCAATTTATTTCTTAATCCAACTATTTGAATTTAAATATGGTATACAATTTGAAAGTCATATGACATATTTAATCAAGCCATTAGATTTAAAATCTAAAAATTTCAAGTCATGTTTAAAATTTAAATTCCAACCATTGGATTTAAAAATAAACTAGAAGATTTAAATGGGGTTGTTAATTTAGAAATCAATGTGTAAATTAAAATCAAGTAGTTGATGTAAAATTGATCAATAAATTTTCCGTTTCCAAATTGTATACCATATTTAAATTCAAATAGTTGGATTAAGAAATAAATTGGAAGATTTAAATCCTTTAGCCGTTAATATAAAAATTAATATGCCTATTTAAATGAAGCCATTGATTTAAAAATAATCAGCCAATTTTAAAATCTTATGCCACATTTAAATCCAAACAATTCAATTTAGAAACAAATGGAAAGATTTAAAGTTAATCGTCAATTTAAGATTTAAATCTTTTGATTTATTTTTAATTTCAACTATTTGGATTTAAATGTGGCATACGATTTTAGAATCAAATGGTAAGATTTAAATTTTCTGATTAGTTTTAAATCAATGGCTTCATTTAAATAAGCATATTAATTTTTATATTAACGGCTAAAGGATTTAAATCTTCCAATTTATTTCTTAATCCAACTATTTGAATTTAAATATGGTATACAATTTGAAAACGGAAAATTTACTGATCAATTTTACATCAACTACTTGATTTTAATTTACATATTGATTTCTAAATTAACAACCCCATTTAAATCTTCTAGTTTATTTTTAAATCCAATGGTTGGAATTTAAATTTTAAACATGATATGAAATTTTTAGATTTTAAATCTAATGGCTGGATTTAAATATGTCATATGACTTTTAAATCAACTTTATGATTTAAATCATTGGTCTAATTTGAATATGCATATTGACTTTTAAATTAATAGTTGCTTAAATCTTTTGGTTTATTTTTAAATTTAAATGTTGGAATTTAAATCTAAAATTCGATTTTATACTTACAACTTGTAGATCCAATGATTAGATTGAAGTCTTCCATATGATTTTCAAATAGACAATATGATTTAAGTTTGTTGATCAATTTTAAATTAGTGGCTTGATTCAAATATGCATATCAATGTTTAAATTAATAGGATAAGTTAAATCTTTTGGGTTATTATACATCCAACATTTGTATTTTTAATCTAAAATTTGATTTTAAACCTATAGATTTTAGATCCAATTCCTAGATTTAAGTCTACCATACCATTTTCAAATTGAATGTAGTTCTCTGGCCGTTAATATAAAAATTAATATGCTTATTTAAATGAAGCCATTAATTTAAAACTAATCAGAAAATTTAAATCTTACCATTTGATTCTAAAATCGTATGCCACATTTAAATCCAAATAGTTGAAATTAAAAATAAATCAAAAGATTTAAATCTTAAATTGACGATTAACTTTAAATCTTTCCATTTGTTTCTAAATTGAATTGTTTGGATTTAAATGTGGCATAAGATTTTAAAATTGGCTGATTATTTTTAAATCAATGGCTTCATTTAAATAGGCATATTAATTTTTATATTAACGGCTAAAGGATTTAAATCTTCCAATTTATTTCTTAATCCAACTATTTGAATTTAAATATGGTATACAATTTGAAAACGGAAAATTTACTGATCAATTTTACATCAACTACTTGATTTTAATTTACATATTGATTTCTAAATTAACAACCCCATTTAAATCTAAAATTCGATTTTATACTTACAACTTGTAGATCCAATGATTAGATTGAAGTCTTCCATATAATTTTCAAATAGACAATATGATTTAAGTTTGTTGATCAATTTTAAATTAGTGGCTTGATTCAAATAGGATAACTTATCAATGTTTAAATTAACAGGATAAGTTAAATCTTTTGGGTTATTATACATCCAACATTTGTATTTTTAATCTAAAATTTGATTTTAAACCTATAGATTTTAGATCCAATTCCTAGATTTAAGTCTACCATACAATTTTCAAATTGAATGTAGTCCTCCGGCCGTTAATATAAAAATTAATATGCTTATTTAAATGAAGCCATTGATTTAAAACTAATCAGAAAATTTAAATCTTACCATTTGATTCTAAAATTGTATGCCACATTTAAATCCAAATAGTTGAAATTAAAAATAAATCAAAAGATTTAAATCTTAAATTGATGATTAACTTTAAATCTTTCCATTTGTTTCTAAATTGAATTGTTTGGATTTAAATGTGGCATAAGATTTTAAAATTGGCTGATTATTTTTAAATCAATGGCTTCATTTAAATAGGCATATTAATTTTTATATTAACGGCTAAAGGATTTAAATCTTCCAATTTATTTCTTAATCCAACTATTTGAATTTAAATATGGTATACAATTTGAAAACGGAAAATTTACTGATCAATTTTACATCAACTACTTGATTTTAATTTACATATTGATTTCTAAATTAACAACCCCATTTAAATCTAAAATTTGATTTTATACTTACAACTTGTAGATCCAATGATTAGATTGAAGTCTTCCATATGATTTTCAAATAGACAATATGATTTAAGTTTGTTGATCAATTTTAAATTAGTGGCTTGATTCAAATAGGATAACTTATCAATGTTTAAATTAACAGGATAAGTTAAATCTTTTGGGTTATTATACATCCAACATTTGTATTTTTAATCTAAAATTTGATTTTAAACCTATAGATTTTAGATCCAATTCCTAGATTTAAGTCTACCATACAATTTTCAAATTGAATGTAGTCCTCCGGCCGTTAATATAAAAATTAATATGCTTATTTAAATGAAGCCATTGATTTAAAACTAATCAGAAAATTTAAATCTTACCATTTGATTCTAAAATCGTATGCCACATTTAAATCCAAATAGTTGAAATTAAAAATAAATCAAAAGATTTAAATCTTAAATTGATGATTAACTTTAAATCTTTCCATTTGTTTCTAAATTGAATTGTTTGGATTTAAATGTGGCATAAGATTTTAAAATTGGCTGATTATTTTTAAATCAATGGCTTCATTTAAATAGGCATATTAATTTTTATGTTAACGGCTAAAGGATTTAAATCTTCCAATTTATTTCTTAATCCAACTATTTGAATTTAAATATGGTATACAATTTGAAAACGGAAAATTTACTGATCAATTTTACATCAACTACTTGATTTTAATTTACATATTGATTTCTAAATTAACAACCCCATTTAAATCTAAAATTTGATTTTATACTTACAACTTGTAGATCCAATGATTAGATTGAAGTCTTCCATATGATTTTCAAATAGACAATATGATTTAAGTTTGTTGATCAATTTTAAATTAGTGGCTTGATTCAAATAGGATAACTTATCAATGTTTAAATTAACAGGATAAGTTAAATCTTTTGGGTTATTATACATCCAACATTTGTATTTTTAATCTAAAATTTGATTTTAAACCTATAGATTTTAGATCCAATTCCTAGATTTAAGTCTACCATACAATTTTCAAATTGAATGTAGTCCTCCGGCCGTTAATATAAAAATTAATATGCTTATTTAAATGAAGCCATTGATTTAAAACTAATCAGAAAATTTAAATCTTACCATTTGATTCTAAAATCGTATGCCACATTTAAATCCAAATAGTTGAAATTAAAAATAAATCAAAAGATTTAAATCTTAAATTGATGATTAACTTTAAATCTTTCCATTTGTTTCTAAATTGAATTGTTTGGATTTAAATGTGGCATAAGATTTTAAAATTGGCTGATTATTTTTAAATCAATGGCTTCATTTAAATAGGCATATTAATTTTTATGTTAACGGCTAAAGGATTTAAATCTTCCAATTTATTTCTTAATCCAACTATTTGAATTTAAATATGGTATACAATTTGAAAACGGAAAATTTACTGATCAATTTTACATCAACTACTTGATTTTAATTTACATATTGATTTCTAAATTAACAACCCCATTTAAATCTAAAATTTGATTTTATACTTACAACTTGTAGATCCAATGATTAGATTGAAGTCTTCCATATGATTTTCAAATAGACAATATGATTTAAGTTTGTTGATCAATTTTAAATTAGTGGCTTGATTCAAATAGGATAACTTATCAATGTTTAAATTAACAGGATAAGTTAAATCTTTTGGGTTATTATACATCCAACATTTGTATTTTTAATCTAAAATTTGATTTTAAACCTATAGATTTTAGATCCAATTCCTAGATTTAAGTCTACCATACAATTTTCAAATTGAATGTAGTCCTCCGGCCGTTAATATAAAAATTAATATGCTTATTTAAATGAAGCCATTGATTTAAAACTAATCAGAAAATTTAAATCTTACCATTTGATTCTAAAATCGTATGCCACATTTAAATCCAAATAGTTGAAATTAAAAATAAATCAAAAGATTTAAATCTTAAATTGATGATTAACTTTAAATCTTTCCATTTGTTTCTAAATTGAATTGTTTGGATTTAAATGTGGCATAAGATTTTAAAATTGGCTGATTATTTTTAAATCAATGGCTTCATTTAAATAGGCATATTAATTTTTATGTTAACGGCTAAAGGATTTAAATCTTCCAATTTATTTCTTAATCCAACTATTTGAATTTAAATATGGTATACAATTTGAAAACGGAAAATTTACTGATCAATTTTACATCAACTACTTGATTTTAATTTACATATTGATTTCTAAATTAACAACCCCATTTAAATCTAAAATTTGATTTTATACTTACAACTTGTAGATCCAATGATTAGATTGAAGTCTTCCATATGATTTTCAAATAGACAATATGATTTAAGTTTGTTGATCAATTTTAAATTAGTGGCTTGATTCAAATAGGATAACTTATCAATGTTTAAATTAACAGGATAAGTTAAATCTTTTGGGTTATTATACATCCAACATTTGTATTTTTAATCTAAAATTTGATTTTAAACCTATAGATTTTAGATCCAATTCCTAGATTTAAGTCTACCATACAATTTTCAAATTGAATGTAGTCCTCCGGCCGTTAATATAAAAATTAATATGCTTATTTAAATGAAGCCATTGATTTAAAACTAATCAGAAAATTTAAATCTTACCATTTGATTCTAAAATCGTATGCCACATTTAAATCCAAATAGTTGAAATTAAAAATAAATCAAAAGATTTAAATCTTAAATTGATGATTAACTTTAAATCTTTCCATTTGTTTCTAAATTGAATTGTTTGGATTTAAATGTGGCATAAGATTTTAAAATTGGTTGATTATTTTTAAATCAATGGCTTCATTTAAATAGGCATATTAATTTTTATATTAACGGCTAAAGGATTTAAATCTTCCAATTTATTTCTTAATCCAACTATTTGAATTTAAATATGGTATACAATTTGAAAACGGAAAATTTACTGATCAATTTTACATCAACTACTTGATTTTAATCGATATATTGATTTCTAAATTAACAACCCCGTTTAAATCTTCTAGTTTATTTTTAAATCCAATGGTTGGAATTTAAATTTTAAACATGATTTGAAATTTTTAGATTTTAAATCTAATGGCTTGATTTAAATATGTCATATGACTTTTAAATCAACTTTATGATTTAAATCATTGGTCTAATTTGAATATGCATATTGACTTTTAAATTAATAGCGGCTTAAATCTTTTGGTTTATTTTTAAATTTAAATGTTGGAATTTAAATCTAAAATTCAATTTTATACTTAGATCCAATGATTAGATTGAAGTCTTCCATATGATTTTCAAATAGACAATATGATTTAAGTTTGTTGATCAATTTTAAATTAGTGGCTTGATTCAAATATGCATATCAATGTTTAAATTAGCAGAATAAGTTAAATCTTTTGGGTTATTATACATCCAACATTTGTATTTTTAATCTAAAATTTGATTTTAAACCTATAGATTTTAGATCCAATTCCTAGATTTAAGTCTACCATACAATTTTCAAATTGAATGTAGCCCTCCGGCCGTTAATAGGCATACCTTCGTGTAGCCTCCATTTCTTCTTTATAAATAGCCTTCATTTATGCAAAGACTTGACGGATTGAAGCCCTCATTTCTTCTCGCGGTTGGGGCAAACCTTTTTGCAGACGAACAAAGACATCTTCCCGTGTACTGTTTTCACAGAACAACTGGCAATCCCTGGGATCAGAACTGCTCTGATACCATTTGTCGCAGTCTTCCGAGATCCCAATCAGAGCTTGGTTTGAGCGGGGTTGATTTGGATTTGTAGGAGTCATCTTCCCTGCATCAGAGTGGACACAGCACACCCGATCATAATGGAAATGGCACATCAGCATCATATTGGACACTGCACAACTGCATCGTAAGGGACACAGCACCTCTGCATCATCAAGGGCACACAGCACCGGGGCACCAGCCAAAGCTTTTGCATAAAAACAGTCTCCTCTTTCATTCACCATTGCCACCTTTTACATAGCCAACCTCATTACAGTTTTGCCCCCATTATATTAAATGCCCACCAACCACATCTCTTGCCATAAAAGCCCGATCCCACTTCCACAAGCTCTACACAGGGGTCCCACAAAACTACAAACTACAAGATAATACAAAACCCAAAACAGGCACGTGACACTACCATACAATTTTAACTGTAATAGCTAGCTACTACTTCTAGAAAGAGAGTTTACTAATGCAGTTATTGAAGGAGGAGCTATTACAGTTAAAACTAAAACAGCTACAGCTATTACCATAACTGCTGATATAATTACTGCTAAAATTACTGCTAAAATTACTATTAAAGCTACTAAAGACGTCGATGGGTTAAAGTATGGCAGCTTCCTAAGAGGAAGGAGAGATTAGAGTATATCTATTTACAGAGTCTACATTCTCGCTTGCTTGCTGGCTTGATTAAAGAGTACTAACTCTATTGATTACAGATTACAGAGTCGTAACTCCACTACTCTATTGCTTGCTGACGAAATAACTACAACCACTAGATATCACAACCGGCCCTTGCCTTCTTCCTTAGAAGTTAGGAGTTCACCTGCGTTAACTCGTTCACCCGCGTTATAACTCATTGGTGTTACTTCTTAGCTTTCGTCTAAGGAAATACCTTGCTTTAGTTTTAGCTCTGTTGCTACTTATGCCTTGTGCCTGCTTGCTGATGCAATAGCTACAGTTTCTGGAGCTAGTAAAAGTAATAAAGCTAAAGCAGGAACTGCGATTACAGGAACAAGAATTGCTATAACCGCAACAGGCAGTCGAGGAACTACTGCCAGTCAGGAAACTACAGCTAGTAAACAACTGCTGATGTTAACTTTCTCAAGCTAAGTACGTTCTGTTCATCCTAGTTTGTGGGGGAAAGGTGACATCCCTCAATCTTGATGAAAGTGTACTCTTGAGGCTAACTCCTTACTCGGTTGCCCTATAACGATCTGCACAGGGTTGGCCATCTAGAGGAGAATATATAGTTTGTCTTACATCTTTCACAATCTTGCCCATGGGTTTCAACTTCCTCATCCTCCATCTCACAAAGGAATCATAAAACAGGTTCATGTCAGTAGTGATAAAGAAGCGTCTCCCGTCACAACCCAACCCAAAAGCTTTAAGGTCCTCCATGGCAATTGGGGGAAAGTAGGTGAAGCAATTATATGGACCCTAGAACCTAGATATCTCATCATTAGAAAGGCCAAAATTACGCATAACCTCCACTGGTATACCTAACCACTTGATTTTCACGTAGTCTTGCACTTCTCTGGTGGTGCGCCTCCATTTGCATCCTCAAATTCTTGTGCGATTTCTACTTCCTCATCCACTTCACGTGGAAAAACAGGTGGATTGCCAAATTTTTGGATTTTTCGTGCAAGTCTATCATCTAAGGGCTTATGGGCATACCAGTGCAGTGGAAACCAAATGGCAAGAGGACATTGGCACTTCTAAGTCTATGATAAGCGGCAGCAAAATTCTAGCTTTGAAAGCGAGAATGCACGTCCAAGATGCAAATATCCATTCATATAGGGAGAGGGGAAGTTGCCAAAGAACTTGTCACCCAGCTCAGGAGGTCTTTCCCCAGGTTCAGCCCTGAAAACATCTCTTTTTTCCTACCATTCACGAACATCTTGCTGTCTCTGCAAGAGACGATCCCTCCTAGCAAAGCTTTTCCCACCCTCAGATGCCATGTGACAATGTTGTCGGAAACTGCAAACAAAACAAGACCATAACCAAACATCCTACTGCAGGAAGTAGTCACAGCCAAGCACTCAAAATTTACGGCAAATACTCCCTCTTTCTTTTCCTCACTCTCTTCACTTAGGTACCAAAAAGAGGAACCCATTTCAATTTGGCAAACACAGTAGTTCATTTGCTGGAAAGTATAACAAATATTTCAATTTCTATGAGCTCCTTCACCATCGGAAGAAAAATCCAGTGGGTGCACGAGAGAAACTATGACAAGACTCACTGGTAATGCTGAATTAAAGCCATTATTTTCCTTCACCTAATTTCTTATTCAGAGACTTAGGAGACTTATGCTTCATATAATTTCTTATTTAGAGACTCAAGCGATATTTCGCACCTCAAAACTTCAATAGAATCTCAAAAAAGAACCAAATAATCATTACAATCATACCAACAAGAATAACTACGCCTATGACATCAAGTAAAGAAGGAATTTCATATCTCATTAACTGCAACAGATATTAGAAATTTTAAGTTTCACTCTGACTTAATTCAAGGTGTATTAAAAGTCTCGTTAAATATTCACTAAACATGGAATCCAAATCACTAAAATATGCACAAAGTCAAGCCTGAGATATTTTCACATTGGGAAGTTACATTTCATCCACTCAAAATAACATTGATTCATCTAGACTAAAAACTGTTAGAAAACAAACCCGTGAATCTAAACTCACGGAATCTCTCAAGATCTCACCGCACACACAAAGAGAATATTAGTCAAGTAAAGAACACACAGAAATTACGAGGTTCGGGATAATCCCTACGTCCCCGGCCTAAGGAGCAATTCTTCACTATGATGAGGAGGGCTTACAGTGCTTACAGAAAAACCTCTGTTTTCTCTCAATCTCTCTTAACCTCATACCTAGGTTTCCCCATAAGGTTTCCTTTTATACAAGTACCAAGGAAACCCAAATAGAATAGGACTAGGAGACCTAAATAGAATAAGACTGGGAAACCCATATAAACTACCCACAATACAAATATGGTAGTTACATAATTACCCTTACTAATTTACTCCAAACCTAACAATTTCCCCATTTTGGAGTAACATTCGTGCAACATCCCTGCACCATAAGAGAAAGAACATTGCTCCCTAGACTTGACTCTACTTGGAGTCCATTCCAGCAACCCGCTGACAAGTCTCTAGCTTGTCTCTTGTCAGCGGCTTCGTCAACATGTCTGCTCCATTATCATCAGTGTGAATCTTCACAAGATCTAACTGCTTGGATTCTAATACATCTCTAATCCAATGATATCTGACATCAATGTGCTTAGACCTTGAATGAGATGACGTGTTCTTACTGAGGCGGATGGAGCTTTGGTTGTCGCTATAAAGGATAACCATCCCTTGTTTTATACCAAGTTCTTGAAGAAACGTCTTCATCCATAGAACTTCTTTTCCACCCTCAGTGATTGCTATATACTCTGCTTCTGTTGTAGACAAAGCAACACAATCCTGTAGCCTAGACTGCCATGAAACTGCTCCCCCTGTGAAGGTGAGCATGTACCCTGTTGTAGATCTCCTTCCATCATGGTCACCAGCCATATCTGCATCTGTGTATCCAACCAATACAGGCTCATCATTACCAAAACACAAACACAACTTAGGAGTTCCTTTAAGGTACCTGAGTATCCACTTCACAGCTTCCCAATGCATTTTACCAGGATCTGAAAGAAAACGACTAACTACTCCAACTGCATGAGCAATATCTGGTCTAATGCTTACTGCTGCATACATCAAGCTACCAACCGCAGATGCGTAAGGTGTTTTCTTCATATATTCAACATCACTCTTACTTTCAGGCTTCTGCTCCTTACTCAGCTTGAAATGACTTGCAAATGGAGTACTTACTACTTTTGCTTTGTCCATGTCAAATCTCTGAAGTATCTTCTCTATATACTTCTCCTGAGATAGTCATAACTTTCCATTTTCTCTGTTGCGTTTAACTTCCATACCAAGGATTCGCTTTACCGGTCCCAAATCTTTCATAGCAAAAGACTTGCCTAAATCCTTCTTCAGCTCAGCAATCTTCTTAATGTCCTGGCCAACAATCAACATATCATCAACATATAAGAGTAGGATGACAAAATCACCACCTGGAAAGTGCTTCACAAACACACAATGATCTGAGCTGGTCTTGTTATAACCGTGTTGTAACATGGATGACTCAAACTTCTTGTACCATTGACGAGGTGCTTGTTTTAGACCATACAAGCTTTTCTTCAGTCGACATACAAGATTCTCCTTGCCCTTCTCTATGAAGCCCTCAGGTTGCTCCATATAAATCTCTTCCTCCAAGTCTCCATGAAGGAATGCAGTCTTCACATCAAGTTGTTCTACCTCCAAGTTTAGTCTAGCAGCCAAACCAAGAATAACTCTGATTGAAGACATCCTTACCACAGGAGAGAAAATCTCCTCAAAGTCAATACCTTTCTTCTGACCATAACCCTTCACAACTAACCGTGCCTTGTACCTTGGTAGTGGATTATTCTCTTCTGACTTCAACTTGTACACCCACTTATTTTTAAGTGCTCTCCTACCCTTAGGCAACAACACAAGATCATAAGTGTGGTTTTCCCGCAAGGAATTCATCTCCTCTCGCATAGCTTTCTTCCACTCTTTCTTGTGCTCACATTCATTAGCTTCCTCATAGCATTGCGGTTCTCCCCCATCAGTTAGCATCAAGTACTCATGTGGTGGATATTTCATCGAAGTTTGACACTCTCTACTAGATCTTCTCACTGGGGGCTGGGTTGATGGCTCAACTGAATGATTATCAACATGTCCTTCAGATTCTTCAACAACTGGAGTTTCAGGAACTTCTTCACTTGTTACATCCTCAAGTGGCTCTTCCCATGTAGTTCCCCCTTCATGTGCACTTACTGGGGAAGAAGAAGGTGGGATTATATCCTTAAGACTTTCATTAACAACTCTTGGCTTTTCAGTCTTCTTAAGATCTTCAATAGTCTGATCTTCAAAGAAAATAACATCTCTGCTTCTAATCAGTTTCTTTGCAGTTGGATCCCACAATTTGTATCCAAAAACATCATGTCCATAGCCCAAGAAGATGCAATCTCGAGCTTTATCATCAAGCTTGTTCCTCTCGTCCTTAGGAATGTGAACAGACACCCTGCAGCCAAATACTCTCAAGTGCTTGAAAGAAACCTCCTTACCAGTCCATACTCTCTCAGGTAGATCACCTTCTAATGGAACTGAAGGAGACAAGTTAATAAGATCTACTGCAATACACATAGCTTCACCCCAAAATGACTGAGATAATCCAGAATGTGAAAGCATACACCTGATCCTCTCAACTATAGTTCTGTTCATCCGTTCTGCAACCCCATTATGCTCTGGAGTTTTAGGAACTGTCTTCTCAAGCCTGATACCCTGAGTTTTACAATATTCTTCAAACGGCCCTCTGTATTCACCTCCATTATCTGCACGGACGCACTTCAGTTTCCTTCCAGTTGCTCTCTCAACCATAGCATGAAATTGTTTGAAGACCTCTAAAACCTGATCCTTAGTCTTCAGTGCATAAGCCCATACCTTTCTAGAATGATCATCAATGAAGGTAACAAAATACATAGCGCCACCAAGAGTTTTCACCTTCAACATACACACATCTGAATGAATCAAATCAAGAACATGTTTTCTTCTAGACAGGGGTCTTCTCCGAAATGAGACTCTACGTTGCTTTCCAGCTAAGCAATGATCACAAGGCTTCAACTGCAAAACAGCACCACTGACTCCTGATATGATTTTGTTCTTTATCAAATGCTGAAGTCCCTTCTCACTGAGATGTCCAAGTCGCTTGTGCCACAACTCCATGTGATTATCTTCCACCACATTACCTTGCTTTTCTGAATACTAGCTTCAGTCTTATAGAGAGTACTGACCTTCTGTCCTTTTGCAAGTACAAGAGAACCTCTACTAAGTTTCCATTTACCGCCACCAAAGTAGTTATCATATCCCTCATCATCAAGGACACCAGTAGAGATCAAGTTGAAACAAATCTCAGGGACATGTCTGACATTCTTCAGAACTAGCTTACATCCAACACTAATCTCCAAGACTACATCTCCAATGCCAACTATCTTTGCATGTGCATTATTTCCCAAGCTAACACACCCAAAATCACCACCTGAATAAGATGTGAAGAACCTTTCATGTGGGGTAACATGAAAAGAGGCACTTGTGTCAACAATCCAAGACGAAACCTGACATGAGATGTTGATCTGAGAATCACAAAAGATCATAATATCCCCAATACCGGATGTAGTTGCCACTGTATCTTTTTCAACTTCCTTTTCTCCATTCCTTGATTCTTCTCCCTTGAGTATTCTGCAGTCTCTCTTATAATGGCCAGACTTACCACAATGATAACACTTGACATCTTTCCTCGAACGTGAGACTCCACGTGATCTATAAGAATTTGGTGCTCTACTCTTGCTTCTGTCTCTATTTCTGTCTACATATCTGTTTCTCCCCCTCCTTTCTGTAACCAATACTTCTGTATGTCCATGTGCTCCTTGCTCAATTATTTTGGTTTCTTCATTAAGCAAACCTTCATGGACTGACTTCATACTCAGAATGCCGCCCGGAGCTGAGTTTATGAGAGTGACTACCAATGTCTACCAACTATCAGGTAAGTTACTTAACAATAACATTGCTTGCAGTTCATCTTCCAGAACAATCTTTGCTGTTGCTAACTGATTCACCAAAGACTTAAACTCACTCAAGAACTCTGTCATCGGCCGTCCTACCTTGTACTTTAAGTTAATTAACCTCTTAAGTAGGGAAACCTTATTCTGAGGAGTCTTGCGTTCATAGAGAGCCTCAAGCTTCTTCCATAACTCACTAGCTTTAGTCTCATGCGCAATATGGTGATAGATACTGTCCTCAACAAATTGTCTAATTTGAGAGACAATTTTCTTATACAACTTCTCCCATTCTTTATCAGTCCGCTTCTCAGGCCTAGCAGAATCTCCTTCCACAACATCATACAGATCTCTACTAATCAAGTAATCTTCCATCCGCGGCTTCCAAGTTTGGAAATTAGATGAATTTAACATGATCATACCTTTACCAGAAGTATTCATATCATCCATCACAACAACAATAAACTCCCCTTTGACTTCCCCCTCAAATAGGAATCAAAAGTGCAAAATTACCAAAATACCCCTCAACAAATGCCAACCAAATTGACCAAAATACCCTCTAATTATGCCCAAAAATAGTCAAATATCTCCCAAAAAAATATCAGAAAAATACTGCAAAAATTAGCACAGAAATCACCAGAAAATTCTGTTCGGTCAAAGTCATCGGTCAACGGTCAACAGTCAACAGTCAACGCTCAATCGGTCAACAGAGGCAATAAAGAATTTCAAAGAGACCGTTGTGTATCATATTTATACAAGGCAATAAAGATGATATGAAAAGATGATATGGAGGATTATACAAGTATCACTTATATACAGGAATTTCAAAGAGACCGTTGTGTATCAACGGTTAGTTTTTGAGATTGAATTTGAATTTTATTTTGAAGATGTATCGTCTATTGTTGGAGAAACTGAAAAAGGGATTTCAGAGGTTGTTGGCTTAGAATGATGAGCAGATACTTTTTCAGAGGAGGGGGCCATCTTGGACTTTTCTTTATTGTCTTGACGTGAATGCTTCTTTCCTGGATAGATACTTTCTTTAAAAAAATATGAAAAGATGATATGGAGGATTATACAAGTATCACTTATATACAAGAATTTCAAAGAGACCGTTGTGTATCAACGGTTTGTTTTTGAGTTTGAATTTGAATTTGATTTTGAAGATGTATCGTGTATTGTTGGAGAAACTGAAAAAGGGATTTCAGAGGTTGTCGGCTTAGAATGATGAGCAAATACTTTTTCAGAGGAGGGGGCCATCTTGGACTTTTCTTTATTGCCTTGACGTGAATGCTTCTTTCCTGGATAGATACTTTCTTTAAAAAAATATGAAAAGATGATATGGAGGATTATACAAGTATCACTTATATACAAGAATTTCAAAGAGACCGTTGTGTATCAACGGTTTGTTTTTGAGTTTGAATTTGAATTTGATTTTGAAGATGTATCGTGTATTGTTGGAGAAACTGAAAAAGGGATTTCAGAGGTTGTCAGCTTAGAATGATGAGCAAATACTTTTTCAGAGGAGGGGGCCATCTTGGACTTTTCTTTATTGCCTTGACGTGAATGCTTCTTTTCTGGATAGATACTTTCTTTAAAAAAATATGAAAAGATGATATGGAGGATTATACAAGTATCACTTATATACAAGAATTTCAAAGAGACCGTTGTGTATCAACGGTTTGTTTTTGAGTTTGAATTTGAATTTGATTTTGAAGATGTATCGTGTATTGTTGGAGAAACTGAAAAAGGGATTTCAGAGGTTGTCAGCTTAGAATGATGAGCAGATACTTTTTCAGAGGAGGGGGCCATCTTGGACTTTTCTTTATTGCCTTGACGTGAATGCTTCTTTTCTGGATAGATACTTTCTTTAAAAAAATATGAAAAGATGATATGGAGGATTATACAAGTATCACTTGTATACAACAATTTCAAAGAGACCGTTGTGTATCAACGATTTGTTTTTGAGTTTGAATTTGAATTTGAATTTGAAGATGTATCGTGTATTGTTGGAGAAACTGAAAAAGGGATTTCAGAGGTTGTCGGCTTAGAATGATGAGCAGATACTTTTTCAGAGGAGGGGGCCATCTTGGACTTTTCTTTATTGCCTTGACGTGAATGCTTCTTTTCTGGATAGATACTTTCTTTAAAAAAATATGAAAAGATGATATGGAGGATTATACAAGTATCACTTATATACAAGAATTTCAAAGAGACCGTTGTGTATCAACGGTTTGTTTTTAAGTTTGAATTTGAATTTGACTTTGAAGATGTACCGTGTATTGTTGGAGAAACTGAAAAAGGGATTTCAGAGGTTGTCGGCTTAGAATGATGAGCAAATACTTTTTCAGAGGAGGGGGCCATCTTGGACTTTTCTTTATTGCCTTGACGTGAATGCTTCTTTTCTGGATAGATACTTTCTTTAAAAAAATATGAAAAGATGATATGGAGGATTATACAAGTATCACTTATATACAAGAATTTCAAAGAGACCGTTGTGTATAAAGTTAATCGTCAATTTAAGATTTAAATCTTTTGATTTATTTTTAATTTCAACTATTTGGATTTAAATGTGGCATACGATTTTAGAATCAAATGGTAAGATTTAAATTTTCTGATTAGTTTTAAATCAATGGCTTCATTTAAATAAGCATATTAATTTTTATATTAACGGCTAAAGGATTTAAATCTTCCAATTTATTTCTTAATCCAACTATTTGAATTTAAATATGGTATACAATTTGAAAACGGAAAATTTACTGATCAATTTTACATCAACTACTTGATTTTAATTTACATATTGATTTCTAAATTAACAACCCCATTTAAATCTTCTAGTTTATTTTTAAATCCAATGGTTGGAATTTAAATTTTAAACATGATTTGAAATTTTTAGATTTTAAATCTAATGGCTGGATTTAAATATGTCATATGACTTTTAAATCAACTTTATGATTTAAATCATTGGTCTAATTTGAATATGCATATTGACTTTTAAATTAATAGTTGCTTAAATCTTTTGGTTTATTTTTAAATTTAAATGTTGGAATTTAAATCTAAAATTCGATTTTATACTTACAACTTGTAGATCCAATGATTAGATTGAAGTATTCCATATGATTTTCAAATAGACAATATGATTTAAGTTTGTTGATCAATTTTAAATTAGTGGCTTGATTCAAATATGCATATCAATGTTTAAATTAATAGGATAAGTTAAATCTTTTGGGTTATTATACATCCAACATTTGTATTTTTAATCTAAAATTTGATTTTAAACCTATAGATTTTAGATCCAATTCCTAGATTTAAGTCTACCATACCATTTTCAAATTGAATGTAGTTCTCTGGCCGTTAATATAAAAATTAATATGCTTATTTAAATGAAGCCATTAATTTAAAACTAATCAAAAAATTTAAATCTTACCATTTGATTCTAAAATCGTATGCCACATTTAAATCCAAATAGTTGAAATTAAAAATAAATCAAAAGATTTAAATCTTAAATTGACGATTAACTTTAAATCTTTCCATTTGTTTCTAAATTGAATTGTTTGGATTTAAATATGGCATAAGATTTTAAAATTGGCTGATTATTTTTAAATCAATGGCTTCATTTAAATAGGCATATTAATTTTTATATTAACGGCTAAAGGATTTAAATCTTCCAATTTATTTCTTAATCCAACTATTTGAATTTAAATATGGTATACAATTTGAAAACGGAAAATTTACTGATCAATTTTACATCAACTACTTGATTTTAATTTACATATTGATTTCTAAATTAACAACCCCATTTAAATCTAAAATTCGATTTTATACTTACAACTTGTAGATCCAATGATTAGATTGAAGTCTTCCATATGATTTTCAAATAGACAATATGATTTAAGTTTGTTGATCAATTTTAAATTAGTGGCTTGATTCAAATAGGATAACTTATCAATGTTTAAATTAACAGGATAAGTTAAATCTTTTGGGTTATTATACATCCAACATTTGTATTTTTAATCTAAAATTTGATTTTAAACCTATAGATTTTAGATCCAATTCCTAGATTTAAGTCTACCATACAATTTTCAAATTGAATGTAGTCCTCCGGCCGTTAATATAAAAATTAATATGCTTATTTAAATGAAGCCATTGATTTAAAACTAATCAGAAAATTTAAATCTTACCATTTGATTCTAAAATCGTATGCCACATTTAAATCCAAATAGTTGAAATTAAAAATAAATCAAAAGATTTAAATCTTAAATTGATGATTAACTTTAAATCTTTCCATTTGTTTCTAAATTGAATTGTTTGGATTTAAATGTGGCATAAGATTTTAAAATTGGCTGATTATTTTTAAATCAATGGCTTCATTTAAATAGGCATATTAATTTTTATATTAACGGCTAAAGGATTTAAATCTTCCAATTTATTTCTTAATCCAACTATTTGAATTTAAATATGGTATACAATTTGAAAACGGAAAATTTACTGATCAATTTTACATCAACTACTTGATTTTAATCGACATATTGATTTCTAAATTAACAACCCCGTTTAAATCTTCTAGTTTATTTTTAAATCCAATGGTTGGAATTTAAATTTTAAACATGATTTGAAATTTTTAGATTTTAAATCTAATGGCTTGATTTAGATATGTCATATGACTTTTAAATCAACTTTATGATTTAAATCATTGGTCTAATTTGAATATGCATATTGACTTTTAAATTAATAGCGGCTTAAATCTTTTGGTTTATTTTTAAATTTAAATGTTGAAATTTAAATCTAAAATTCGATTTTATACTTAGATCCAATGATTAGATTGAAGTCTTCCATATGATTTTCAAATAGACAATATGATTTAAGTTTGTTGATCAATTTTAAATTAGTGGCTTGATTCAAATATGCATATCAATGTTTAAATTAGCAGAATAAGTTAAATCTTTTGGGTTATTATACATCCAACATTTGTATTTTTAATCTAAAATTTGATTTTAAACCTATAGATTTTAGATCCAATTCCTAGATTTAAGTCTACCATACAATTTTCAAATTGAATGTAGCCCTCCGGCCGTTAATAGGCATACCTTCGTGTAGCCTCCATTTCTTCTTTATAAATAGCCTTCATTTATGCAAAGACTTGACGGATTAAAGCCCTCATTTCTTCTCGCGGTTGGGGCAAACCTTTTTGCAGACGAACAAAGAAATCTTCCCGTGTACTGTTTTCACAGAACAATCGGCAATCCCTGGGATCAGAACTGCTCTGATACCATTTGTCGCAGTCTTCCGAGATCCCAATCAGAGCTTGGTTTGAGCGGGGTTGATTTGGATTTGTAGGAGTCATCTTCCCTGCATCAGAGTGGACACAGCACACCCGATCATAATGGAAATGGCACATCAGCATCATATTGGACACTGCACAACTGCATCATAAGGGACACAGCACCTCTGCATCATCAAGGGCACACAGCACCGGGGCACCAGCCAAAGCTTTTGCATAAAAACAGTCTCCTCTTTCATTCACCATTGCCACCTTTTACATAGCCAACCTCATTACAGTTTTGCCCCCATTATATTAAATGCCCACCAACCACATCTCTTGGCATAAAAGCCCGATCCCACTTCCACAAGCTCTACACAGGGGTCCCACAAAACTACAAACTACAAGATAATACAAAACCCAAAACAGGCACGTGACACTACCATACAATTTTAACTGTAATAGCTAGCTACTACTTCTAGAAAGAGAGTTTACTAATGCAGTTATTGAAGGAGGAGCTATTACAGTTAAAACTAAAACAGCTACAGCTATTACCATAACTGTTGATATAATTACTGCTAAAATTACTGCTAAAATTACTATTAAAGCTACTAAAGACGTCGATGGGTTAAAGTATGGCAGCTTCCTAAGAGGAAGGAGAGATTAGAGTATATCTATTTCCAGAGTCTACATTCTCACTTGCTTGCTGGCTTGATTAAAGAGTACTAGCTCTATTGATTACGGATTACAGAGTCATAACTCGACTGCTCTATTGCTTGCTAACAAAATAACTACAACCATTAGATATCACAACCGTCCCTTGCCTTCTTCCCTAGAAGTTAGGAGTTCACCTGCGTTAACTCGTTCACCTGCTTTACAACCCATTGGTGTTACTTCTTAGCTTTCGTCTAAGGAAATACCTTGCCTTAGTTTTAGCGTTGTTGCTACTTATGCCTTCTGCCTGCTTGCTGATGCAATAGCTGTAGTTTCTGGAGCTAGTAAAAGCAATAAAGCTAAAGTAGGAACTGCGATTACAGGAACAAGAATTGCTATAACCAGAACAGGCAGTCGAGGAACTACTGCCAATCAGGAAGCTACAGCTAGTAAACAACAGGTGATGTTAACTTTCTCAAGCTAAGTACGTTCTGTTCATCCTAGTTTGTGGGGGAAAGGTGACATCCCTCAATCTTGATGAAAGTGTACTCTTGAGGCTAACTCCTTACTCGGTTGCCCTATAACGATCTGCACAGGGTTGGCCATCTAGAGGAGAATATATGGTTTGTCTTACATCTTTCACAATCTTGCCCATGGGTTTCAACTTCCTCATCCTCCATCTCACAAAGGAATCATAAAACAGGTTCATGTCAGTAGTGATAAAGAAGCGTCTCCCGTCACAACCCAACCCAAAAGCTTTAAGGTCCTCCATGGCAATTGGGGGAAAGTAGGTGAAGCAATTATATGGACCCTAGAACCTAGATATCTCATCATTAGAAAGGCCAAAATTACGCATAACCTCCACTGGTATACCTAACCACTTGATTTTCACGTAGTCTTGCACTTCTCTGGTGGTGCGCCTCCATTTGCATCCTCAGATTCTTGTGCGATTTCTACTTCCTCATCCACTTCACGTGGAAAAACAGGTGGATTGCCAAATTTTTGGATTTTTCGTGCAAGTCTATCATCTAAGGGCTTATGGGCATACCAGTGCAGTGGAAACCAAATGGCAAGAGGACATTGGCACCTCTAAGTCTATGATAAGCGGCAGCAAAATTCTAGCTTTGAAAGCGAGAATGCACGTCTAAGACGCAAATATCCATTCATATAGGGAGAGGGGAAGTTGCCAAAGAACTTGTCACCCAGCTCAAGAGGTCTTTCCCCAGGTTCAGCCCTGAAAACATCTCTTTTTTCCTACCATTCACGAACATCTTGCTGTCTCTGCAAGAGACGATCCCTCCTAGCAAAGCTTTTCCCACCCTCAGATGCCATGTGACAATGTTGTCGGAAACTGCAAACAAAACAAGACCATAACCAAACATCCTATTGCAGGAAGTAGTCACAGCCAAGCACTCAAAATTTACGGCAAATACTCCCTCTTTCTTTTCCTCACTCTCTTCACTTAGGTACCAAAAAGAGGAACCCATTTCAATTTGGCAAACACAGTAGTTCATTTGCTGGAAAGTATAACAAATATTTCAATTTCTATGAGCTCCTTCACCATCGGAAGAAAAATCCAGTGGGTGCACGAGAGAAACTATGACAAGACTCACTGGTAATGCTGAATTAAAGCCATTATTTTCCTTCACCTAATTTCTTATTCAGAGACTTAGGAGACTTATGCTTCACATAATTTCTTATTTAGAGACTCAAGCGATATTTCGCACCTCAAAACTTCAATAGAATCTCAAAAAAGAACCAAATAATCATTACAATCATACCAACAAGAATAACTACGCCTATGACATCAAGTAAAGAAGGAATTTCATATCTCATTAACTGCAACAGATATTAGAAATTTTAAGTTTCACTCTGACTTAATTCAAGGTGTATTAAAAGTCCCGTTAAATATTCACTAAACATGGAATCCAAATCACTAAAATATGCACAAAGTCAAGCCTGAGATATTTTCACATTGGGAAGTTACATTTCATCCACTCAAAATAACATTGATTCATCTAGACTAAAAACTGTTAGAAAACAAACCCGTGAATCTA
>JAKISB010000012.1:78525-111767 GCA_028551475.1 Casuarina equisetifolia
CTTAACTTCTCAATGGAGAGCGAATCATGTTTTTAAGGCCCACTTTAAGTTGCACAAAATCCATAACAAAAAGTACAACTAGTTGTACTTCAAGTCAAGAGCTTGCAGTTGTCTTCAAAATAATTTGCGCTTTTGACATGCAACAAATATAGCTAGTGAACCCAAAACTCAATTTTTACACCAAACTAGATGCACTTGAAGGACACATAAAAGTAAAAGCCGTGGATGGGATCAGTAATATTGATGTGACAATCGTCTGCCAATGCAAGGTAGTTTGGAGAAAAGAAATACACAACCAAAGTTACAGATATGCATAAAACAATATATTCTGATGTATACAAGAAAATGAAGACAAAGTGATGATAGCAATTGCCACCAGATAACATTAAAAATAAAAAAAATAAAAAAATAAAGAATAGAAAAAGATAATCTGGGGAGATTGAAACAAGGACGGATCAACCTGTTTGCAATGTTATACGAAAATGAGATAAAGATTAGAAAGTAAATAAAGAAAGAACAAAATAAGGTGGCTCAACCCTAGAGTTTGAATGTACAATAAACAGGACCCAAGAAACTACGTCTTTATTATTTATTAGGTTAGAAACATATAACATCCCATACATATATAAAGAATTCAATCATTTCAAAACAGAAAGTTAACATCAATTTGTCACATCTGAATAACACAACAATGTAATTGATTGCTACAATCCAATGATTAGGTCCTTCAAATCAATCATTTGACTCACTTTTATTATGTGGAAAGCAAATCATATTTCATACTAACAATATGGTATTTACAAGTTTACTGTAAACAAATCCAGTGTCATAAAATACACTAATTGGAGTGCATCCAGGTCCCTAGACCAATTGCAGAGGGCTAAATTTGGAAAAACATCTATCACAGCACCAAAGCATCATGAATGGTGGTGCTCCTTGAATGACATGAAATGATACATCAATCAGTACGCATATTAGTGATACTCATAGCCTCACCACCCGAAGCACTGTACCAAGTGATACTCAGAAAATTAGCCAATTGCTTTTCCAACTGTGATCAGCCACAGTTAATCACTTGTTAAACATTGATGGAAGATGTAATCAGCAATTAACTATTGTGCTCACGCATTGGAACTCAATCTATTACTGTAACTACTGAAAATAATACTTCTAAATGCTTGGGGATCGTATTCTCTAGCCAATTTAGTGAATCAACCCAAGAAAAACCATTTCCACCTCTGAGACGTCATCTAGATGATTCTTGAGCAACATCTATCTCTAGGTTGCAAATTTGAAAACCAACTAACATTGGTCCAATTCTTCACCGATGTGGAAAGCAAGAAAAACAACTTTTCCCCAGTAACAACAAAGACCACATGTGCTCAAAGTGAAGACACATTATAACAAGGGCTACCCCCTCTTAACTCTAGGTCTCAGGGAAAGCCAAAATTTACCAGGGCATATTTGAACCACCCAGAGATTAAGCTGAGATCAGACAAGCATAGAACTGTTTAAAGTAGACATCTTTTGAGATTCAATCTACTAATTAAGCATATAATCAATCCACTCGTATCAAGCAACTACACTCATTTCATGACCTCCACACATGATATTACTTCAAATATGCACCACACGAAGAATGAGCCTAAATTCTTTGGAGACACATCTATACAGCCCACAACAAAATGTACAACTTAGAAGGATGCAGGAAAAATGGAGGTTGCCTGCTATACGATCAAAAGTAACTGAAAGGAGAAACAGAATATTCTATAGGAAGGTCCCATTGGAAATGAAAAGAGCTAAAAGCTTTTTTTATAGAAATAACAGAGTGCTCAAAACAGCAAAAGAGCCTAATCTTGTGCTGACATAATCAAGGACTACAAAATCAACTCAACTCAATTATGCTTAAATCTCAATTTAAAAGGGGTCAGCTGAGCCTATAAACAGAGTCGTAAAAGAACTTGCAAAACTAGAAATAAATTTCCAGGCTAAACTTTACATGAAATTTCAAAATAGTCATACGCAAAATTCTACCAACTTTAATAATAAAATGCCCAATAAATTGAAAGTTTTAAAATCATCCACTCTTATATTTCACTTCACCACTGATTTAATTTTTTGCTAAGATTTCCATGGTGTTTCCAATCATATTTGTATTAGTCTTACGGTAAAAATGTACAATGTAATGATGTGTGAGAATCAACACATTTACCTTCTCTTTTCTTCCTCTTCTCTTTTCAGTTTCTCAGTGGCATTTTTTCGCTCAGCAGACGCAATACTTGGACTCCGCGACTTGGGCAAAGGAGGTAAAGAGCTACTCCTGCTTCTAGGTCTTCCGTGTCGCCTAGGTGTTGGAGACCGATTTCGGTGCCGGTTGGATGGAGAGCGGCTTCCATGGCGACGTGAGGAACTAGAATGACTTCTTCGCCTGCTCCATAGAATAAAACACTATCATATAAGACCAACCGGAGCTAAAAAATCTCAGACATGGAAAACAAACTTCCCATTAGAATAGGCAAGAGAAAAATAAAAGTGCCTTCAGTTTATAACTTCCGCATTATTTCAAGCATACATAAACACTCTCTTGGTATAACTGGTATCCAAAGGTTCAGACTTAACCGTACAGAGCGAAAAACAGCACCAATAAACAACCAAAGACACAATCAACAACAGTCGCCAGAAGTATTTCTGTCATATGTGACGTTCTTACCATCGGTACTGAACTTATTCTCAATTAGGGTGCAAAAGAGAATTTTTCCCATAAGAAGAAGGAGGAGGAGGAGGAGGAGGAGGAGAAGAAAGGGAAACGGCAATGGGGTTTGTAAAGTGACTTGAAAAATCACAACGCATCAAGGAGAGGTGTTTGAAGCACCTAGAGTGAGAAGTGGAATAGGGAGAGCGGCTTCGGCTTCGATCCCTTCGGCTCCTTCGGCTGTGGCGGTGGTGAGACACAGGGGACGCCGGTGAGTATCTCCTTCGGTAAGACGGCGAGCGAGACAGACTATGGGGCATCTTTTCTTCTCCAATGTTTCAAAGCCTGGGCCTTCGCTGCTTCATTTTCTTCTTCAAGGGAATCAGTCAAAGGCCTCCTCCTATATCATGTTCACTATTATTTTAGTGTCAAATTTTTGGTACTCCAAGGGCCTTCATTTTCAAGATGAGAACGAGTCTGAGCCAGGTCCCATCTGGTCATCCATATTTATGGTAGAAACCCTTCTCAATTAGACAACGAACGGTTGAAGGATTCTCTGAATTCTCACTTGTTATAACTTTTTGTTCGTGGTCAATTCCATCAACTCTCATGTTCTGTTACTAGAAATATATCACCTTCATTACCAATCTCTATTATCACAAGCATTTTCTGTTTGATAATTCAATGGCTACCTAGAAAGGGGACGGTCTTTAAATTAGGTTAGGTAACAATTTTTTTTCCATTTATTTGAAAATTATTAATTTATAAGTTTCTTTCCTTTTTTTTTTGGCTAAATATTTAGATCCGAAACATGCAACTCATATTTGCAGTAAAGCAAAATGTAAGTACAAAGTACAACTTAGCACCTTCATCCACTTTTTTCAAAAAAAAAAAACTCTTGACACATCTTTTCTTCAAATTCAAATTCAAACTCAAAAACAAACCGTTGATACACATTGGTCTTTTTGAAATTCTTGTATATAAGTGATACTTGTATAATCCTCCATATCATCTTTTCATATTTTTTTAAAGAAAGTATCAATCCAGAAAAGAAGCATTCACGTCAAGACAATAAAGAAAAGTGCAAGATGGCCCCCTCCTCTGAAAAAGTATCTGCTCATCATTCTAAGCCGACAACCTCTGAAATCCCTTTTTCAGTTTCTCCCACAATACACGATACATCTTCAAAATCAAATTCAAATTCAAACTCAAAAACAAACCGTTGATACACAACGGTCTCTTTGAAATTCCTGTATATAAGTGATACTTGTATAATCCTCCATATCATCTTTTCATATTTTTTTAAAGAAAGTATCTATCCAGAAAAGAAGCATTCACGTCAAGGCAATAAAGAAAAGTCCAAGATGGCCCCCTCCTCTGAAAAAGTATCTGCTCATCATTCTAAGCCGACAACCTCTGAAATCCCTTTTTCAGTTTCTCCAACAATACACGATACATCTTCAAAATCAAATTCAAATTCAAACTCAAAAACAAACCGTTGATACACAACGGTCTCTTTGAAATTCCTGTATATAAGTGATACTTGTATAATCCTCCATATCATCTTTTCATATCATCTTTATTGCCTTGTATAAAGATGATACACAACGGTCTCTTTGAAATTCTTTATTGCCTCCGTTGACCGATTGAGCGTTGACTGTTGACTGTTGACCGTTGACTTTGACTGAACAGAATTTTCAGGTGATTTCTGTGCCAATTTTTACAGTATTTTTCTGGTATTTTTTTGGGAGATATTTGACTATTTTTAGGCATAATCAGAAGGGTATTTTGGTCAATTTGGTTGGCATTTGTTGAGGGGTATTTTGGTAATTTTGTACTTTTGATTCCTATTTGAGGGGGAAGTCAAAGGGGAGTTTATTTTTGTTGTGATGGATGATATGAATACTTCTAGTAAAGGTATGATCATGTTAAATTCATCTAATTTCCAAACTTGGAAGCCGCGGATGGAAGATTACTTGATTAGTAGAGATCTGTATGATGTTGTGGAAGGAGATTCTGCTAGGCCTGAGAAGCGGACTGATAAAGAATGGGAGAAGTTGTATAAGAAAATTGTCTCTCAAATTAGACAATTTGTTGAGGACAGTATCTATCACCATATTGCGCATGAGACTAAAGCTAGTGAGTTATGGAAGAAGCTTGAGGCTCTCTATGAACGCAAGACTCCTCAGAATAAGGTTTCCCTACTTAAGAGGTTAATTAACTTAAAGTACAAGGTAGGACGGCCGATGACAGAGTTCTTGAGTGAGTTTAAGTCTTTGGTGAATCAGTTAGCAACAGTAAAGATTGTTCTGGAAGATGAACTGCAAGCAATGTTATTGTTAAGTAACTTACCTGATAGCTGGCAGACATTGGTAGTCACTCTCACAAACTCAGCTCCGGGCGGCATTCTGAGTATGAAGTCAGTCCATGAAGGTTTGCTTAATGAAGAAACCAGAATAATTGAGCAAGGAGCACATGGACATACAAAAGTATTGGTTACAGAAAGGAGGGGGAGAAACAGATATGTAGACAGAAATAGAGACAGAAGCAAAAGTAGAGGTAGAAGCAAGAGTAGAGCACCAAATTCTGATAGATCACGTGGAGTCTCACGTTCGAGGAAAGATGTCAAGTGTTATCATTGTGGTAAGTCTGGCCATTATAAGAGAGACTGCAGAATACTCAAGGGAGAAGAATCAAGGAATGGAGAAAAGGAAGTTGAAAAAGATACAGTGGCAACTACATCCAGTATTGGGGATATTATGATCTTTTGTGATTCTCAGATCAACATCTCATGTCAGGTTTCGTCTTAGATTGTTGACACAAGTGCCTCTTTTCATGTTACCCCACATGAAAGGTTCTTCACATCTTATTCAGGTGGTGATTTTGGGTGTGTTAGCTTGGGAAATAATGCACATGCAAAGATAGTTGGCATTGGAGATGTAGTCTTGGAGATTAGTGTTGGATGTAAGCTAGTTCTGAAGAATGTCAGACATGTCCCTGAGATTTGTTTCAACTTGATCTCTACTGGTGTCCTTGATGATGAGGGATATGATAACTACTTTGGTGGCGGTAAATGGAAACTTAGTAGAGGTTCTCTTGTACTTGCAAAAGGACAGAAGGTCAGTACTTTCTATAAGACTGAAGCTAGTATTCAGAAAAGCAAGGTAATGTGGTGGAAGATAATCACATGGAGTTATGGCATAAGCAACTTGGACATCTCAGTGAGAAGGGACTTCAGCATTTGATAAAGAACAAAATCATATCAGGAGTCAGTGGTGCTGTTTTGCAGTTGAAGCCTTGTGATCATTGCTTAGCTGGAAAGCAACGTAGAGTCTCATTTCGGAGAAGACCCCCGTCTAGAAGAAAACATGTTCTTGATTTGATTCATTCAGATGTGTGTATGTTGAAGGTGAAAACTCTTGGTGGCGCTATGTATTTTGTTACCTTCATTGATGATCATTCTAGAAAGGTATGGGCTTATGCACTGAAGACTAAGGATCAGGTTTTAGAGGTCTTCAAACAGTTTCATGCTATGGTTGAGAGAGCAACTGGAAGGAAACTGAAGTGCGTCCGTGCAGATAATGGAGGTGAATACAGAGGGCCGTTTGAAGAATATTGTAAAACTCAGGGTATCAGGCTTGAGAAGACAGTTCCTAAAACTCCAGAGCATAATGGGGTTACAGAACAGATGAACAGAACTATAGTTGAGAGGATCAGGTGTATGCTTTCACATTCTGGATTATCTCAGTCATTTTGGAGTGAAGCTATGTGTATTGCAGTAGATCTTATTAACTTGTCTCCTTCAGTTCCATTAGAAGGTGATCTACCTGAGAGAGTATGGACTGGTAAGGAGGTTTCTTTCAAGCACTTGAGAGTATTTGGCTGCAGGGTGTCTGTTCACATTCCTAAGGATGAGAGGAACAAGCTTGATGATAAAGCTCGAGATTGCATCTTCTTGGGCTATGGACATGATGTTTTTGGATACAGATTGTGGGATCCAACTGTAAAGAAACTGATTAGAAGCAGAGATGTTATTTTCTTTGAAGATCAGACTATTGAAGATCTTAAGAAGACTGAAAAGCCAAGAGTTGTTAATGAAAGTCTTAAGGATATAATCCCACCTTCTTCTTCCCCAGTAAGTGCACATGAAGGGGGAACTACACAGGAAGAGCCACTTGAGGATGTAACAAGTGAAGAAGTTCCTGAAACTCCAGTTGTTGAAGAATCTGAAGGACATGTTGATAATCATTCAGTTGAGCCATCAACCTAGCCCCCAGTGAGAAGATCTAGTAGAGAGTGTCAAACTTCGATGAAATATCCACCACATGAGTACTTGATGCTAACTGATGGGGGAGAACCGCAATGCTATGAGGAAGCTAATGAATGTGAGCACAAGAAAGAGTGGAAGAAAGCTATGCGAGAGGAGATGAATTCCTTGCAGGAAAACCACACTTATGATCTTGTGTCGTTGCCTAAGGGTAGGAGAGCACTTAAAAATAAGTGGGTGTACAAGTTGAAGTCAAAAGAGAATAATCCATTACCAAGGTACAAGGCGCGGTTAGTTGTGAAGGGTTATGGTCAGAAGAAAGGTATTGACTTTGAGGAGATTTTCTCTCCTGTGGTGAGGATGTCTTCAATCAGAGTTATTCTTGGTTTGGCTGCTAGACTAAACTTGGAGGTAGAACAACTTGATGTGAAGACTGCATTCCTTCATGGAGACTTGGAGGAAGAGATTTATATGGAGCAACCTGAGGGCTTCATAGAGAAGGACAAGGAGAATCTTGTATGTCGACTGAAGAAAAGCTTGTATGGTCTAAAACAAGCACCTCGTCAATGGTACAAGAAGTTTGAGTCATCCATGTTACAACACGGTTATAACAAGACCAGCTCAGATCATTGTGTGTTTGTGAAGCACTTTCCAGGTGGTGATTTTGTCATCCTACTCTTATATGTTGATGATATGTTGATTGTTGGCCAGGACATTAAGAAGAGTGCTGAGCTGAAGAAGGATTTAGGCAAGTCTTTTGCGATGAAAGATTTGGGACCGGTAAAGCGAATCCTTGGTATGGAAGTTAAATGCAACAGAGAAAATGGAAAGTTATGGCTATCTCAGGAGAAGTATATAGAGAAGTATATAGAGAAGATACTTCAGAGATTTGACATGGACAAAGCAAAAGTAGTAAGTACTCCATTTGCAAGTCATTTCAAGCTGAGTAAGGAGCAGAAGCCTGAAAGTAAGAGTGATGTTGAATATATGAAGAAAACACCTTACGCATCTGCGGTTGGTAGCTTGATGTATGCAGCAGTAAGCACTAGACCAGATATTGCTCATGCAGTTGGAGTAGTTAGTCGTTTTCTTTCAGATCTTGGTAAAATGCATTGGGAAGCTGTGAAGTGGATACTCAGGTACCTTAAAGGAACTCCTAAGTTGTGTTTGTGTTTTGGTAATGATGAGCCTGTATTGGTTGGATACACAGATGCAGATATGGCTGGTGACCATGATGGAAGGAGATCTACAACAGGGTACATGCTCACCTTCACAGGGGGAGCAATTTCATGGCAGTCTAGGCTACAGGATTGTGTTGCTTTGTCTACAACAGAAGCAGAGTATATAGCAATCACTGAGGGTGGAAAAGAAGTTCTATGGATGAAGACGTTTCTTCAAGAACTTAGTATAAAACAAGGGATGGTTATCCTTTATAGCGACAACCAAAGCTCCATCCGCCTCAGTAAGAACACGTCATCTCATTCAAGGTCTAAGCACATTGATGTCAGATATCATTGGATTAGAGATGTATTAGAATCCAAGCAGTTAGATCTTGTGAAGATTCACACTGATGATAATGGAGCAGACATGTTGACGAAGCCGCTGACAAGAGACAAGCTAGAGACTTGTCAGTGGGTTGCTGGAATGGACTCCAAGTAGAGTCAAGTCTAGGGAGCAATGTTCTTTCTCTTATGGTGCAGGGATGTTGCACTAATGTTACTCCAAAAGGGGGAAATTGTTAGGTTTGGAGTAAATTAGTAAGGGTAATTATGTAACTACCATATTTGTATTGTGGGTAGTTTATATGGGTTTCCCAGTCTTATTCTATTTAGGTCTCCTAGTCCCATTCTATTTGGGTTTCCTTGGTACTTGTATAAAAGGAAACCTTATGGGGAAACCTAGGTATGAGGTTAAGAGAGATTGAGAGAAAACAGAGGTTTTTCTGTAAGCACTGTAAGCCCTCCTCATCATAGTGAAGAATTGCTCCTTAGGCCAGGGACGTAGGGATTATCCCGAACCTCGTAATTTCTGTGTGTTCTTTACTTGACTAATATTCTCTTTGTGTGTGCGGTGAGATCCTGAGAGATTCCGTGGGTTTAGATTCACGGGTTTGTTTTCTAACAGTTTTTAGTCTAGATGAATCAATGTTATTTTGAGTGGATGAAATGTAACTTCCCAATGTGAAAATATCTCAGGCTTGACTTTGTGCATATTTTAGTGATTTGGATTCCATGTTTAGTGAATATTTAACGGGACTTTTAATACACCTTGAATTAAGTCAGAGTGAAACTTAAAATTTCTAATATCTGTTGCAGTTAATGAGATATGAAATTCCTTCTTTACTTGATGTCATAGGCGTAGTTATTCTTGTTGGTATGATTGTAATGATTATTTGGTTCTTTTTTGAGATTCTATTGAAGTTTTGAGGTGCGAAATATCGCTTGAGTCTCTAAATAAGAAATTATGTGAAGCATAAGTCTCCTAAGTCTCTGAATACGAAATTAGGTGAAGGAAAATAATGGCTTTAATTCAGCATTACCAGTGAGTCTTGTCATAGTTTCTCTCGTGCACCCACTGGATTTTTCTTCCGATGGTGAAAGAGCTCATAGAAATTGAAATATTTGTTATACTTTCCAGCAAATGAACTACTGTGTTTGCCAAATTGAAATGGGTTCCTCTTTTTGGTACCTAAGTGAAGAGAGTGAGGAAAAGAAAGAGGGAGTATTTGCCGTAAATTTTGAGTGCTTGGCTGTGACTACTTCCTGCAGTAGGATGTTTGGTTATGGTCTTGTTTTGTTTGCAGTTTTCGACAACATTGTCACATGGCATCTGAGGGTGGGAAAAGCTTTGCTAGGAGGGATCGTCTCTTGTAGAGACAGCAAGATGTTCGTGAATGGTAGGAAAAAAGAGATGTTTTCAGGGCTGAACCTGGGGAAAGACCTCTTGAGCTGGGTGACAAGTTCTTTGGCAACTTCCCCTCTCCCTATATGAATGGATATTTGCGTCTTGGACGTGCATTCTTGCTTTCAAAGCTAGAATTTTGCTGCCGCTTATCATAGACTTAGAGGTGCCAATGTCCTCTTGCCATTTGGTTTCCACTGCACTGGTATGCCCATAAGCCCTTAGATGATAGACTTGCACGAAAAATCCAAAAATTTGGCAATCCACCTGTTTTTCCACGTGAAGTGGATGAGGAAGTAGAAATCGCACAAGAATCTGAGGATGCAAATGGAGGCGCACCACCAGAGAAGTGCAAGACTACGTGAAAATCAAGTGGTTAGGTATACCAGTGGAGGTTATGCGTAATTTTGACCTTTCTAATGATGAGATATCTAGGTTCTAGGGTCCATATAATTGCTTCACCTACTTTCCCCCAATTGCCATGGAGGACCTTAAAGCTTTTGGGTTGGGTTGTGACGGGAGACGCTTCTTTATCACTACTGACATGAACCTGTTTTATGATTCCTTTGTGAGATGGAGGATGAGGAAGTTGAAACCCATGGGTAAGATTGTGAAAGATGTAAGACAAACCATATATTCTCCTCTAGATGGCCAACCCTGTGCAGATAACCGAGTAAGGAGTTAGCCTCAAGAGTACACTTTCATCAAGATTGAGGGATGTCACCTTTCCCCCACAAACTAGGATGAACAGAACGTACTTAGCTTGAGAAAGTTAACATCACCTGTTGTTTACTAGCTGTAGCTTCCTGATTGGCAGTAGTTCCTCGACTGCCTGTTCTGGTTATAGCAATTCTTGTTCCTGTAATCGCAGTTCCTACTTTAGCTTTATTGCTTTTACTAGCTCCAGAAACTACAGCTATTGCATCAGCAAGCAGGCAGAAGGCATAAGTAGCAACAACGCTAAAACTAAGGCAAGGTATTTCCTTAGACGAAAGCTAAGAAGTAACACCAATGGGTTGTAAAGCAGGTGAACGAGTTAACGCAGGTGAACTCCTAACTTCTAGGGAAGAAGGCAAGGGACGGTTGTGATATCTAATGGTTGTAGTTATTTTGTTAGCAAGCAATAGAGCAGTCGAGTTATGACTCTGTAATCCGTAATCAATAGAGCTAGTACTCTTTAATCAAGCCAGCAAGCAAGCGAGAATGTAGACTCTGGAAATAGATATACTCTAATCTCTCCTTCCTCTTAGGAAGCTGCCATACTTTAACCCATCGACGTCTTTAGTAGCTTTAATAGTAATTTTAGCAGTAATTTTAGCAGTAATTATATCAGCAGTTATGGTAATAGCTGTAGCTGTTTTAGTTTTAACTGTAATAGCTCCTCCTTCAATAACTGCATTAGTAATCTCTCTTTCTAGAAGTAGTAGCTAGCTATTACAGTTAAAATTGTATGGTAGTGTCACGTGCCTGTTTTGGATTTTGTATTATCTTGTAGTTTGTAGTTTTATGGGACCCCTGTGTAGAGCTTGTGGAAGTGGGATCGGGCTTTTATGGCAAGAGATGTGGTTGGTGGGCATTTAATATAATGGGGGCAAAACTGTAATGAGGTTGGCTATGTAAAAGGTGGCAATGGTGAATGAAAGAGGAGACTGTTTTTATGCAAAAGCTTTGGCTGGTGCCCCGGTGCTGTGTGCCCTTGATGATGCAGAGGTGCTGTGTCCCTTATGATGCAGTTGTGTAGTGTCCAATATGATGTTGATGTGCCATTTCCATTATGATCGGGTGTGCTGTGTCCACTCTGATGCAGGGAAGATGACTCCTACAAATCCAAATCAACCCCGCTCAAACCAAGCTCTGATTGGGATCTCGGAAGATTGCGACAAATGGTATCAGAGCAGTTCTGATCCCAGGGATTGCCGGTTGTTCTGTGAAAACAGTACACGGGAAGATGTCTTTGTTTGTCTACAAAAAGGTTTGCCCCAACCGCGAGAAGAAATGAGGGCTTCAATCCGTCAAGTCTTTGCATAAATGAAGGCTATTTATAAAGAAGAAATGGAGGCTACACGAAGGTATGCCTATTAACGGCCGGAGGGCTACATTCAATTTGAAAATTGTATGGTAGACTTAAATCTAGGAATTGGATCTAAAATCTATAGGTTTAAAATCAAATTTTAGATTAAAAATACAAATGTTGGATGTATAATAACCCAAAAGATTTAACTTATCCTATTAATTTAAACATTGATATGCATATTTGAATCAAGCCACTAATTTAAAATTGATCAACAAACTTAAATCATATTGTCTATTTGAAAATCATATGGAATACTTCAATCTAATCATTGGATCTACAAGTTGTAAGTATAAAATTGAATTTTAGATTTAAATTCCAACATTTAAATTTAAAAATAAACCAAAAGATTTAAGCCGCTATTAATTTAAAAGTCAATATGCATATTCAAATTAGACCAATGATTTAAATCATAAAGTTGATTTAAAAGTCATATGACATATTTAAATCAAGCCATTAGATTTAAAATCTAAAAATTTCAAATCATGTTTAAAATTTAAATTCCAACCATTAGATTTAAAAATAAACTAGAAGATTTAAACGGGGTTGTTAATTTAGAAATCAATATGTCGATTAAAATCAAGTAGTTGATGTAAAATTGATCAGCAAATTTTCCGTTTTCAAATTGTATACCATATTTAAATTCAAATAGTTGGATTAAGAAATAAATTGGAAGATTTAAATCCTTTAGCCGTTAATATAAAAATTAATATGCCTATTTAAATGAAGCCATTGATTTAAAAATAATCAGCCAATTTTAAAATCTTATGCCACATTTAAATCCAAACAATTCAATTTAGAAACAAATGGAAAGATTTAAAGTTAATCATCAATTTAAGATTTAAATCTTTTGATTTATTTTTAATTTCAACTATTTGGATTTAAATGTGGCATACGATTTTAGAATCAAATGGTAAGATTTAAATTTTTTGATTAGTTTTAAATCAATGGCTTCATTTAAATAAGCATTTTAATTTTTATATTAACGGCCGGAGGACTACATTCAATTTGAAAATTGTATGGTAGACTTAAATCTAGGAATTAGATCTAAAATCTATAGGTTTAAAATCAAATTTTAGATTAAAAATACAAATGTTGGATGTATAATAACCCAAAAGATTTAACTTATCCTGTTAATTTAAACATTGATAAGTTATCCTATTTGAATCAAGCCACTAATTTAAAATTGATCAACAAACTTAAATCATATTGTCTATTTGAAAATCATATAGAAGACTTCAATCTAATCATTGGATCTACAAGTTGTAAGTATAAAATCGAATTTTAGATTTAAATGGGGTTGTTAATTTAGAAATCAATATGTAAATTAAAATCAAGTAGTTGATGTAAAATTGATCAGTAAATTTTCCGTTTTCAAATTGTATACCATATTTAAATTCAAATAGTTGGATTAAGAAATAAATTGGAAGATTTAAATCCTTTAGCCGTTAATATAAAAATTAATATGCCTATTTAAATGAAGCCATTGATTTAAAAATAATCAGCCAATTTTAAAATCTTATGCCACATTTAAATCCAAACAATTCAATTTAGAAACAAATGGAAAGATTTAAAGTTAATCGTCAATTTAAGATTTAAATCTTTTGATTTATTTTTAATTTCAACTATTTGGATTTAAATGTGGCATACGATTTTAGAATCAAATGGTAAGATTTAAATTTTCTGATTAGTTTTAAATTAATGGCTTCATTTAAATAAGCATATTAATTTTTATATTAACGGCCAGAGAACTACATTCAATTTGAAAATGGTATGGTAGACTTAAATCTAGGAATTGGATCTAAAATCTATAGGTTTAAAATCAAATTTTAGATTAAAAATACAAATGTTGGATGTATAATAACCCAAAAGATTTAACTTATCCTATTAATTTAAACATTGATATGCATATTTGAATCAAGCCACTAATTTAAAATTGATCAACAAACTTAAATCATATTGTCTATTTGAAAATCATATGGAATACTTCAATCTAATCATTGGATCTACTTGTTGTAAGTATAAAATCGAATTTTAGATTTAAATTCCAACATTTAAATTTAAAAATAAACCAAAAGATTTAAGCAACTATTAATTTAAAAGTCAATATGCATATTCAAATTAGACCAATGATTTAAATCATAAAGTTGATTTAAAAGTCATATGACATATTTAAATCAAGCCATTAGATTTAAAATCTAAAAATTTCAAATCATGTTTAAAATTTAAATTCCAACCATTGGATTTAAAAATAAACTAGAAGATTTAAATGGGGTTGTTAATTTAGAAATCAATATATAAATTAAAATCAAGTAGTTGATGTAAAATTGATCAGTAAATTTTCCGTTTTCAAATTGTATACCATATTTAAATTCAAATAGTTGGATTAAGAAATAAATTGGAAGATTTAAATCCTTTAGCCGTTAATATAAAAATTAATATGCTTATTTAAATGAAGCCATTGATTTAAAACTAATCAAAAAATTTAAATCTTACCATTTGATTCTAAAATCGTATGCCACATTTAAATCCAAATAGTTGAAATTAAAAATAAATCAAAAGATTTAAATCTTAAATTGACGATTAACTTTAAATCTTTCCATTTGTTTCTAAATTGAATTGTTTGGATTTAAATGTGGCATAAGATTTTAAAATTGGCTGATTATTTTTAAATCAATGGCTTCATTTAAATAGGCATATTAATTTTTATATTAACGGCTAAAGGATTTAAATCTTCCAATTTATTTCTTACTCCAACTATTTGAATTTAAATATGGTATACAATTTGGAAACGGAAAATTTACTGATCAATTTTACATCAACTACTTGATTTTAATTTACACATTGATTTCTAAATTAACAACCCCATTTAAATCTTCTAGTTTATTTTTAAATCCAATGGTTGGAATTTAAATTTTAAACATGATTTGAAATTTTTAGATTTTAAATCTAATGGCTTGATTAAATATGTCATATGACTTTCAAATTGTATACCATATTTAAATTCAAATAGTTGGATTAAGAAATAAATTGGAAGATTTAAATCCTTTAGCCGTTAATATAAAAATTAATATGCCTATTTAAATGATGCCATTGATTTAAAAATAATCAGCCAATTTTAAAATCTTATGCCACATTTAAATCCAAACAATTCAATTTAGAAACAAATGAAAAGATTTAAAGTTAATCGTCAATTTAAGATTTAAATCTTTTGATTTATTTTTAATTTCAACTATTTGGATTTAAATGTGTCATACGATTTTAGAATCAAATGGTAAGATTTAAATCTAAAATTGTATTTTTAGAATCATATTTTTAAGATTGTATGCCACATTTATATTCAAATCATTGGATTTAAAAATAAACTAGGAGATTTAAATCCAACACTAATTTAAAAATCAATATGCAAATTTAAATCAAGCCGTTGATTTCGAATTTAAATCTAAAATTCCAATTTTTATAGGAACTTCTGTACAGGATGCAATGGTATCTCCAATTATAGCCCCTTTGGGATGTAAAATATATCTTTTCTTACCATCCCCATAGTGTATGAGGCAAATGTATGCATTTTGATTAGGGTTGTATTTTATGGTTACGATTCTACCATATATGTCTTTTTCACTCCATCGAAAATCGATTTTACGGTATAAACGCTTATGACCTCCCCCTCTATGCCCTGTGGTAATGATTCCTCCGGAATTACAACCTTTACCACAATGATGCTACCTATAGATCAAATTATTTCGTAGATTGGATTTCACTTGACTGTCTACGGCTCCATTGCATGTGCTTGAGGTAGAAGTTTTGTATAAATGTATCACCATGCTATTAAGTATTTTTATTTAAGTTCTTTTCTATCTAAGAGGTGGAATAAAATAACCCAGTTGAAGCGTAATGATCATACATTTGTAATGCATT
Organism: Casuarina equisetifolia; assembly: GCA_028551475.1. Classification (NCBI taxonomy): domain Eukaryota; kingdom Viridiplantae; phylum Streptophyta; class Magnoliopsida; order Fagales; family Casuarinaceae; genus Casuarina; species Casuarina equisetifolia. Next base: position 94,375 of record JAKISB010000012.1, read on the forward strand.
GTATGTCTCATAATAGGTCCCATTCTTCTACCCTTTCCTGGGAGTCGATGACTATTCATAGCTATTACCTTGACACCAAAGAAGAGTTCGACCCAATGCTTTATTTCTGAGCTTGAAATAAGAAAAAGGAAATTGTTGAGCTTGAGTTCAAGTACAAAGTCAAACTTATCTATGATAGTTTTCTTTTCCTTGTTTTTTTTTCTCCTTTAAAAGTTCTCTACTTTGTAGTTTAGTAACTTCTTTGAAGCTCTAATTAGATTTAAATGTATGACATAATTGTAATGGACAACTTTTATATGGAGGAATTCCCTTTACCTCCATTTTTAGAGGTAATATACAATGTTATGCAATTTTATTGATTTATGTTGACATTGTCATTAACATAAAATGTCAGCATAAATGTCAAAATAATAAAAAATAAATAAATAAAAGGAAGCAATTAAGTGACATATAGTAAAAGATCCTTCATAAACATTATCAAGATACCTCGATGGCTATATCGCTAAGAAACTACATTATACACATCAAGAACTACACGTAAAGTAAAAATAGCATAATTGAGAATACACCTCTTTGAATCCCCAAAAAAAACAATAAAAGTGAAATTCATCTCATTCTTAGCACATAATGCGACATGGACAACGAATTCCTACAATGACTTGGTCCTTATATATGCTAAGCACTTCAACTTGTTAATCATAGGCACTTGTAGCTAAGGAATTATTTCACATTTAGACCAAATTGCAATCTAATAAACCATAAGGAAGCATGCAAAGCAAAAAGGCGAGAAATGAGAATGGTAAGAGGGAAAAAAAACCAAGCCAAACCTTAAATCTTTATCAAGATCCTCTAAAATTGTTGAATTGTTATGTCATGCAATATCCTTAAATCTTTATTGTAATGATCAAAATAAACAGTGAAGATTTGATTAAGTAAATAGTCATCTTTAAATGTTGAAAAGTTTGATAATTCTTAAATGACAATCTAAAAGTTTACTTAGTGAAATCAATTAACATTATAAATTTATCATAGAGTTTGACAAAACATCTTACCTTTATTTTCAATACTCATATAAGACAATTGGCTTGACGTGAATGCTTCTTTTCTGGATAGATACTTTCTTTAAAAAAATATGAAAAGATGATATGGAGGATTATACAAGTATCACTTATATACAGGAATTTCAAAGAGACCGTTGTGTATCAACGGTTTGTTTTTGAGTTTGAATTTGAATTTCATTTTGAAGATGTATCGTGTGTTGTTGGAGAAACTGAAAAAGGGATTTCAGAGGTTGTCGGCTTAGAATGATGAGCAGATACTTTTTCAGAGGAGGGGGCCATCTTGGACTTTTCTTTATTGCCTTGACGTGAATGCTTCTTTTCTGGATAGATACTTTCTTTAAAAAAATATGAAAAGATGATATGGAGGATTATACAAGTATCACTTATTTACAGGAATTTCAAAGAGACCATTGTGTATCAACGGTTTGTTTTTGAGTTTGAATTTGAATTTCATTTTAAAGATGTATCGTGTATTGTTGGAGAAACTGAAAAAGGGATTTCAGAGGTTGTCGGCTTAGAATGATGAGCAGATACTTTTTCAGAGGAGGGGGCCATCTTGGACTTTTCTTTATTGCCTTGACGTGAATGCTTCTTTTCTGGATAGATACTTTCTTTAAAAAAATATGAAAAGATGATATGGAGGATTATACAAGTATCACTTATTTACAGGAATTTCAAAGAGACCGTAGTGTATCAACGGTTTGTTTTTGAGTTTGAATTTTAATTTGATTTTGAAGATTTATCGTGTATTGTTGGAGAAACTGAAAAAGGGATTTCAGAGGTTGTCGGCTTAGAATGATGAGCAGATACTTTTTCAGAGGAGGGGGCCATCTTGGACTTTTCTTTATTGGCTTGACGTGAATGCTTCTTTTCTGGATAGATACTTTCTTTAAAAAAATATGAAAAGATGATATGGAGAATTATACAAGTATCACTTATATACAAGAATTTCAAAGAGACCGTTGTGTATCCACGGTTTGTTTTTGAGTTTGAATTTGAATTTTATTTTGAAGATGTATCGTGTATTGTTGGAGAAACTGAAAAAATGATTTCAGAGGTTGTCGGCTTAGAATGATGAGCAGATACTTTTTCAGAGGAGGGGGCCATCTTGGACTTTTATTTATTGTCTTGACATGAATGCTTTTTTTCTGGATAGATACTTTCTTTACAAAAATATGAAAAGATGATATGGAGGATTATACAACTATCACTTATATACAAGAATTTCAAAGAGACCGTTGTGTATCAACGGTTTGTTTTTGAGTTTGAATTTGAATTTTATTTTGAAGATGTATCGTGTATTGTTGGAGAAACTGAAAAAGGGATTTCAGAGGTTAAAGCAAGCAAAAGAATATATCTACAGTATGTCATTTCATTGTTTGGTTATCACCCAAATGTCATTTTAGTGTGGGTGAGCAACTTCTATTTTCAAAGTGGCAGAAGATCAAATATAAGCAGTATTGTTTGCGATTCTTGTTAAAATTAGTAGAATAAATTAAAATTTGTTAAAATAGTGGGGCTTTAGAAAAGCTTATGAAATGCTTAAAATTCAATGACCACAAATAGGTACCCATTTGTGGAATTGTGAAATTGGTAATCCAATTATTTTAAGGTGAATAACATTTTATTTTAGTCTTTTTATGAGATAGATCTATCTTTTTAGGTGTTTGTAGCTCTATAATGTCAAAGGATACCAAAAACAAATGTCTACAATATGTCAATTCTTGATTTAAATGTCACCCACATGTCATTTTAGCATGGGTGAATAGGTTATGTTTTTAGGTGGCAATAAGTCAAATATGTGCATTGTTGATTTAGATTTTTGTTGAAATGGAAGAATAAATTAAAATGTGTTAAATAGTAGGATTTTTTAATAGTTTTGAAAATGCTAAAAATTCAAGGAACACAAAACAGGTATCCTTTTAAGGAATTGCAACATTGTTCATCAAATTACTTCAAGGTGAATATCTCTTTATTCCAGTTTATTTGCGAGATAAATCTATCTTTCTAGTGTTTGTAGCTTTTATAATATTGAAGGACCCTAAAAAAAACATGTCTATAACATTGTTTTGAGTTTTAAGAATTGAGTCCGTCCTCGCTTTCGCGTGTGGCTCAACAGTTCTATTACTTGCAAGCCAAGAATAAGACATGGGTTCAAATGTTGGTAGACTTTTTTCTCCTTAACATTTAAACTTCTGAATTTCAATTTAAAATTTAAAAGTCAACTATAAAATGTTTAAATATATAAATTTTAACACTATTTGAATTTCAACTTTTAAATGAGCATTTAATCTTATTCTCCTTGCCCTTGTATAATTGAGGGAATTCAAAATAAATGTGTAAGTTAGTAGGAATTCCCCTTTAGGCTTTATTCAATTCAACTTTAATTTTAAACTTTGAATTTAATAATTTAAAATTATCCTTATTTATAATTCTATCACTAGAAAAGTTGATTACCATTGAATGCTAAAGAAAAAATAAGCACTCAATATGCTTAAATGGGCAAGTGAAGTGAAGAATCTATTTGTGAAGGCTGAATTTACGAGGGATTTTAAGGCCTTTCAGCACTTGAAAGTTTGAATTCAAATTTAAATTTTAAATTCAAACATTTAAATTTAAACATCTAAAGTTTTAAATTTAAATTCTGAATTCATATATTCAAAATTTATAGGTTACAAAATGACAAATGGGTGACAAACAAATCGTGAATCAACATGTTGTGGACATTTTTTTGGGTATCCTTTGATATTATAAAAGCTAAAAACTTCTAAAGAGATAGATCTATCTTGCAAAAGGTCTAGAATAAAGATCTATTCGCCTTGAAATATATGGATTATCAATTTCACAATTCCTCAAGAGGTACCCCTCTGTGTTTATTGAACTTTAAGCATTTTATAAGCTTTTCTAAAACCCCATTATTTAAAAAAAATTAAAATTATTATGCTATTTTTAACAAAAATGGGAATCAACACTACTCCTATTTGACCTCTTGCCACCCCAAAAATCAAAGTTGCTCACCCATGCTAAAATGAAATGTGGGTGACAAACCAACAATGAAAAAACTTGTTGTAAATTTTTTTTCTCTTTTTTGCACCCTTCAACATTTTAAAAGGTACAAAAACCTAAGGAAATAAATTTTTACCTCGCAAATACACTAGAATGAAGAGCTAAACATCTGGAAATAATTGGATGTTCTCTATTTGGGGACTCAATCATTAAAAATACAAGAGCTTAGCTCACATTAAAATGACATGTGAGTTACATAAAATTAGCCAAACGTGCGAGTGATTAAGTTTTTTGCATCATTCAAATCCCAAAAGTCCCGAGCTCATTGCTACATAATTTTTTTTTGTATACCCTATTAAATCGCATGTGATTCCTTCTAGTCCAACACGACATCCTTTTCACCAATATTTAAAAAGGTAACCTTTTTAAGCTTTTTGAAAACTAATTGCTTGATATAACTCACAAAAATCATACTTTTCCAACCCATTTCTTGTTACTTTTTCATTTTTAAGTTAGCACTCAATTAGGGGATTCAATCATTTATTGTTTTGCTCCTTGAAAATGAAAGAGGTTAACTCATATAAAAACAATATGTGGGTTACATAAAATCATCAAGACATGCCAGTGACTAATTTTTTTGCAGCATTCATGTCCCAAAAGCCATAAACTCATTGCTAAATAGATTTTTGTTGCATACCCTATTGAATAACAAGTGATTCCATCAAGTCTAACACGTTGTCCTTTTCACTCATCTCCAATGGGTTACACCTTTAAACTCTATGAAAATCAAGTGTATTATAACTCTCAATTATGCTTTTCCAACCTATTTTTTGTTATGTCTCCCTTTTCAATTCAACTCTCAATTAGGAGACTCAATCATTTATTATTTTGCTTGCTAAAAATACAAGAGGTTAACTAACATTAGAACAACATTTGGGTTATATAAAATCGACCAAACTTGTGATTGATTGATTTTTTTTGCATCATTGAAGTCCTAAAAGCCACAAGATCGTTGCTACATATGTTTTTGTTGTATACCTAATTCCATCACATATTATTCCCTCCAAAGGGGTATCCTTTTAAGCTTTGTAAAAACCAAGTGCTTTATATAACTCTCAAAAATCATGCTTTTCTATCACATTTCTTGTTTCTTTCTTCTTTTCAAGTTAACACTTAACTAGGGGATTCAATTATTTATTGATTAGCTTGCTAAAAATACGAGAGGTTAACTCAAATAAAAATGACATGTAGGTTGCATAAAATTGGCAAAACATGTCACTAACTAATTTTTTTTTTTTTTTTTGCATCATTGATGACCCAAAAACCACAAACTCATTGCTAAATAAATTTGCATTTTGTATCTTGTTGAATGGCTAGTGATTCCGTCAAGTTCAACGTAATATCCTTTTCACCCATCTTTAAAAAGGTACACCTTCAGGCTCCATGGAAATCAAGTGCTTTATATAACTTTCAAAAATTATCCTTTTCCGACCTATTGCTTTTTACTTTTTACTTTTTCCTTTTCAAGTTAGCACTCAATTAGGGGATTCAATCATTTATTGTTTGCTCCCTAAAAATACAACAAGTCAACTCACATAAAAACAACATGTGGGTTACGTAAAATCAACAAGACATGTCATTGACTAATTTTTTTGCACCATGCAAGTCCCAAAAGCCACAAACTCATTGCTAAATAGATTTGCATTGCATATCCTATTGAATAACAAGTGATTTTGTCAAGTAAAACACATTGTCCTTTTCACCCATCTCTAAAGGGATGTACTTTTGGGCTTTGTGAAAATGAAGTGTTTAATATAACTCTCAAAAACCGTGCTTTTTCAACCCATTTCTTGTTATGTTTCCCTTTTCAAATCAACTCTCAATTAGGTGACTTAATCATTTATTATTTTTCTCTCTAAAAATACAAGAGGTTAACTCACATTAAAACAACATTTGGGTTATATAAAATCAATTAAACATGTGATTGATTGAATTTTTTGCATCATTGAAGTTCGAAAAGCTAGAAGCACATTGCTACAGAGATTTTTGTTGTATATCTAATTTCATCACATGTTATTCCCTTTTAAGGTTTGTGAAAACCAAATGCTTTATATAACTTTTAAAAATCATGCTTTTCTAACCCGTTTCTTGTTACTTTCTTTTTTTCAAGTTAGTACTTAGCTAGGGGATTCAATCATTTATTGTTTTGCTTCCTAAAAATACAATAGGTTAACTCATGCAAAAACAACATGTGGGTTACATAAAATCAGCAAAACATGTCAATCATTGATTTTTCTCTTTTTTTTGCATCATTGAAGTCCTAAAAGCCACAAACTCATTGCTAAATAGATTTCCACTTCATACCTTGTTGAATGGCTAATGATTCCATCAAGTCCAACACATCATCCTTTTTACCCATCTTCAAAAGGATACACCTTTAAGCTCTATGGAAACATAGTGCTTTATATAACCCTTAAAAGCTATCCTTTTCCAACCTATTTCTTGTTACTTTTTCCTTTTCAAGTTAGCTCTCTATTAGGAGACTTGATCATTTATTATTTTACTTGCTAAAAATACAAGAGGTTAACTCACACTATAACAACATATAAGTGACATAAAATCAACCCAATGTGTGATTGATTAATTTTATTTTTTTTTTGCATCATTCAAGTCTCAAAAGCTACAAGTTCATTGCTACATAAATTTATGTCATACACCCTATTGAATCACACGTTATTCTCTTTACTCCAACATGTCATTCTTGTCACCAATACCCAATAAGGTACCCCCATTAACCTACGTAAAAACCAAGTGCTTTATATAACTTTCAAAAACCGTGCTTTTTCAACCTATTTCTTGTTACTTTTTCCTTTTCATGTCAACTTTCAATTAGGGAACTCAATCATTTATTATTTTGCTCATTAAAAAAAACAAGACCTTAACTCACCCTAAAACAACATGTGAGTTACATAAAATTAACCGAACTTGAGATTGATTGGTTTTTTTACATCATTGAAGTCCCAAACACCATAAGCTCATTGCTAAATAGATTTTTGTTATATACCTTATTAAATTACATATTATTCCCTCTAGTCTAACATGAGATCCTTTTCACCAATATCCAAAAGGGTACCCTTATTAACTTTTGTAAAAACTTAGTGTTTTATATAACTCTCAAAAAATATGCTTTTCTAACCCATTTCTTGTTACTTTTTCCTTTTCAAGTCAGCTCTCAATTAGGAAACTCCATCATTTATTATTTTGCTCACAGAAAATACAAGAGGTTAACTCAAACTAAAATGACATGTTGGTTGCATAAAATTGACCAAACATGTAATTGATTGATTTTTTTTGCATCATTCAAGTCCTAAAAGTCACAAGCTCATTGCTACATATATTTTTGTTGTATACCTAATTTAATCACATGATATTCCCTCCAATCCACCATGGCAACCTTTTCACCCATATCCAAAGGGATACCCCTTTAAGTTACTACAAATTTATATTGGCTTGATAAGGGATAGCATATGGGAGGACATGGTAAAGGCTTTATTCCACACTTCCACCATGACCAAGTATCTAGGAAGATTACAATGTAGTTTTGTGAAGCTACAATAGCTCGGAATCATGTGCTTGCTAACCAACAAGACGTAATGCTTAGGGCATATCCACAAAATTGAGGAAGGAACCAATGAAGGCTTGGTCTACTAATAAGAGGCCAAACGTGCCTACAGTAATCAAGAATCTAGAATTGTTAGATCAAAGTCCTTGCATACGAGTACAATTTAGTGCTCAACAAGTGGCAACTATGACACCATGCAAACTTACAAAGACTAAGGGAATGGAGGCAAAGACCTAAGAAGCCCAACCTGCCAGCATTCAAAGTATAGCCTTACATGCTGATAAGAGAATATTCTAAATCAGAAGCAAAAGGTACTAAAAGAGCTACAGTTTTGCTGGAAGCTCGTTTCCTTTTCAGGGTAATTGGGAGAGGATGTATGAACGCTAACTAGACGAGCTTTCCCTCACATATGGGGTCATGATTGCATTTCACAATCTTTTTGTAATGATACAAGCATATGTATAGTTTGTGTTATGCATTAGAACATTGACATGGTACCAAGCTTGGGTGATTACAAAAGCACAAATTGCAGGTGACAATGCGACATCTACCTTTTCGATTATATGCTAGTTAGCTCCTAACATAATGTTTTATTTGGGAGTTAGTTAAATAGGTACCGTCCCTACTTATATATAATAATAATATGAAGAAAAACCCAAACCTTAAACCCGAACCTGATATGGTTGGAAAGAGAAAACGCTCTCAACTTTTTTCAAAGCTTTTCAAATTTTGAAATCCCACCCAAAAACTAACCTGGTCCGACACAAGCATGGCAACCGGCTCCGGCCATCACTGATCATTGTCGAAGTCGTCGTGACTCCCTTGCCAAATCATTTGCCTTGAAACCTAACTTGCCCCTGACCATCTACGGAGCGACGAAGGCGTAGACCTCAAAGAATCCAACGGTACCATCGGCCCCCACATTACAACCATCTTACCGATGAGTGCTTAGGGGAGACACTTCCTTCCCAACTATCCAACAATCGGAGGTCCCAATCTTGCCTAACATTAAGTTAGAGCCAACAGGGGACGAAGAAACCACCAAAAGCAAAAATAAACAACGTGTACATAAGCTAAAGCATTCAAAGAGAAGAATGACGAAACATTGGTGGCAACAACAATGATGGAGAAAATGGAATGGGAAAAGGAAAAAGGAAAGAAAAAGCTAGCTTGCGTAAAGATTATTTGTGTATATATATCATAAGTCTTCATTTATAGAAGACAAAGTAATTTAATAACGTTTTATCAAACCTTAAGAGTTCTACAATAGGATAGCCAAATTTGTAAGTCTTCCATTGTAAAAACCTGTCTTTTATTGTAACTTTAATTGGACAAAAGATCTTATATTATTCCGTAAGAAAAATAAGATTAAAGGCCAATAGGAAATACCCTTTTATGGTTGCTGACTGGATAAGAATGCAAGAGTCCCAAATTTTCCACAAATAAAAAGTAAAGAATGCAAACCAATAGTATCTTATATTGACTTCTACCAAGTAAACACTAAAAAAACATTTACTCGTGTGAAAACCGCAGGCCTATATATATTTACTTCTTTTGCTTTCCCTCCTACCAAAAATTAATTTATGCTAACATGAACCTCAACTGGGAATTGTTGCATGTACACCCTTCCACCATTACTATAAATGCCATCAATGCCTTGAAGGTATATTATTCATATGTCACCTACCGATCATAACCACATGAAGGTACCTGTCTGTGCTTCGTAAGAAAACAAGGTCCACCAATACAGGTGCAGTTCTCCAATTAAGGGAACTTCCTCCAAGAACACGACCCATAAACAACAACCGTCTTCAACGAGGCCTTGGAGGTAGACCAAAACTCGTCCATATTTCCTACCCGATGGATCATCTCTCCATCATTGTTCCAGGTTTTCTTTAGAGTCTACCAAGTCCTTTAACAGGTCCTTTTTTGGAGTTGATTCTACAACCCAACTTCAGGATTTTTTCTGCCACTTCTCATATCTTCCTCGGCTTTTGAAGATAAGTATCGCTTTAACTAGCAAAGAATAGTCCAATTCTGTGGTAAAATGATTGCGCTCTAACTACCAAAGAAAGAGCTAAAGTGATATGTGCAAAACCCAAAAGCTATTTCACCGAATATTGTACAGACGTGAAGATTCTGATATTTAGTTTTCTCTGTGAGGGGTACAGCATTGACGCTATGGAAATAATCATCATAGACCAATACCCGAAGGCTTCGGCTTGGTTTTACTCTTTCCCAACAATTTCATCTGCTTCGAATGCTCTTCTTCCTCTTCCAGCTTTTTTCTCCAGGCAGCCTCCTCTTTCTGTCTTTGAATGAGCTCTAACTCCCGGTACCGTTCCTCCTCTTTTCGCTGCAGCTCGAGGGCCTCTCTTCGTTGAGCCTCTTCCACTCTTCTCCTATTCTCTTCTAGCATCTTATCCAGCTCTTCTCTCTCTTTTCGAGCCTGTTCCTGTGACATTTCGTGACCACATCCAAACGCTCAATTGAATGAAATGACAAGAAAAGGTCTAGAAAAGACAACTCGACTCTGAAGAACAGACAAGCTTAATCTCTTTCCTTTAATAGCCAAACGAAACTTCACACACTCGGATAATGGAATTATATCATGCTACCACATGGACAGGCCCCAAGAGCTTGAGCTGTTTCACACTTGAGCACAACGGCAAGTGGGGGCACTTTGGATCACCCTTAGCTAGCAAAAATGTTTTCATATTGTTGGTTGAAGTTTCCATCTCCTTACTGATCTACTGCCTGGTGGTGGAGGATAGCGCAAATGTTTAACCCATGGTACATTTAGCAGTGTACTAACTTCTCTGTCATCGGAGAAAAAGAAAAGGAGGGGAACTAAAAAAGGAGGTGGGGGGGTGTGGTTTACCAAAATACAAACAGCATGAGGCAGAATGAAGAGAAAATAGATGTAATATTGCTAGTCACTTGACAAGTCTAACCAAATACCAAGTGCATTGCTTTCGCATAAAGAGGTCGATAAGTTACCTCAGATTCTGGGATTTCCAGTAAATTTCATGATGATCATGAAGCTCTAAAAACCATAGCAAAAGCTCGATAAGTGACAGTCCCTGCTTAAGCCTTAAAAACCATAGCAAAAGCTCTAAAAATATTCAGAGTAGTCTCATGCAGTTTCTAGTCATGATGTCAATGCCACCAATCGTAATGACCTAATGATTCTCCTTCCATTTTAGAACCATTAGAACATTCATTTTAAGAGAATCTATGATAGCCAAGACACAAACATCAAATTAGCCAAGCAAATTTAAATATATTAAAGGGGGCTAACTCCTAAAAGCTTCAGGAGCTTATTGCTGGAACTATGATGCTAAAGGACATCTAAATACTGAGCCAAATGATTTTCATCTCCTAACGAATGATTAAGCTACTTTAAGAGGTAAATTAACACTACCAAACATGAAAACAAACAGCTCCATCGTAAACATTGTGCTAATTTAGCCAACCAGAGGATGCCTCTTGTTAAGATGCTTACTTCTTTCTGTCTTGCTTCAATCAGAGCAGCTTCCTTTTCTTTTTCAAGTTGACTTGTAACATTATCAAACAATTTCTTTCGACCTTCCTCAATTCTCCTCTGTATTTCCAACCGGACTTCCTCAGAATTCAACTTCTCATCAACATTTTTCCTAATCACATCCTCCAGCCTTCTAGCGGTTGCTTCTTCCAATAGTCTCAGTTCTTCCTCATGTTGATGCCTATGGCACATACGAAAGTCAAGCTTAGTACGAGCATTGAAGCAGGAAAAAAAAAAGAGAGAGAAAGAAAGAGGAAACAGAAGGAATGCTGACTGTACTACTTACAATGAAAGTAGCATACTAAACCATCAATTAAAGTTGAAAACTTCAGTTTTAGACTGCACTACGAGTTCAATGAAGCAACTAATCTATTAACATGTTAAATACAAGGATTTTGCAATAATGAATACCTCTCAAACATGTTTCTGAGCCATGAAAAAATGAGATTTCAAGTGGAACAGAAGATAAAGCCATGCATGTATTTTCATCAATGCAACAACTTGAACTATAAAGTAGCTTCCTCCAGAAAGGTCAGCAGAAAAGAACGTAAAAGTAATCATTCGAGATTTATAGTGCCTCTCATACCCAGAAACAAAAGTATCTATCATTTTTCATTTTTCCCAAAAACAATTGTGAAACTCAACTCTGAAAGGAAAGTGAGAGAGCCAAAGAATCTCTAGTGCAATGAATGTTTTAAGATCATATAAAACATAACATGCCTATAGAACCTCACTATATCATCACCAAGAAGTTCCAAGAAAAGGAAAAATTCAATTACAAACATTTGAAATAATTCATAGCTTTAAACAGTATTAAAATATCAGCAAAGGCTAGCTTTGCTTTGGATTATCCATATTTTCTACCAGTCAAGATAAGATACTCTTCTTGTGCAAGGAAAACTATTTCTCTTTCTCTCTGTTCTTATCTCTCACTTTCAGATCTTTTTCTCATTCCCTTTGTTCTCATCAACTGACAAAGCCCTGCTTTAGTTCTACAAAGTGTTCACCAATTTTGCAACACTCTACTGTCCAATCTGCACAAGAGAGGCATTGACTACAAAAACTAATATCTGTTTTTTTGCTCAAAAAAACATCTTACCTGGCAATAGCACAAAAGCGCAAAAAAACAAAAAACAAAAAACAAAAAACAAAAAAACAAAAAAATGCAGTAATTGCTTAAGTTTAGTAGAGTCACATCCCAAAACGTATATGGATTGGATATTTCTCATCAGCACAACCGCTCTGAAATATTTCTTATACCTGCTAAATATGCTCTGCTTATCAATCTACTGTCCCAAATTCTCTCAACTTTGACTCTGGCAAAGGGGGAAAAAGCCAATTGTAGTCTAGAATTTTCTTTTTCCTCTGCTTCCCAAAAAGTCATCACAAAGATTAGTTTCAGGGCTTCAATCAGATTAACCAGCATTCACAATGGGGAATACCAAAGGATCTCGAAGTGTGATCATATTGGAAAAACCCACATGTTTCCAAAAGCTAACTTGTTAAAAAACTACTTAGTATTGCAGAAAATCATTTCAGTGGACCAAATAGAGATCAAAAAACAACTAAAGTATCTAGAACATAAATTACAAGAGTTATATCTCAATTTTCTGACCATTAAAAATGAAATAATAGAAATTAATAACAAAAAAAGGATACAGACAGAAGGATGCACTGTAAAAGAAGATCAGCTGTAAAGGCCTAACTACACCAATAGAAAGCCCAAGGATCGTGTCTTTATTATGTATTTCCATACATAATGCAGTACAAGAAACCCATACTTATAACTGGATTTAAACCATCTTAAAACAGAATCAACTACCAATTTATCACGTTTGAGATTAAATTAGTGTCAACAATATCTGGTTCACTACTAACCATCACTCCTCAGTTTACCATTCACATGGAAAGTGAATCATTCCCTTAAATTACTTCTCAGATGAAACGTGAATCATTCCCTTAACTTACTTCTCAGATGGAGAGCGAATCATGTTTTTAAGGCCCACTTTAAGTTGCACAAAATCCATAACAAAAAGTACAACTAGTTGTACTTCAAGTCAAGAGCTTGCAGTTGTCTTCAAAATAATTTGCGCTTTTGACATGCAACAAATATAGCTAGTGAACCCAAAACTCAATTTTTACACCAAACTAGATGCACTTGAAGGACACATAAAAGTAAAAGCCGTGGATGGGATCAGTAATATTGATGTGACAATCGTCTGCCAATGCAAGGTAGTTTGGAGAAAAGAAATACACAACCAAAGTTACAGATATGCATAAAACAATATATTCTGATGTATACAAGAAAATGAAGACAAAGTGATGATAGCAATTGCCACCAGATAACATTAAAAATAAAAAAATAAAAAAATAAAAAATAGAAAAAGATAATCTGGGGAGACTGAAACAAGGACGGATCAACCTGTTTGCAATGTTATACGAAAATGAGATAAAGATTAGAAAGTAAATAAAGAAAGAACAAAATAAGGTGGCTCAACCCTAGAGTTTGAATGTACAATAAACAGGACCCAAGAAACTACGTCTTTATTATTTATTAGGTTAGAAACATATAACATCCCATACATATATAAAGAATTCAATCATTTCAAAACAGAAAGTTAACATCAATTTGTCACATCTGAATAACACAACAATGTAATTGATTGCTACAATCCAATGATTAGGTCCTTCAAATCAATCATTTGACTCACTTTTATTATGTGGAAAGCAAATCATATTTCATACTAACAATATGGTATTTACAAGTTTACTGTAAACAAATCCAGTGTCATAAAATACACTAATTGGAGTGCATCCAGGTCCCTAGACCAATTGCAGAGGGCTAAATTTGGAAAAACATCTATCACAGCACCAAAGCATCATGAATGGTGGTGCTCCTTGAATGACATGAAATGATACATCAATCAGTACGCATATTAGTGATACTCATAGCCTCACCACCCGAAGCACTGTACCAAGTGATACTCAGAAAATTAGCCAATTGCTTTTCCAACTGTGATCAGCCACAGTTAATCACTTGTTGAACATTGATGGAAGATGTAATCAGCAATTAACTATTGTGCTCACGCATTGGAACTCAATCTATTACTGTAACTACTGAAAATAATACTTCTAAATGCTTGGGGATCGTATTCTCTAGCCAATTTAGTGAATCAACCCAAGAAAAACCATTTCCACCTCTGAGACGTCATCTAGATGATTCTTGAGCAACATCTATCTCTAGGTTGCAAATTTGAAAACCAACTAACATTGGTCCAATTCTTCACCGATGTGGAAAGCAAGAAAAACAACTTTTCCCCAGTAACAACAAAGACCACATGTGCTCAAAGTGAAGACACATTATAACAAGGGCTACCCCCTCTTAACTCTAGGTCTCAGGGAAAGCCAAAATTTACCAGGGCATATTTGAACCACCCAGAGATTAAGCTGAGATCAGACAAGCATAGAACTGTTTAAAGTAGACATCTTTTGAGATTCAATCTACTAATTAAGCATATAATCAATCCACTCGTATCAAGCAACTACACTCATTTCATGACCTCCACACATGATATTACTTCAAATATGCACCACACGAAGAATGAGCCTAAATTCTTTGGAGACACATCTATACAGCCCACAACAAAATGTACAACTTAGAAGGATGCAGGAAAAATGGAGGTTGCCTGCTATACGATCAAAAGTAACTGAAAGGAGAAACAGAATATTCTATAGGAAGGTCCCATTGGAAATGAAAAGAGCTAAAAGCTTTTTTTATAGAAATAACAGAGTGCTCAAAACAGCAAAAGAGCCTAATCTTGTGCTGACATAATCAAGGACTACAAAATCAACTCAACTCAATTATGCTTAAATCTCAATTTAAAAGGGGTCAGCTGAGCCTATAAACAGAGTCGTAAAAGAACTTGCAAAACTAGAAATAAATTTCCAGGCTAAACTTTACATGAAATTTCAAAATAGTCATACGCAAAATTCTACCAACTTTAATAATAAAATGCCCAATAAATTGAAAGTTTTAAAATCATCCACTCTTATATTTCACTTCACCACTGATTTAATTTTTTGCTAAGATTTCCATGGTGTTTCCAATCATATTTGTATTAGTCTTACGGTAAAAATGTACAATGTAATGATGTGTGAGAATCAACACATTTACCTTCTCTTTTCTTCCTCTTCTCTTTTCAGTTTCTCAGTGGCATTTTTTCGCTCAGCAGACGCAATACTTGGACTCCGCGACTTGGGCAAAGGAGGTAAAGAGCTACTCCTGCTTCTAGGTCTTCCGTGTCGCCTAGGTGTTGGAGACCGATTTCGGTGCCGGTTGGATGGAGAGCGGCTTCCATGGCGACGTGAGGAACTAGAATGACTTCTTCGCCTGCTCCATAGAATAAAACACTATCATATAAGACCAACCGGAGCTAAAAAATCTCAGACATGGAAAACAAACTTCCCATTAGAATAGGCAAGAGAAAAATAAAAGTGCCTTCAGTTTATAACTTCCGCATTATTTCAAGCATACATAAACACTCTCTTGGTATAACTGGTATCCAAAGGTTCAGACTTAACCGTACAGAGCGAAAAACAGCACCAATAAACAACCAAAGACACAATCAACAACAGTCGCCAGAAGTATTTCTGTCATATGTGACGTTCTTACCATCGGTACTGAACTTATTCTCAATTAGGGTGCAAAGGAGAATTTTTCCCATAAGAAGAAGGAGGAGGAGGAGGAGGAGGAGGAGGAGAAGAAAGGGAAACGGCAATGGGGTTTGTAAAGTGACTTGAAAAATCACAACGCATCAAGGAGAGGTGTTTGAAGCACCTAGAGTGAGAAGTGGAATAGGGAGAGCGGCTTCGGCTTCGATCCCTTCGGCTCCTTCGGCTGTGGCGGTGGTGAGACACAGGGGACGCCGGTGAGTATCTCCTTCGGTAAGACGGCGAGCGAGACAGACTACGGGGCATCTTTTCTTCTCCAATGTTTCAAAGCCTGGGCCTTCGCTGCTTCATTTTCTTCTTCAAGGGAATCAGTCAATAAGGCCTCCTCCTATATCATGTTCACTATTATTTTAGTGTCAAATTTTTGGTACTCCAAGGGCCTTCGTTTTCAAGATGAGAACGAGTCTGAGCCAGGTCCCATCTGGTCATCCATATTTATGGTAGAAACCCTTCTCAATTGGACAACGAACGGTTGAAGGATTCTCTGAATTCTCACTTGTTATAACTTTTTGTTCGTGGTCAATTCCATCAACTCTCATGTTCTGTTACTAGAAATATATCACCTTCATTACCAATCTCTATTATCACAAGCATTTTCTGTTTGATAATTCAATGGCTACCTAGAAAGGGGACGGTCTTTAAATTAGGTTAGGTAACAATTTTTTTTCCATTTATTTGAAAATTATTAATTTATAAGTTTCTTTCCTTTTTTTTTTTGGCTAAATATTTAGATCCGAAACATGCAACTCATATTTGCAGTAAAGCAAAATGTAAGTACAAAGTACAACTTAGCACCTTCATCCACTTTTTTCAAAAAGAAAAAACTCTTGACACATCTTTTCTCTGCAGTGTTATCTTAAAAAATGCGAAACTGTTCTGTGCGATGACTCTCACTAGCAAACGCAATCTTGAGATTGCACTCCACATTGGGTCTCACTTATAACGGTGATATTAGGATTGCTTTACGTCTCACTTGTAGCAGAAACATTGAGAATGCTCTTTGTATTAAATATCACTTAGAATGGCAATGCATTGGCTATTAACACTGTTCAAGTAATTGATTTCCATTGCTTCAAAAACTTTGGCTATTGATTCCACTGCTTTAAAACTTTGGACAAGGATTTAAAGGCAAGTAAACGAAGCCCCAATGGATAAGGGGATCGACATTCCGAGTCATTTCTGAACGGTAGCAAGGATGCGTCTTCAAAAAGCTACAAATATCATAGATTGAGCCACATAAAGTGCAATGAAAAACTTGATATTCGGATTAGCGTGTGTGTGTCTTGAAATTTGAGTCTCGAGTTTCTCTCTAGGGCTAAGCTTTAGTAACAAAAGGAAAGGGAAGAAAAAGAATTAAAAAAAAAAAAGCAAAAAGAAACAAGAGGGGATTCGAACGGTTTTGCGGATTCTACATTTTTGGTGAAATGGT
>JAKISB010000012.1:112267-132799 GCA_028551475.1 Casuarina equisetifolia
GTGTGGTGCATATTTGAAGTAATATCATGTGTGGAGGTCATGAAATGAGTGTAGTTGCTTGATACGAGTGGATTGATTATATGCTTAATTAGTAGATTGAATCTCAAAAGATGTCTACTTTAAACAGTTCTATGCTTGTCTGATCTCAGCTTAATCTCTGGGTGGTTCAAATATGCCCTGGTAAATTTTGGCTTTCCCTGAGACCTAGAGTTAAGAGGGGGTAGCCCTTGTTATAATGTGTCTTCACTTTGAGCACATGTGGTCTTTGTTGTTACTGGGGAAAAGTTGTTTTTCTTGCTTTCCACATCGGTGAAGAATTGGACCAATGTTAGTTGGTTTTCAAATTTGCAACCTAGAGATAGATGTTGCTCAAGAATCATCTAGATGACGTCTCAGAGGTGGAAATGGTTTTTCTTGGGTTGATTCACTAAATTGGCTAGAGAATACGATCCCCAAGCATTTAGAAGTATTATTTTCAGTAGTTACAGTAATAGATTGAGTTCCAATGCGTGAGCACAATAGTTAATTGCTGATTACATCTTCCATCAATGTTCAACAAGTGATTAACTGTGGCTGATCACAGTTGGAAAAGCAATTGGCTAATTTTCTGAGTATCACTTGGTACAGTGCTTCGGGTGGTGAGGCTATGAGTATCACTAATATGCGTACTGATTGATGTATCATTTCATGTCATTCAAGGAGCACCACCATTCATGATGCTTTGGTGCTGTGATAGATGTTTTTCCAAATTTAGCCCTCTGCAATTGGTCTAGGGACCTGGATGCACTCCAATTAGTGTATTTTATGACACTGGATTTGTTTACAGTAAACTTGTAAATACCATATTGTTAGTATGAAATATGATTTGCTTTCCACATAATAAAAGTGAGTCAAATGATTGATTTGAAGGACCTAATCATTGGATTGTAGCAATCAATTACATTGTTGTGTTATTCAGATGTGACAAATTGATGTTAACTTTCTGTTTTGAAATGATTGAATTCTTTATATATGTATGGGATGTTATATGTTTCTAACCTAATAAATAATAAAGACGTAGTTTCTTGGGTCCTGTTTATTGTACATTCAAACTCTAGGGTTGAGCCACCTTATTTTGTTCTTTCTTTATTTACTTTCTAATCTTTATCTCATTTTCGTATAACATTGCAAACAGGTTGATCCGTCCTTGTTTCAGTCTCCCCAGATTATCTTTTTCTATTTTTTATTTTTTTATTTTTTTATTTTTAATGTTATCTGGTGGCAATTGCTATCATCACTTTGTCTTCATTTTCTTGTATACATCAGAATATATTGTTTTATGCATATCTGTAACTTTGGTTGTGTATTTCTTTTCTCCAAACTACCTTGCATTGGCAGACGATTGTCACATCAATATTACTGATCCCATCCACGGCTTTTACTTTTATGTGTCCTTCAAGTGCATCTAGTTTGGTGTAAAAATTGAGTTTTGGGTTCACTAGCTATATTTGTTGCATGTCAAAAGCGCAAATTATTTTGAAGACAACTGCAAGCTCTTGACTTGAAGTACAACTAGTTGTACTTTTTGTTATGGATTTTGTGCAACTTAAAGTGGGCCTTAAAAACATGATTCGCTCTCCATCTGAGAAGTAAGTTAAGGGAATGATTCACGTTTCATCTGAGAAGTAATTTAAGGGAATGATTCACTTTCCATGTGAATGGTAAACTGAGGAGTGATGGTTAGTAGTGAACCAGATATTGTTGACACTAATTTAATCTCAAACGTGATAAATTGGTAGTTGATTCTGTTTTAAGATGGTTTAAATCCAGTTATAAGTATGGGTTTCTTGTACTGCATTATGTATGGAAATACATAATAAAGACACGATCCTTGGGCTTTCTATTGGTGTAGTTAGGCCTTTACAGCTGATCTTCTTTTACAGTGCATCCTTCTGTCTGTATCCTTTTTTTGTTATTAATTTCTATTATTTCATTTTTAATGGTCAGAAAATTGAGATATAACTCTTGTAATTTATGTTCTAGATACTTTAGTTGTTTTTTGATCTCTATTTGGTCCACTGAAATGATTTTCTGCAATACTAAGTAGTTTTTTAACAAGTTAGCTTTTGGAAACATGTGGGTTTTTCCAATATGATCACACTTCGAGATCCTTTGGTATTCCCCATTGTGAATGCTGGTTAATCTGATTGAAGCCCTGAAACTAATCTTTGTGATGACTTTTTGGGAAGCAGAGGAAAAAGAAAATTCTAGACTACAATTGGCTTTTTCCCCCTTTGCCAGAGTCAAAGTTGAGAGAATTTGGGATAGTAGATTGATAAGCAGAGCATATTTAGTAGGTATAAGAAATATTTCAGAGCGGTTGTGCTGATGAGAAATATCCAATCCATATACGTTTTAGGATGTGACTCTACTAAACTTAAGCAATTACTGCATTTTTTTGTTTTTTTGTTTTTTGTTTTTTGTTTTTTGTTTTTTTGCGCTTTTGTGCTATTGCCAGGTAAGATGTTTTTTTGAGCAAAAAAACAGATATTAGTTTTTGTAGTCAATGCCTCTCTTATGCAGATTGGACAGTAGAGTGTTGCAAAATTGGTGAACACTTTGTAGAACTAAAGCAGGGCTTTGTCAGTTGATGAGAACAAAGGGAATGAGAAAAAGATCTGAAAGTGAGAGATAAGAACAGAGAGAAAGAGAAATAGTTTTCCTTGCACAAGAAGAGTATCTTATCTTGACTGGTAGAAAATATGGATAATCCAAAGCAAAGCTAGCCTTTGCTGATATTTTAATACTGTTTAAAGCTATGAATTATTTCAAATGTTTGTAATTGAATTTTTCCTTTTCTTGGAACTTCTTGGTGATGATATAGTGAGGTTCTATAGGCATGTTATGTTTTATATGATCTTAAAACATTCATTGCACTAGAGATTCTTTGGCTCTCTCACTTTCCTTTCAGAGTTGAGTTTCACAATTGTTTTTGGGAAAAATGAAAAATGATAGATACTTTTGTTTCTGGGTATGAGAGGCACTATAAATCTCGAATGATTACTTTTACGTTCTTTTCTGCTGACCTTTCTGGAGGAAGCTACTTTATAGTTCAAGTTGTTGCATTGATGAAAATACATGCATGGCTTTATCTTCTGTTCCACTTGAAATCTCATTTTTTCATGGCTCAGAAACATGTTTGAGAGGTATTCATTATTGCAAAATCCTTGTATTTAACATGTTAATAGATTAGTTGCTTCATTGAACTCGTAGTGCAGTCTAAAACTGAAGTTTTCAACTTTAATTGATGGTTTAGTATGCTACTTTCATTGTAAGTAGTACAGTCAGCATTCCTTCTGTTTCCTCTTTCTTTCTCTCTCTTTTTTTTTTCCTGCTTCAATGCTCGTACTAAGCTTGACTTTCGTATGTGCCATAGGCATCAACATGAGGAAGAACTGAGACTATTGGAAGAAGCAACCGCTAGAAGGCTGGAGGATGTGATTAGGAAAAATGTTGATGAGAAGTTGAATTCTGAGGAAGTCCGGTTGGAAATACAGAGGAGAATTGAGGAAGGTCGAAAGAAATTGTTTGATAATGTTACAAGTCAACTTGAAAAAGAAAAGGAAGCTGCTCTGATTGAAGCAAGACAGAAAGAAGTAAGCATCTTAACAAGAGGCATCCTCTGGTTGGCTAAATTAGCACAATGTTTACGATGGAGCTGTTTGTTTTCATGTTTGGTAGTGTTAATTTACCTCTTAAAGTAGCTTAATCATTCGTTAGGAGATGAAAATCATTTGGCTCAGTATTTAGATGTCCTTTAGCATCATAGTTCCAGCAATAAGCTCCTGAAGCTTTTAGGAGTTAGCCCCCTTTAATATATTTAAATTTGCTTGGCTAATTTGATGTTTGTGTCTTGGCTATCATAGATTCTCTTAAAATGAATGTTCTAATGGTTCTAAAATGGAAGGAGAATCATTAGGTCATTACGATTGGTGGCATTGACATCATGACTAGAAACTGCATGAGACTACTCTGAATATTTTTAGAGCTTTTGCTATGGTTTTTAAGGCTTAAGCAGGGACTGTCACTTATCGAGCTTTTGCTATGGTTTTTAGAGCTTCATGATCATCATGAAATTTACTGGAAATCCCAGAATCTGAGGTAACTTATCGACCTCTTTATGCGAAAGCAATGCACTTGGTATTTGGTTAGACTTGTCAAGTGACTAGCAATATTACATCTATTTTCTCTTCATTCTGCCTCATGCTGTTTGTATTTTGGTAAACCACACCCCCCCACCTCCTTTTTTAGTTCCCCTCCTTTTCTTTTTCTCCGATGACAGAGAAGTTAGTACACTGCTAAATGTACCATGGGTTAAACATTTGCGCTATCCTCCACCACCAGGCAGTAGATCAGTAAGGAGATGGAAACTTCAACCAACAATATGAAAACATTTTTGCTAGCTAAGGGTGATCCAAAGTGCCCCCACTTGCCGTTGTGCTCAAGTGTGAAACAGCTCAAGCTCTTGGGGCCTGTCCATGTGGTAGCATGATATAATTCCATTATCCGAGTGTGTGAAGTTTCGTTTGGCTATTAAAGGAAAGAGATTAAGCTTGTCTGTTCTTCAGAGTCGAGTTGTCTTTTCTAGACCTTTTCTTGTCATTTCATTCAATTGAGCGTTTGGATGTGGTCACGAAATGTCACAGGAACAGGCTCGAAAAGAGAGAGAAGAGCTGGATAAGATGCTAGAAGAGAATAGGAGAAGAGTGGAAGAGGCTCAACGAAGAGAGGCCCTCGAGCTGCAGCGAAAAGAGGAGGAACGGTACCGGGAGTTAGAGCTCATTCAAAGACAGAAAGAGGAGGCTGCCTGGAGAAAAAAGCTGGAAGAGGAAGAAGAGCATTCGAAGCAGATGAAATTGTTGGGAAAGAGTAAAACCAAGCCGAAGCCTTCGGGTATTGGTCTATGATGATTATTTCCATAGCGTCAATGCTGTACCCCTCACAGAGAAAACTAAATATCAGAATCTTCACGTCTGTACAATATTCGGTGAAATAGCTTTTGGGTTTTGCACATATCACTTTAGCTCTTTCTTTGGTAGTTAGAGCGCAATCATTTTACCACAGAATTGGACTATTCTTTGCTAGTTAAAGCGATACTTATCTTCAAAAGCCGAGGAAGATATGAGAAGTGGCAGAAAAAATCCTGAAGTTGGGTTGTAGAATCAACTCCAAAAAAGGACCTGTTAAAGGACTTGGTAGACTCTAAAGAAAACCTGGAACAATGATGGAGAGATGATCCATCGGGTAGGAAATATGGACGAGTTTTGGTCTACCTCCAAGGCCTCGTTGAAGACGGTTGTTGTTTATGGGTCGTGTTCTTGGAGGAAGTTCCCTTAATTGGAGAACTGCACCTGTATTGGTGGACCTTGTTTTCTTACGAAGCACAGACAGGTACCTTCATGTGGTTATGATCGGTAGGTGACATATGAATAATATACCTTCAAGGCATTGATGGCATTTATAGTAATGGTGGAAGGGTGTACATGCAACAATTCCCAGTTGAGGTTCATGTTAGCATAAATTAATTTTTGGTAGGAGGGAAAGCAAAAGAAGTAAATATATATAGGCCTGCGGTTTTCACACGAGTAAATGTTTTTTTAGTGTTTACTTGGTAGAAGTCAATATAAGATACTATTGGTTTGCATTCTTTACTTTTTATTTGTGGAAAATTTGGGACTCTTGCATTCTTATCCAGTCAGCAACCATAAAAGGGTATTTCCTATTGGCCTTTAATCTTATTTTTCTTACGGAATAATATAAGATCTTTTGTCCAATTAAAGTTACAATAAAAGACAGGTTTTTACAATGGAAGACTTACAAATTTGGCTATCCTATTGTAGAACTCTTAAGGTTTGATAAAACGTTATTAAATTACTTTGTCTTCTATAAATGAAGACTTATGATATATATACACAAATAATCTTTACGCAAGCTAGCTTTTTCTTTCCTTTTTCCTTTTCCCATTCCATTTTCTCCATCATTGTTGTTGCCACCAATGTTTCGTCATTCTTCTCTTTGAATGCTTTAGCTTATGTACACGTTGTTTATTTTTGCTTTTGGTGGTTTCTTCGTCCCCTGTTGGCTCTAACTTAATGTTAGGCAAGATTGGGACCTTCGATTGTTGGATAGTTGGGAAGGAAGTGTCTCCCCTAAGCACTCATCGGTAAGATGGTTGTAATGTGGGGGCCGATGGTACCGTTGGATTCTTTGAGGTCTACGCCTTCGTCGCTCCGTAGATGGTCAGGGGCAAGTTAGGTTTCAAGGCAAATGATTTGGCAAGGGAGTCACGACGACTTCGACAATGATCAGTGATGGCCGGAGCCGGTTGCCATGCTTGTGTCGGACCAGGTTAGTTTTTGGGTGGGATTTCAAAATTTGAAAAACTTTGAAAAAAGTTGAGAGCGTTTTCTCTTTCCAACCATATCAGGTTCGGGTTTAAGGTTTGGGTTTTTCTTCATATTATTATTATATATAAGTAGGGACGGTACCTATTTAACTAACTCCCAAATAAAACATTATGTTAGGAGCTAACTAGCATATAATCGAAAAGGTAGATGTCGCATTGTCACCTGCAATTTGTGCTTTTGTAATCACCCAAGCTTGGTACCATGTCAATGTTCTAATGCATAACACAAACTATACATATGCTTGTATCATTACAAAAAGATTGTGAAATGCAATCATGACCCCATATGTGAGGGAAAGCTCGTCTAGTTAGCGTTCATACATCCTCTCCCAATTACCCTGAAAAGGAAACGAGCTTCCAGCAAAACTGTAGCTCTTTTAGTACCTTTTGCTTCTGATTTAGAATATTCTCTTATCAGCATGTAAGGCTATACTTTGAATGCTGGCAGGTTGGGCTTCTTAGGTCTTTGCCTCCATTCCCTTAGTCTTTGTAAGTTTGCATGGTGTCATAGTTGCCACTTGTTGAGCACTAAATTGTACTCGTATGCAAGGACTTTGATCTAACAATTCTAGATTCTTGATTACTGTAGGCACGTTTGGCCTCTTATTAGTAGACCAAGCCTTCATTGGTTCCTTCCTCAATTTTGTGGATATGCCCTAAGCATTACGTCTTGTTGGTTAGCAAGCACATGATTCCGAGCTATTGTAGCTTCACAAAACTACATTGTAATCTTCCTAGATACTTGGTCATGGTGGAAGTGTGGAATAAAGCCTTTACCATGTCCTCCCATATGCTATCCCTTATCAAGCCAATATAAATTTGTAGTAACTTAAAGGGGTATCCCTTTGGATATGGGTGAAAAGGTTGCCATGGTGGATTGGAGGGAATATCATGTGATTAAATTAGGTATACAACAAAAATATATGTAGCAATGAGCTTGTGACTTTTAGGACTTGAATGATGCAAAAAAAATCAATCAATTACATGTTTGGTCAATTTTATGCAACCAACATGTCATTTTAGTTTGAGTTAACCTCTTGTATTTTCTGTGAGCAAAATAATAAATGATGGAGTTTCCTAATTGAGAGCTGACTTGAAAAGGAAAAAGTAACAAGAAATGGGTTAGAAAAGCATATTTTTTGAGAGTTATATAAAACACTAAGTTTTTACAAAAGTTAATAAGGGTACCCTTTTGGATATTGGTGGAAAGGATCTCATGTTAGACTAGAGGGAATAATATGTAATTTAATAAGGTATATAACAAAAATCTATTTAGCAATGAGCTTATGGTGTTTGGGACTTCAATGATGTAAAAAAACCAATCAATCTCAAGTTCGGTTAATTTTATGTAACTCACATGTTG
Organism: Casuarina equisetifolia; assembly: GCA_028551475.1. Taxonomy (NCBI): domain Eukaryota; kingdom Viridiplantae; phylum Streptophyta; class Magnoliopsida; order Fagales; family Casuarinaceae; genus Casuarina; species Casuarina equisetifolia. The sequence goes on from JAKISB010000012.1 coordinate 120,076, forward strand.
TTTTAGGGTGAGTTAAGGTCTTGTTTTTTTTAATGAGCAAAATAATAAATGATTGAGTTCCCTAATTGAAAGTTGACATGAAAAGGAAAAAGTAACAAGAAATAGGTTGAAAAAGCACGGTTTTTGAAAGTTATATAAAGCACTTGGTTTTTATGTAGGTTAATGGGGGTACCTTATTGGGTATTGGTGACAAGAATGACATGTTGGAGTAAAGAGAATAACGTGTGATTCAATAGGGTGTATGACATAAATTTATGTAGCAATGAACTTGTAGCTTTTGAGACTTGAATGATGCAAATAAAAAAAAAAATCAATCAATCACACATTGGGTTGATTTTATGTCACTTATATGTTGTTATAGTGTGAGTTAACCTCTTGTATTTTTAGCAAGTAAAATAATAAATGATCAAGTCTCCTAATAGAGAGCTAACTTGAAAAGGAAAAAGTAACAAGAAATAGGTTGGAAAAGGATAGCTTTTAAGGGTTATATAAAGCACTATGTTTCCATAGAGCTTAAAGGTGTATCCTTTTGAAGATGGGTGAAAAGGATGATGTGTTGGACTTGATGGAATCATTAGCCATTCAACAAGGTATGAAGTGGAAATCTATTTAGCAATGAGTTTGTGGCTTTTAGGACTTCAATGATGCAAAAAAAAAAAAAAATCAATGATTGACATGTTTTGCTGATTTTATGTAACCCACATGTTGTTTTTGCATGAGTTAACCTATTGTATTTTTAGGAAGCAAAACAATAAATGATTGAATCCCCTAGCTAAGTACTAACTTGAAAAAAAGAAAGTAACAAGAAACGGGTTAGAAAAGCATGATTTTTAAAAGTTATATAAAGCATTTGGTTTTCACAAACCTTAAAAGGGAATAACATGTGATGAAATTAGATATACAACAAAAATCTCTGTAGCAATGTGCTTCTAGCTTTTCGAACTTCAATGATGCAAAAAATTCAATCAATCACATGTTTAATTGATTTTATATAACCCAAATGTTGTTTTAATGTGAGTTAACCTCTTGTATTTTTAGAGAGAAAAATAATAAATGATTAAGTCACCTAATTGAGAGTTGATTTGAAAAGGGAAACATAACAAGAAATGGGTTGAAAAAGCACGGTTTTTGAGAGTTATATTAAACACTTCATTTTCACAAAGCCCAAAAGTACATCCCTTTAGAGATGGGTGAAAAGGACAATGTGTTTTACTTGACAAAATCACTTGTTATTCAATAGGATATGCAATGCAAATCTATTTAGCAATGAGTTTGTGGCTTTTGGGACTTGCATGGTGCAAAAAAATTAGTCAATGACATGTCTTGTTGATTTTACGTAACCCACATGTTGTTTTTATGTGAGTTGACTTGTTGTATTTTTAGGGAGCAAACAATAAATGATTGAATCCCCTAATTGAGTGCTAACTTGAAAAGGAAAAAGTAAAAAGTAAAAAGCAATAGGTCGGAAAAGGATAATTTTTGAAAGTTATATAAAGCACTTGATTTCCATGGAGCCTAAAGGTGTACCTTTTTAAAGATGGGTGAAAAGGATATTACGTTGAACTTGACGGAATCACTAGCCATTCAACAAGATACAAAATGCAAATTTATTTAGCAATAAGTTTGTGGTTTTTGGGTCATCAATGATGCAAAAAAAAAAAAAAAATTAGTTAGTGACATGTTTTGCCAATTTTATGCAACCTACATGTCATTTTTATTTGAGTTAACCTCTCGTATTTTTAGCAAGCTAATCAATAAATAATTGAATCCCCTAGTTAAGTGTTAACTTGAAAAGAAGAAAGAAACAAGAAATGTGATAGAAAAGCATGATTTTTGAGAGCTATATAAAGCACTTGGTTTTTACAAAGCTTAAAAGGATACCCCTTTGGAGGGAATAATATGTGATGGAATTAGGTATACAACAAAAACATATGTAGCAACGATCTTGTGGCTTTTAGGACTTCAATGATGCAAAAAAATCAATCAATCACAAGTTTGGTCGATTTTATATAACCCAAATGTTGTTCTAATGTTAGTTAACCTCTTGTATTTTTAGCAAGCAAAATAATAAATGATTGAGTCTCCTAATTGAGAGTTGAATTGAAAAGGGAGACATAACAAAAAATAGGTTGGAAAAGCATAATTGAGAGTTATAATACACTTGATTTTCATAGAGTTTAAAGGTGTAACCCATTGGAGATGAGTGAAAAGGACAACGTGTTAGACTTGATGGAATCACTTGTTATTCAATAGGGTATGCAACAAAAATCTATTTAGCAATGAGTTTATGGCTTTTGGGACATGAATGCTGCAAAAAAATTAGTCACTGGCATGTCTTGATGATTTTATGTAACCCACATATTGTTTTTATATGAGTTAACCTCTTTCATTTTCAAGGAGCAAAACAATAAATGATTGAATCCCCTAATTGAGTGCTAACTTAAAAATGAAAAAGTAACAAGAAATGGGTTGGAAAAGTATGATTTTTGTGAGTTATATCAAGCAATTAGTTTTCAAAAAGCTTAAAAAGGTTACCTTTTTAAATATTGGTGAAAAGGATGTCGTGTTGGACTAGAAGGAATCACATGCGATTTAATAGGGTATACAAAAAAAAATTATGTAGCAATGAGCTCGGGACTTTTGGGATTTGAATGATGCAAAAAACTTAATCACTCGCACGTTTGGCTAATTTTATGTAACTCACATGTCATTTTAATGTGAGCTAAGCTCTTGTATTTTTAATGATTGAGTCCCCAAATAGAGAACATCCAATTATTTCCAGATGTTTAGCTCTTCATTCTAGTGTATTTGCGAGGTAAAAATTTATTTCCTTAGGTTTTTGTACCTTTTAAAATGTTGAAGGGTGCAAAAAAGAGAAAAAAAATTTACAACAAGTTTTTTCATTGTTGGTTTGTCACCCACATTTCATTTTAGCATGGGTGAGCAACTTTGATTTTTGGGGTGGCAAGAGGTCAAATAGGAGTAGTGTTGATTCCCATTTTTGTTAAAAATAGCATAATAATTTTAATTTTTTTTAAATAATGGGGTTTTAGAAAAGCTTATAAAATGCTTAAAGTTCAATAAACACAGAGGGGTACCTCTTGAGGAATTGTGAAATTGATAATCCATATATTTCAAGGCGAATAGATCTTTATTCTAGACCTTTTGCAAGATAGATCTATCTCTTTAGAAGTTTTTAGCTTTTATAATATCAAAGGATACCCAAAAAAATGTCCACAACATGTTGATTCACGATTTGTTTGTCACCCATTTGTCATTTTGTAACCTATAAATTTTGAATATATGAATTCAGAATTTAAATTTAAAACTTTAGATGTTTAAATTTAAATGTTTGAATTTAAAATTTAAATTTGAATTCAAACTTTCAAGTGCTGAAAGGCCTTAAAATCCCTCGTAAATTCAGCCTTCACAAATAGATTCTTCACTTCACTTGCCCATTTAAGCATATTGAGTGCTTATTTTTTCTTTAGCATTCAATGGTAATCAACTTTTCTAGTGATAGAATTATAAATAAGGATAATTTTAAATTATTAAATTCAAAGTTTAAAATTAAAGTTGAATTGAATAAAGCCTAAAGGGGAATTCCTACTAACTTACACATTTATTTTGAATTCCCTCAATTATACAAGGGCAAGGAGAATAAGATTAAATGCTCATTTAAAAGTTGAAATTCAAATAGTGTTAAAATTTATATATTTAAACATTTTATAGTTGACTTTTAAATTTTAAATTGAAATTCAGAAGTTTAAATGTTAAGGAGAAAAAAGTCTACCAACATTTGAACCCATGTCTTATTCTTGGCTTGCAAGTAATAGAACTGTTGAGCCACACGCGAAAGCGAGGACGGACTCAATTCTTAAAACTCAAAACAATGTTATAGACATGTTTTTTTTAGGGTCCTTCAATATTATAAAAGCTACAAACACTAGAAAGATAGATTTATCTCGCAAATAAACTGGAATAAAGAGATATTCACCTTGAAGTAATTTGATGAACAATGTTGCAATTCCTTAAAAGGATACCTGTTTTGTGTTCCTTGAATTTTTAGCATTTTCAAAACTATTAAAAAATCCTACTATTTAACACATTTTAATTTATTCTTCCATTTCAACAAAAATCTAAATCAACAATGCACATATTTGACTTATTGCCACCTAAAAACATAACCTATTCACCCATGCTAAAATGACATGTGGGTGACATTTAAATCAAGAATTGACATATTGTAGACATTTGTTTTTGGTATCCTTTGACATTATAGAGCTACAAACACCTAAAAAGATAGATCTATCTCATAAAAAGACTAAAATAAAATGTTATTCACCTTAAAATAATTGGATTACCAATTTCACAATTCCACAAATGGGTACCTATTTGTGGTCATTGAATTTTAAGCATTTCATAAGCTTTTCTAAAGCCCCACTATTTTAACAAATTTTAATTTATTCTACTAATTTTAACAAGAATCGCAAACAATACTGCTTATATTTGATCTTCTGCCACTTTGAAAATAGAAGTTGCTCACCCACACTAAAATGACATTTGGGTGATAACCAAACAATGAAATGACATACTGTAGATATATTCTTTTGCTTGCTTTAACATTATAAAAGGGATAAACACTTGAAAAAATATATTTACCTCATAAATACACTAGAATAAAAAGCTAAACACTTGTAATAATTGCATTACCAATTTCACAATTCCTCAAAAGACTACCCTTTTGTGGTCATTGAACTTTAAGAATGTTATAAGCTAATTTGAAACCCTAAAATTTTAACACATTTTATCTTATTCTACCATTTTTAACAAAAATCTCAATTAACACAACTTATATTTGATTTGTTGCAACACTAAAAGTACAAGTTGTTCACCCATGCTAAAATGACAAATGGGTGACCAACAAACCATGATTCAACCTGTCGTAGACATTTTTTTTGGTACCCTTTGACATTATAAAAGTTAAAAACACCTAAAAAGATAGATCTATCTCATGAAAAGACTAGAATAAGGAGCTATTCACCTTGAAATAATTGAATGATTAATTTTGCAATTTCTCAAAGGGCCCTTTGTGTTCTATGAATTATAAGCATTTTAAACCTTATTCCAAAGCTCTACTATTTTAACATGTTTTAATTTATTCTACCATTCTTAACAAAAATCTCAATCAAATTGTTCACTCACTTTAAAACAACATGTTGGAGACATTTGTTTTTGGGCATTGTTTGATATTATAAAAGTAGGAAACACCTAAAAAATATATCTATCTCTAAAAAAAGAATGGAATAAAGAGCTATTCACCTTGAAACAATTGGATGGCCAATTTCACAATGCCTTAAAAGGGTATGTTTTTATGTTCCTTGAATTTTAAACATTTTAAAAGCTATTTTGAAACCCTAGTATATCAACACATTTTAATTTATTCTTCCATTTTAAACAAAAAAACTTAATCAACATTGCGCATACTTGACCTACTACCACCTTAAAAATAGAACTTGTTCACCTAGGCTAAAATGACATGTGGGTGACCAATAAACCATGAACCGACATGTTGTAGACTTTTTTTTTTTGGGCATCATTTGAGATTATAAGTCTACAAACACCTGAAAAAGTAGATTTATCTCACAAAAAGACTAGAACAAAGAGTTATTCATCTCAAAATAATTGGATGACTAATTTCACAATTTCTTGAAGGGGTACTCCTTTGTGTTCATTGAACTTTAAGCATTTAATAAACTTTTCTAAAATCCAATTATTTTAACAAATTTTAATTTATTTATTCATTTTCAACAAAAATCACAAACAACACTACTTATATTTTGTCAAGTATAATGGCCAACTAAGAAAGGGGGTTGAATTGGTTGTTTAGCTTATTTATAATAAATTCAATTTCTCAAATACAACAACTTCAAACACAACAATAAGTAACAATATAAACATCAAACACAAGTAGCCATTATAAACATAAGATTTATCATAGTGGTTCGACACTCACACCTATGTCCACCCACTTCCTTCTTCAACCTAACTAGTTGAAGTCCACTTTACTCACTGTTTAGGAGAAAATATTCTCATAATCCATCTAATTCTTTCTCAAAGGAATTGTAGAACATTAGAGTTACAATCAAAGGTTGTCTTAACCTTGGTACAGGAGTAAATCCCTAAATAATATATATTTTGTAAGGGATATTGCTAATCAAAGAGCTTATCCAAGACATAGAGTACTAATCCAACCTTTAATCATGAAGCTCCGAAATTTTAGCAAATTAGGGTTTTAGATTTATAACAAAGTTTATGTGTAAACAATAATTAGAGTTCAATAAGCACATAAACAACTGTATACAAGAGTATATAAACACAAGAAGATAATCTTTTAGGAGTAGTACCAAAGCTCTTCATAAAATCTCAATATATAGATCAATCTTAGTTTCTTCTTTCAATTTCATAACAATTTTATTCAAGATCATCTCTTTGAACTGTAAGATGTAATGTTTTATAAGATATTCAAATTAAAGAAGCTAATTTGAGGTTTCTATTAAACCTAACAACATTAGACGCTTATTCTTGTTGGGAAAAGGAAAATTCCATCACTAAGGGTTTGAAATCAAACCCTTAATCATCACATAGTCATTCCAAGTAGCTTTTCTGATAGTTGATCACCTTGTTTACAAATCCTCATATGAGACAGTGGATGTGCTGCTTGAGAGACGACAACTTCTCTTAATGTCTCAAATGAGTTAGAAGCAAGGGCATCTAATTAAGCAAAACAAAATAGGGCACCTGACCTTTAGTTGAATGACACTATTTTAGTGATTGTGACATGTTCATTTAGGGTTTAGGGTTTTAGGGTATAGGGTATAGGGTTTAGGGTATAGGGTTTAGGGTATAGGGTTTAGGGTATAGGGTTTAGGGTTTAGGGTTTAGGGTATAGGGTTTAGGGTTTAGGGTTTAGGGTTTAGGGTTTAGGGTTTAGGGTTTAGGGTTTAGGGTTTAGGGTTTAGGGTTTAGGGTTTAGGGTTTAGGGTTTAGGGTTTAGGGTTTAGGGTTTAGGGTTTAGGGTTTAGGGTTTAGGGTTTAGGGTTTAGGGTTTAGGGTTTAGGGTTTAGGGTTTAGGGTTTAGGGTTTAGGGTTTAGGGTTTAGGGTTTAGGGTTTAGGGTTTAGGGTTTAGGGTTTAGGGTTTAGGGTTTAGGGTTTAGGGTTTAGGGTTTAGGGTTTAGGGTTTAGGGTTTAGGGTTTAGGGTTTAGGGTTTAGGGTTTAGGGTTTAGGGTTTAGGGTTTAGGGTTTAGGGTTTAGGGTTTAGGGTTTAGGGTTTAGGGTTTAGGGTTTAGGGTTTAGGGTTTAGGGTTTAGGGTTTAGGGTTTAGGGTTTAGGGTTTAGGGTTTAGGGTTTAGGGTTTAGGGTTTAGGGTTTAGGGTTTAGGGTTTAGGGTTTAGGGTTTAGGGTTTAGGGTTTAGGGTTTAGGGTTTAGGGTTTAGGGTTTAGGGTTTAGGGTTTAGGGTTTAGGGTTTAGGGTTTAGGGTTTAGGGTTTAGGGTTTAGGGTTTAGGGTTTAGGGTTTAGGGTTTAGGGTTTAGGGTTTAGGGTTTAGGGTTTAGGGTTTAGGGTTTAGGGTTTAGGGTTTAGGGTTTAGGGTTTAGGGTTTAGGGTTTAGGGTTTAGGGTTTAGGGTTTAGGGTTTAGGGTTTAGGGTTTAGGGTTTAGGGTTTAGGGTTTAGGGTTTAGGGTTTAGGGTTTAGGGTTTAGGGTTTAGGGTTTAGGGTTTAGGGTTTAGGGTTTAGGGTTTAGGGTTTAGGGTTTAGGGTTTAGGGTTTAGGGTTTAGGGTTTAGGGTTTAGGGTTTAGGGTTTAGGGTTTAGGGTTTAGGGTTTAGGGTTTAGGGTTTAGGGTTTAGGGTTTAGGGTTTAGGGTTTAGGGTTTAGGGTTTAGGGTTTAGGGTTTAGGGTTTAGGGTTTAGGGTTTAGGGTTTAGGGTTTAGGGTTTAGGGTTTAGGGTTTAGGGTTTAGGGTTTAGGGTTTAGGGTTTAGGGTTTAGGGTTTAGGGTTTAGGGTTTAGGGTTTAGGGTTTAGGGTTTAGGGTTTAGGGTTTAGGGTTTAGGGTTTAGGGTTTAGGGTTTAGGGTTTAGGGTTTAGGGTTTAGGGTTTAGGGTTTAGGGTTTAGGGTTTAGGGTTTAGGGTTTAGGGTTTAGGGTTTAGGGTTTAGGGTTTAGGGTTTAGGGTTTAGGGTTTAGGGTTTAGGGTTTAGGGTTTAGGGTTTAGGGTTTAGGGTTTAGGGTTTAGGGTTTAGGGTTTAGGGTTTAGGGTTTAGGGTTTAGGGTTTAGGGTTTAGGGTTTAGGGTTTAGGGTTTAGGGTTTAGGGTTTAGGGTTTAGGGTTTAGGGTTTAGGGTTTAGGGTTTAGGGTTTAGGGTTTAGGGTTTAGGGTTTAGGGTTTAGGGTTTAGGGTTTAGGGTTTAGGGTTTAGGGTTTAGGGTTTAGGGTTTAGGGTTTAGGGTTTAGGGTTTAGGGTTTAGGGTTTAGGGTTTAGGGTTTAGGGTTTAGGGTTTAGGGTTTAGGGTTTAGGGTTTAGGGTTTAGGGTTTAGGGTTTAGGGTTTAGGGTTTAGGGTTTAGGGTTTAGGGTTTAGGGTTTAGGGTTTAGGGTTTAGGGTTTAGGGTTTAGGGTTTAGGGTTTAGGGTTTAGGGTTTAGGGTTTAGGGTTTAGGGTTTAGGGTTTAGGGTTTAGGGTTTAGGGTTTAGGGTTTAGGGTTTAGGGTTTAGGGTTTAGGGTTTAGGGTTTAGGGTTTAGGGTTTAGGGTTTAGGGTTTAGGGTTTAGGGTTTAGGGTTTAGGGTTTAGGGTTTAGGGTTTAGGGTTTAGGGTTTAGGGTTTAGGGTTTAGGGTTTAGGGTTTAGGGTTTAGGGTTTAGGGTTTAGGGTTTAGGGTTTAGGGTTTAGGGTTTAGGGTTTAGGGTTTAGGGTTTAGGGTTTAGGGTTTAGGGTTTAGGGTTTAGGGTTTAGGGTTTAGGGTTTAGGGTTTAGGGTTTAGGGTTTAGGGTTTAGGGTTTAGGGTTTAGGGTTTAGGGTTTAGGGTTTAGGGTTTAGGGTTTAGGGTTTAGGGTTTAGGGTTTAGGGTTTAGGGTTTAGGGTTTAGGGTTTAGGGTTTAGGGTTTAGGGTTTAGGGTTTAGGGTTTAGGGTTTAGGGTTTAGGGTTTAGGGTTTAGGGTTTAGGGTTTAGGGTTTAGGGTTTAGGGTTTAGGGTTTAGGGTTTAGGGTTTAGGGTTTAGGGTTTAGGGTTTAGGGTTTAGGGTTTAGGGTTTAGGGTTTAGGGTTTAGGGTTTAGGGTTTAGGGTTTAGGGTTTAGGGTTTAGGGTTTAGGGTTTAGGGTTTAGGGTTTAGGGTTTAGGGTTTAGGGTTTAGGGTTTAGGGTTTAGGGTTTAGGGTTTAGGGTTTAGGGTTTAGGGTTTAGGGTTTAGGGTTTAGGGTTTAGGGTTTAGGGTTTAGGGTTTAGGGTTTAGGGTTTAGGGTTTAGGGTTTAGGGTTTAGGGTTTAGGGTTTAGGGTTTAGGGTTTAGGGTTTAGGGTTTAGGGTTTAGGGTTTAGGGTTTAGGGTTTAGGGTTTAGGGTTTAGGGTTTAGGGTTTAGGGTTTAGGGTTTAGGGTTTAGGGTTTAGGGTTTAGGGTTTAGGGTTTAGGGTTTAGGGTTTAGGGTTTAGGGTTTAGGGTTTAGGGTTTAGGGTTTAGGGTTTAGGGTTTAGGGTTTAGGGTTTAGGGTTTAGGGTTTAGGGTTTAGGGTTTAGGGTTTAGGGTTTAGGGTTTAGGGTTTAGGGTTTAGGGTTTAGGGTTTAGGGTTTAGGGTTTAGGGTTTAGGGTTTAGGGTTTAGGGTTTAGGGTTTAGGGTTTAGGGTTTAGGGTTTAGGGTTTAGGGTTTAGGGTTTAGGGTTTAGGGTTTAGGGTTTAGGGTTTAGGGTTTAGGGTTTAGGGTTTAGGGTTTAGGGTTTAGGGTTTAGGGTTTAGGGTTTAGGGTTTAGGGTTTAGGGTTTAGGGTTTAGGGTTTAGGGTTTAGGGTTTAGGGTTTAGGGTTTAGGGTTTAGGGTTTAGGGTTTAGGGTTTAGGGTTTAGGGTTTAGGGTTTAGGGTTTAGGGTTTAGGGTTTAGGGTTTAGGGTTTAGGGTTTAGGGTTTAGGGTTTAGGGTTTAGGGTTTAGGGTTTAGGGTTTAGGGTTTAGGGTTTAGGGTTTAGGGTTTAGGGTTTAGGGTTTAGGGTTTAGGGTTTAGGGTTTAGGGTTTAGGGTTTAGGGTTTAGGGTTTAGGGTTTAGGGTTTAGGGTTTAGGGTTTAGGGTTTAGGGTTTAGGGTTTAGGGTTTAGGGTTTAGGGTTTAGGGTTTAGGGTTTAGGGTTTAGGGTTTAGGGTTTAGGGTTTAGGGTTTAGGGTTTAGGGTTTAGGGTTTAGGGTTTAGGGTTTAGGGTTTAGGGTTTAGGGTTTAGGGTTTAGGGTTTAGGGTTTAGGGTTTAGGGTTTAGGGTTTAGGGTTTAGGGTTTAGGGTTTAGGGTTTAGGGTTTAGGGTTTAGGGTTTAGGGTTTAGGGTTTAGGGTTTAGGGTTTAGGGTTTAGGGTTTAGGGTTTAGGGTTTAGGGTTTAGGGTTTAGGGTTTAGGGTTTAGGGTTTAGGGTTTAGGGTTTAGGGTTTAGGGTTTAGGGTTTAGGGTTTAGGGTTTAGGGTTTAGGGTTTAGGGTTTAGGGTTTAGGGTTTAGGGTTTAGGGTTTAGGGTTTAGGGTTTAGGGTTTAGGGTTTAGGGTTTAGGGTTTAGGGTTTAGGGTTTAGGGTTTAGGGTTTAGGGTTTAGGGTTTAGGGTTTAGGGTTTAGGGTTTAGGGTTTAGGGTTTAGGGTTTAGGGTTTAGGGTTTAGGGTTTAGGGTTTAGGGTTTAGGGTTTAGGGTTTAGGGTTTAGGGTTTAGGGTTTAGGGTTTAGGGTTTAGGGTTTAGGGTTTAGGGTTTAGGGTTTAGGGTTTAGGGTTTAGGGTTTAGGGTTTAGGGTTTAGGGTTTAGGGTTTAGGGTTTAGGGTTTAGGGTTTAGGGTTTAGGGTTTAGGGTTTAGGGTTTAGGGTTTAGGGTTTAGGGTTTAGGGTTTAGGGTTTAGGGTTTAGGGTTTAGGGTTTAGGGTTTAGGGTTTAGGGTTTAGGGTTTAGGGTTTAGGGTTTAGGGTTTAGGGTTTAGGGTTTAGGGTTTAGGGTTTAGGGTTTAGGGTTTAGGGTTTAGGGTTTAGGGTTTAGGGTTTAGGGTTTAGGGTTTAGGGTTTAGGGTTTAGGGTTTAGGGTTTAGGGTTTAGGGTTTAGGGTTTAGGGTTTAGGGTTTAGGGTTTAGGGTTTAGGGTTTAGGGTTTAGGGTTTAGGGTTTAGGGTTTAGGGTTTAGGGTTTAGGGTTTAGGGTTTAGGGTTTAGGGTTTAGGGTTTAGGGTTTAGGGTTTAGGGTTTAGGGTTTAGGGTTTAGGGTTTAGGGTTTAGGGTTTAGGGTTTAGGGTTTAGGGTTTAGGGTTTAGGGTTTAGGGTTTAGGGTTTAGGGTTTAGGGTTTAGGGTTTAGGGTTTAGGGTTTAGGGTTTAGGGTTTAGGGTTTAGGGTTTAGGGTTTAGGGTTTAGGGTTTAGGGTTTAGGGTTTAGGGTTTAGGGTTTAGGGTTTAGGGTTTAGGGTTTAGGGTTTAGGGTTTAGGGTTTAGGGTTTAGGGTTTAGGGTTTAGGGTTTAGGGTTTAGGGTTTAGGGTTTAGGGTTTAGGGTTTAGGGTTTAGGGTTTAGGGTTTAGGGTTTAGGGTTTAGGGTTTAGGGTTTAGGGTTTAGGGTTTAGGGTTTAGGGTTTAGGGTTTAGGGTTTAGGGTTTAGGGTTTAGGGTTTAGGGTTTAGGGTTTAGGGTTTAGGGTTTAGGGTTTAGGGTTTAGGGTTTAGGGTTTAGGGTTTAGGGTTTAGGGTTTAGGGTTTAGGGTTTAGGGTTTAGGGTTTAGGGTTTAGGGTTTAGGGTTTAGGGTTTAGGGTTTAGGGTTTAGGGTTTAGGGTTTAGGGTTTAGGGTTTAGGGTTTAGGGTTTAGGGTTTAGGGTTTAGGGTTTAGGGTTTAGGGTTTAGGGTTTAGGGTTTAGGGTTTAGGGTTTAGGGTTTAGGGTTTAGGGTTTAGGGTTTAGGGTTTAGGGTTTAGGGTTTAGGGTTTAGGGTTTAGGGTTTAGGGTTTAGGGTTTAGGGTTTAGGGTTTAGGGTTTAGGGTTTAGGGTTTAGGGTTTAGGGTTTAGGGTTTAGGGTTTAGGGTTTAGGGTTTAGGGTTTAGGGTTTAGGGTTTAGGGTTTAGGGTTTAGGGTTTAGGGTTTAGGGTTTAGGGTTTAGGGTTTAGGGTTTAGGGTTTAGGGTTTAGGGTTTAGGGTTTAGGGTTTAGGGTTTAGGGTTTAGGGTTTAGGGTTTAGGGTTTAGGGTTTAGGGTTTAGGGTTTAGGGTTTAGGGTTTAGGGTTTAGGGTTTAGGGTTTAGGGTTTAGGGTTTAGGGTTTAGGGTTTAGGGTTTAGGGTTTAGGGTTTAGGGTTTAGGGTTTAGGGTTTAGGGTTTAGGGTTTAGGGTTTAGGGTTTAGGGTTTAGGGTTTAGGGTTTAGGGTTTAGGGTTTAGGGTTTAGGGTTTAGGGTTTAGGGTTTAGGGTTTAGGGTTTAGGGTTTAGGGTTTAGGGTTTAGGGTTTAGGGTTTAGGGTTTAGGGTTTAGGGTTTAGGGTT
>JAKISB010000013.1:25000-27500 GCA_028551475.1 Casuarina equisetifolia
GGAGTCTTAGCGCGGCTGCTCGCAGCGTGTGCGTGCTCCGTGACACGGTTAGCGCCAGACGAGTGGCGCACCCCGTGCGTTCAGAGACATGCAGTGGCTGCTCGCGGCGTGTGCGTGCTCCGTGACGCGAGGAGAGCCAGCAAAAGGGGCAACCCCGGGGCAGCAGGCGCCCGGGGCACGATGAGAAGGATGGGGTCGCGCACACCGCGCGTTTCAAAGTATGATGTTGATGCGGATGCGGAACACCCCGGGCGCGAAGGACGCCCGGGGCGCGAGAGAGAGGGCGTGGCGACCCCCCGCGCCTTCAGAGTCTTAGAGCGGCTGCTCGCAGCGTGTGCGTGCTCCGTGACACGGTTAGCGCCAGACGAGTGGCGCACCCCGTGCGTTCAGAGACCTGCAGTGGCTGCTCGCGGCGTGTGCATGCTCCGTGACGCGGGGAGAGCCAGCGAAAGGGGCAACCCCGGGGAAGCAGGCGCCCGGGGCACGACGATGAGGTTGGGAAAGGCTAGTCGCTTTTTTGGTTTTCGTTGCCAGGGCGCTGGCTCGCCAGAGGGACATCGCGTTAGAGGGACGGGAGGGGGCGTTGCGTCCCCAGCCTGCGGGACGCACCTTGTTGCCAGGGCGCTGGCTCGCCAGAGGGACATCGCGTGAGAGGGACGGGGGGGCGGTGCGTCCCCAGCCTGCGGGACGCACCTTGTTGCCAGGGCGCTGGCTCGCCAGAGGGACATCGAGAGAGAGGGACAGACCCCCTTGCGGGGGATGGGCGCGGCAGGAGCAGCACGCTAGCAGCGGCACGGTTGAACGTGCGCCGGCGCCGGCGAACGGCGAACGGCAAACGGCAAACGGCAAACGGATCATGATAGGAGGCGTGCCCCCCCCTGCGGCACGCCCATGCCAGGGGGGTCACTGCGCGCATGCCCAGTGCCGACCCTGGCTCGACCAACTCGCCCCCCCTAAAGAGCTCTTAAGTCTAAATCCCTTCCGGCACCAGGAAACATCAATATGTCTGAGGAGGTAGCAGCCCTTTTTTTGACGAAATACTTGGAATTTTCGCGTGATTTTTTGTACACAAACTCAGAAAAATGAGACGATTCCAACGCCACAAGTTTCATAATTTTTGGACGCGTAATTTAATTTTTATGATTTTCTAAAGCCGTAACCTTGGAAAAATCCTAGAAAATGGAAAATGGGTCCAAATATGGATCCGCTTGTTTTGGAACCTCCAGAATGTCTTATAATGAATTTAGGAACCAAAAAAAGGCGATTGGCACGGTGAAAATCTGAGGTTATCCGAGGACAAACGATCCTGGGGCAACCCCCGCGCGCTGGCACGGCCCTGCGCGCACAGCGCCCCGCGCTGGCACGCTGGCACGGCCCTGCGCGCACAGCGCCCCGCGCTGGCACGCTGGCACGGCCCTGCGCGCACAGCGCCCCGCGCTGGCACGCTGGCACGGCCCTGCGCGCACAGCGCCCCGCGCTGGCACGCTGGCACGGCCCTGCGCGCACAGCGCCCCGCGCTGGCACGCTGGCACGGCCCTGCGCGCACAGCGCCCCGCGCTGGCACGCTGGCACGGCCCTGCGCGCACAGCGCCCCGCGCTGGCACGCTGGCACGGCCCTGCGCGCACAGCGCCCCGCGCTGGCACGCTGGCACGGCCCTGCGCGCACGCGCCCGCGCTGGCACGCTGGCACGGCCTGCGCGCACCCCGCCCGCGCTGGCACGCTGGCACGGCCCTGCGCGCACCCCCGCCCGCGCTGGCACGGCCTTGGGCGCCCACATTGGCCTTGCCCGTGGCCACCTCCGAGTTTTGGCACCAATTTTTGTACGGTCCCTCAGAAGAATCTGGGGACTCCAGTGCAGCCACCCTCGTGTTCATTTGACCATTATTTATTTTTTTTTAATTTTTTTAATCCTAAAAAATTCAAAAAATCATGATAAATTGGAAATGGCTCCAAATCATGTCGCACTCGTTTTGGCACCTCCCAAATATCATGGATTGATTTTGGGAGCCAAATTTGGGTGTTTGGCACATGAAAAATCAATACTTGAGGGGAGACCAAGTGAATTCGATTCCACTAGTGTGGGGGTGACGAGGGTGTGCCGCAAGGCACCCGTGGCCTTGCCGCTAGCGTCCCCAACCCAAACCCCCCAAGGCACTGCCATCACCTTCCCCAAGCCACACCATGGCCTTGTCAAAGCCTCCGAGGCGGCACGCCACATAACTTGCCCCGCATGACCTCCGTATGCCATGGCCCAACGTAGGCCGCGGGTGGCCTTGACAAGCCACTCTCTCGCAAGAACCTACCTCCCTCGACATTGCCTTTCCCTTGTCAATGGCAGCCACGACCTTCACCATGGTGCCTGTGGTGCTCTTGCCAATGGCCTTGCCCTTGGCCACGGGAGCGATGTTGTGGCATGGCCTAACCCCACACAACACAAGCTCCGTTGCCATGCCCTTGTCGATGGTGGCCAAGCTATGGCCTTGGCCACTGCACATGCAT
>JAKISB010000014.1:25000-27500 GCA_028551475.1 Casuarina equisetifolia
CGTGGCCGCGCAAAACGGCCTTCCTTGGCAAAACGAGGTTAGCCCCTCGCGCTGGGTGTTGGGCACCGTGGCCGCGCAAAATGGCCTTCTTTGCCAAAATGAGGTTAGCCCCTCGCGCTGGGTGGTGGGCACTGGGCAAGGGGTTGCTGCCAGCGTCCGTGCATGGCAAAAGGAGGTTAGCTTACCCATCCACAATGCATGTGCAGTGGCCAAGGCCATAGCTTGGCCACCATCGACAAGGGCATGGCAACGGAGCTTGTGTTGTGTGGGGTTAGGCCATGCCACAACATCGCTCCCGTGGCCAAGGGCAAGGCCATTGGCAAGAGCACCACAGGCACCATGGTGAAGGTCGTGGCTGCCATTGACAAGGGAAAGGCAATGTCGAGGGAGGTAGGTTCTTGCGAGAGAGTGGCTTGTCAAGGCCACCCGCGGCCTACGTTGGGCCATGGCATACGGAGGTCATGCGGGGCAAGTTATGTGGCGTGCCGCCTCGGAGGCTTTGACAAGGCCATGGTGTGGCTTGGGGAAGGTGATGGCAGTGCCTTGGGGGGTTTGGGTTGGGGACGCTAGCGGCAAGGCCACGGGTGCCTTGCGGCACACCCTCGTCACCCCCACACTAGTGGAATCGAATTCACTTGGTCTCCCCTCAAGTATTGATTTTTCATGTGCCAAACACCCAAATTTGGCTCCCAAAATCAATCCATGATATTTGGGAGGTGCCAAAACGAGTGCGACATGATTTGGAGCCATTTCCAATTTATCATGATTTTTTGAATTTTTTAGGATTAAAAAAATTAAAAAAAAATAAATAATGGTCAAATGAACACGAGGGTGGCTGCACTGGAGTCCCCAGATTCTTCTGAGGGACCGTACAAAAATTGGTGCCAAAACTCGGAGGTGGCCACGGGCAAGGCCAATGTGGGCGCCCAAGGCCGTGCCAGCGCGGGCGGGGGTGCGCGCAGGGCCGTGCCAGCGTGCCAGCGCGGGCGGGGGTGCGCGCAGGGCCGTGCCAGCGTGCCAGCGCGGGGCGCTGTGCGCGCAGGGCCGTGCCAGCGTGCCAGCGCGGGGCGCTGTGCGCGCAGGGCCGTGCCAGCGTGCCAGCGCGGGGCGCTGTGCGCGCAGGGCCGTGCCAGCGTGCCAGCGCGGGGCGCTGTGCGCGCAGGGCCGTGCCAGCGTGCCAGCGCGGGGCGCTGTGCGCGCAGGGCCGTGCCAGCGTGCCAGCGCGGGGCGCTGTGCGCGCAGGGCCGTGCCAGCGTGCCAGCGCGGGGCGCTGTGCGCGCAGGGCCGTGCCAGCGCGCGGGGGTTGCCCCAGGATCGTTTGTCCTCGGATAACCTCAGATTTTCACCGTGCCAATCGCCTTTTTTTGGTTCCTAAATTCATTATAAGACATTCTGGAGGTTCCAAAACAAGCGGATCCATATTTGGACCCATTTTCCATTTTCTAGGATTTTTCCAAGGTTACGGCTTTAGAAAATCATAAAAATTAAATTACGCGTCCAAAAATTATGAAACTTGTGGCGTTGGAATCGTCTCATTTTTCTGAGTTTGTGTACAAAAAATCACGCGAAAATTCCAAGTATTTCGTCAAAAAAAGGGCTGCTACCTCCTCAGACATATTGATGTTTCCTGGTGCCGGAAGGGATTTAGACTTAAGAGCTCTTTAGGGGGGGCGAGTTGGTCGAGCCAGGGTCGGCACTGGGCATGCGCGCAGTGACCCCCCTGGCATGGGCGTGCCGCAGGGGGGGGCACGCCTCCTATCATGATCCGTTTGCCGTTTGCCGTTTGCCGTTCGCCGTTCGCCGGCGCCGGCGCACGTTCAACCGTGCCGCTGCTAGCGTGCTGCTCCTGCCGCGCCCATCCCCCGCAAGGGGGTCTGTCCCTCTCTCTCGATGTCCCTCTGGCGAGCCAGCGCCCTGGCAACAAGGTGCGTCCCGCAGGCTGGGGACGCACCGCCCCCCCGTCCCTCTCACGCGATGTCCCTCTGGCGAGCCAGCGCCCTGGCAACAAGGTGCGTCCCGCAGGCTGGGGACGCAACGCCCCCTCCCGTCCCTCTAACGCGATGTCCCTCTGGCGAGCCAGCGCCCTGGCAACGAAAACCAAAAAAGCGACTAGCCTTTCCCAACCTCATCGTCGTGCCCCGGGCGCCTGCTTCCCCGGGGTTGCCCCTTTCGCTGGCTCTCCCCGCGTCACGGAGCATGCACACGCCGCGAGCAGCCACTGCAGGTCTCTGAACGCACGGGGTGCGCCACTCGTCTGGCGCTAACCGTGTCACGGAGCACGCACACGCTGCGAGCAGCCGCTCTAAGACTCTGAAGGCGCGGGGGGTCGCCACGCCCTCTCTCTCGCGCCCCGGGCGTCCTTCGCGCCCGGGGTGTTCCGCATCCGCATCAACATCATACTTTGAAACGCGCGGTGTGCGCGACCCCATCCTTCTCATCGTGCCCCGGGCGCCTGCTGCCCCGGGGTTGCCCCTTTTGCTGGCTCTCCTCGCGTCACGGA
>JAKISB010000017.1:25000-26045 GCA_028551475.1 Casuarina equisetifolia
ACACGGTTAGCGCCAGACGAGTGGCGCACCCCGTGCGTTCAGAGACCTGCAGTGGCTGCTCGCGGCGTGTGCATGCTCCGTGACGCGGGGAGAGCCAGCGAAAGGGGCAACCCCGGGGAAGCAGGCGCCCGGGGCACGACGATGAGGTTGGGAAAGGCTAGTCGCTTTTTTGGTTTTCGTTGCCAGGGCGCTGGCTCGCCAGAGGGACATCGCGTTAGAGGGACGGGAGGGGGCGTTGCGTCCCCAGCCTGCGGGACGCACCTTGTTGCCAGGGCGCTGGCTCGCCAGAGGGACATCGCGTGAGAGGGACGGGGGGGCGGTGCGTCCCCAGCCTGCGGGACGCACCTTGTTGCCAGGGCGCTGGCTCGCCAGAGGGACATCGAGAGAGAGGGACAGACCCCCTTGCGGGGGATGGGCGCGGCAGGAGCAGCACGCTAGCAGCGGCACGGTTGAACGTGCGCCGGCGCCGGCGAACGGCGAACGGCAAACGGCAAACGGCAAACGGATCATGACAGGAGGCGTGCCCCCCCTGCGGCACGCCCATGCCAGGGGGGTCACTGCGCGCATGCCCAGTGCCGACCCTGGCTCGACCAACTCGCCCCCCCTAAAGAGCTCTTAAGTCTAAATCCCTTCCGGCACCAGGAAACATCAATATGTCTGAGGAGGTAGCAGCCCTTTTTTTGACGAAATACTTGGAATTTTCGCGTGATTTTTTGTACACAAACTCAGAAAAATGAGACGATTCCAACGCCACAAGTTTCATAATTTTTGGACGCGTAATTTAATTTTTATGATTTTCTAAAGCCGTAACCTTGGAAAAATCCTAGAAAATGGAAAATGGGTCCAAATATGGATCCGCTTGTTTTGGCACCTCCAGAATGTCTTATAATGAATTTAGGAACCAAAAAAAGGCGATTGGCACGGTGAAAATCTGAGGTTATCCGAGGACAAACGATCCTGGGGCAACCCCCGCGCGCTGGCACGGCCCTGCGCGCACAGCGCCCCGCGCTGGCACGGCCGCGCGCACAGCGCCCCGCGCTGGCAC
>JAKISB010000018.1:15000-17500 GCA_028551475.1 Casuarina equisetifolia
TGCAGTGGCCAAGGCCATAGCTTGGCCACCATCGACAAGGGCATGGCAACGGAGCTTGTGTTGTGTGGGGTTAGGCCATGCCACAACATCGCTCCCGTGGCCAAGGGCAAGGCCATTGGCAAGAGCACCACAGGCACCATGGTGAAGGTCGTGGCTGCCATTGACAAGGGAAAGGCAATGTCGAGGGAGGTAGGTTCTTGCGAGAGAGTGGCTTGTCAAGGCCACCCGCGGCCTACGTTGGGCCATGGCATACGGAGGTCATGCGGGGCAAGTTATGTGGCGTGCCGCCTCGGAGGCTTTGACAAGGCCATGGTGTGGCTTGGGGAAGGTGATGGCAGTGCCTTGGGGGGTTTGGGTTGGGGACGCTAGCGGCAAGGCCACGGGTGCCTTGCGGCACACCCTCGTCACCCCCACACTAGTGGAATCGAATTCACTTGGTCTCCCCTCAAGTATTGATTTTTCATGTGCCAAACACCCAAATTTGGCTCCCAAAATCAATCCATGATATTTGGGAGGTGCCAAAACGAGTGCGACATGATTTGGAGCCATTTCCAATTTATCATGATTTTTTGAATTTTTTAGGATTAAAAAAATTAAAAAAAAATAAATAATGGTCAAATGAACACGAGGGTGGCTGCACTGGAGTCCCCAGATTCTTCTGAGGGACCGTACAAAAATTGGTGCCAAAACTCGGAGGTGGCCACGGGCAAGGCCAATGTGGGCGCCCAAGGCCGTGCCAGCGCGGGCGGGGGTGCGCGCAGGGCCGTGCCAGCGTGCCAGCGCGGGCGGGGGTGCGCGCAGGGCCGTGCCAGCGTGCCAGCGCGGGGCGCTGTGCGCGCAGGGCCGTGCCAGCGTGCCAGCGCGGGGCGCTGTGCGCGCAGGGCCGTGCCAGCGTGCCAGCGCGGGGCGCTGTGCGCGCAGGGCCGTGCCAGCGTGCCAGCGCGGGGCGCTGTGCGCGCAGGGCCGTGCCAGCGTGCCAGCGCGGGGCGCTGTGCGCGCAGGGCCGTGCCAGCGTGCCAGCGCGGGGCGCTGTGCGCGCAGGGCCGTGCCAGCGTGCCAGCGCGGGGCGCTGTGCGCGCAGGGCCGTGCCAGCGTGCCAGCGCGGGGCGCTGTGCGCGCAGGGCCGTGCCAGCGTGCCAGCGCGGGGCGCTGTGCGCGCAGGGCCGTGCCAGCGCGCGGGGGTTGCCCCAGGATCGTTTGTCCTCGGATAACCTCAGATTTTCACCGTGCCAATCGCCTTTTTTTGGTTCCTAAATTCATTATAAGACATTCTGGAGGTTCCAAAACAAGCGGATCCATATTTGGACCCATTTTCCATTTTCTAGGATTTTTCCAAGGTTACGGCTTTAGAAAATCATAAAAATTAAATTACGCGTCCAAAAATTATGAAACTTGTGGCGTTGGAATCGTCTCATTTTTCTGAGTTTGTGTACAAAAAATCACGCGAAAATTCCAAGTATTTCGTCAAAAAAAGGGCTGCTACCTCCTCAGACATATTGATGTTTCCTGGTGCCGGAAGGGATTTAGACTTAAGAGCTCTTTAGGGGGGGCGAGTTGGTCGAGCCAGGGTCGGCACTGGGCATGCGCGCAGTGACCCCCCTGGCATGGGCGTGCCGCAGGGGGGGCACGCCTCCTATCATGATCCGTTTGCCGTTTGCCGTTTGCCGTTCGCCGTTCGCCGGCGCCGGCGCACGTTCAACCGTGCCGCTGCTAGCGTGCTGCTCCTGCCGCGCCCATCCCCCGCAAGGGGGTCTGTCCCTCTCTCTCGATGTCCCTCTGGCGAGCCAGCGCCCTGGCAACAAGGTGCGTCCCGCAGGCTGGGGACGCACCGCCCCCCCGTCCCTCTCACGCGATGTCCCTCTGGCGAGCCAGCGCCCTGGCAACAAGGTGCGTCCCGCAGGCTGGGGACGCAACGCCCCCTCCCGTCCCTCTAACGCGATGTCCCTCTGGCGAGCCAGCGCCCTGGCAACGAAAACCAAAAAAGCGACTAGCCTTTCCCAACCTCATCGTCGTGCCCCGGGCGCCTGCTTCCCCGGGGTTGCCCCTTTCGCTGGCTCTCCCCGCGTCACGGAGCATGCACACGCCGCGAGCAGCCACTGCAGGTCTCTGAACGCACGGGGTGCGCCACTCGTCTGGCGCTAACCGTGTCACGGAGCACGCACACGCTGCGAGCAGCCGCTCTAAGACTCTGAAGGCGCGGGGGGTCGCCACGCCCTCTCTCTCGCGCCCCGGGCGTCCTTCGCGCCCGGGGTGTTCCGCATCCGCATCAACATCATACTTTGAAACGCGCGGTGTGCGCGACCCCATCCTTCTCATCGTGCCCCGGGCGCCTGCTGCCCCGGGGTTGCCCCTTTTGCTGGCTCTCCTCGCGTCACGGAGCACGCACACGCCGCGAGCAGCCACTGCATGTCTCTGAACGCACGGGGTGCGCCACTCGTCTGGCGCTAACCGTGTCACGGAGCACGCACACGCTGCGAGCAGCCGCGCTAAGACTCCGAAG